>CM053793.1:443163074-443763074 GCA_028749045.1 Cupressus sempervirens | reverse complement strand
TTGACCCTTGTTCTTTGGTCCCTCAAGATCAAAACTACTCTTATAGTATTCTCATAGCATTATCATATCATAGGCTTTTTCTTTTCAATTGTGTGCATTTTAGGCAATTGGAGCTACATCATATGGTGAAGAAAGAAGGACATGGGAGCTACAACTAAAGAGGGAGTTTTTACTTTATGTTTCTTTCATGGTAGAGTAGAGGGTATTAATGTATGTTTATTTATTTTGTGGTTTTATCATAGTATGTTAGATGTTAGCCCATTTTTTGGCCCTACACCTACTAGCTGGGAACAACTGATTGTTCATTTTATTGTAGATAATATGATGATAGTTCTACAAGAATTTGTAATCAACCTAGCTAATCAACAACTAGACCAATCTAACTAGGTTATGGCTTGTTTCTTTCTAAAAATCTTTTCTATGATATGTTTTTTTATAATTTCTTGCAAATTCTACATGTTTTTGTGGTTTGCATTATTTTTGTGCAGGATCTTGAGCTAAGTCACTTAGCACAGGTTGAGTGAGTTATATTGTTTTATTGTTTGATTCTGGAATATGTATGTAGATGGATCAATTTTTTTATTGTGCTAATATGTAATAAGCACCTTCAAAAATTTCTCTTTGTATATATAAAGACTAGGTTATGGCTTGTTTCTTTCTAAAAATATTTGCTATGATATGTTTATGTAAAATTTCTTGCAAACTCTACCCATTTTTCATGGTCTACATTATTTTTGTGTAGGATCTTGAGGTAAGTCATTTAGCACAAGTTGAGTGAGTTTTATTGTTTTATTATTTGGATTCTAGGATATGTATGTAGCTGGATCAATTTTTCTGTTGTGAGCTAATATGTAATAAGCACCTTAAAAAAGATCTCTCTAAATATATAAAGAGATACATGTTTAGAAGGAAATATAAAGACATACATGTTTAGAAGGAAAAGAAAAGAACATTTACATAGGTACCTCTTCTCACCCTTGAAGAAAATCAAAAGCAAGGGAAAATAAATCACAAGGGCATGACATGACAATGAAATCATAGAGCTACAAGGACACGAAAATGAAATGTAGAGATCACAAGGGAACAACAAAAAAATGCACCAATCACAAGGGCATGGAAACTTTTACAATCCTCTACCCTTGTTCAGATCTCTCCATCTCTTTCATGTGTATCTCTCCAAAATCAAAACAAATGGAGAATGATTTATGTCATGTTTTCTTTTTTTTAATGCTCACACGAGTGTCGCAATTACGATGTCAAAGTCAATATTGTGATGGTGTCAAGGAAAATTACAAAACAAAAAACATGAAAATGACCACAAATTACATCATCGTCACAAATTTCCATTTCAATTTGACCCTAAATATTGTAGTGATTATAGTGATCTAAAACCCCATCTAAGAAAAACTCAAAAACATTTTCAAAACTGAGAACTTTGATTTTTCAGTGAACACCTTGTACACTACCCTAAAGGTGCGTAGGTGAGAAATTTAATGATTAGGTGAAGGAATTATCTCATAAAAGTGTGTAGGTATAAAGGTTCATAGGTGCACAATTCTAAATTATTGAAGAGGCCCAAAGTCCTAAAGAAGCTAAGGTGCACAAGTGTGCAATTTTACAACATTTTGAAGAGAAAAGTGCAAAGGTGTGCAAGGTGTGTAAATGGGCCTAAAACATCAAAAAGATCAAAATAAGTACACAAGAGTGATCTAAAACCCCAATTGAGAACAAATCAAAAACCATTTTCAAAATTGAGAACTTTGATTTTTTGGTGAATTGAGCACCTTACACACTTCCCTAAAGGTGTGTAGGTGTGAGGGTGCACAGGTGTGCAATTTGAAGATTTGGTGAATGAATTATCTTTAAAGGTGCACATGTATGCATATCTAAAACATCCAAAGGCCATTGAGGTACCCAACATTACCATGACTTCCTCATCTTCTACAACAGTTATGATCACATTGAAACACGTGACTTTCAAGTTCCAGGGAATGCCCAAGAAGTCATACTTCATGATTGTAATCAACTAAAAATGGTCATGTAGACTATGAGCCCCCTTTCTAGCATTTTTCCATAATTTATCAAATGGTTATCTTTTATCAAATCCTCAAAAATTTATTTATTTGATTATAACCTATGGTATGACCACTTTATCCCAAGTTCATATTTAATTAAAAGAACATGTCCCCCTTTTAATTATATAAAATTCCCCACTCATCTCTTATCCTAAGTGTGCACGCATAAAGCATTATTCCTATTTTAAAATAAAAGAAAAGTCATTTTTATCTACACATGAATGCACATTTTTCTATGTGAGAGGAATCTTCTTGTTTTAAAATAACTTTAATTCTCCTCCACACATTTCAAACCCTCTCAAAATTCAACCATTAATTGTGATTGGTTGAGATGCTTGTGCACATGGATCACTCCCACTTTCAAATTCCACCCTTGATTACATTCATCCCACCTCTTAATCTCTACCATCTATTTTTCTTTAAAAGGGAGGGCTCTCTTCTCACTCAAAAAATCTTATTCTCTCATTCTATTGCTATGTTGTAGGTTTTCTTAGTGATTTTGGAGACATGGAGCATTCTTGGATTTTTTTCATTTTAGCTTAGCTCTCATTCTACTTACATTATGAAATACTTTCTAGCTTAGCTTCCTTTATGCTTTAGCTTAGTTCTCTTTGTTATCTTACATTTCATTTAGAATAGCTTTCATTTGCATTGCATTCATTCTAGATTCTTGGATATTGGCACTCTTGTCTCTACTCTTTGAATCTCTCATTCTATGGTGCACCTTGTAAGGGTTGCATAGTTTAGTTCCTTTGAGAGCCACCATCTCATAGACTTTGCACATCATAGATAGAGAGCTATAAGTTGGCTCTTGAGACTCCCTCTTTCATGGGCTCTCTCAAGAATAATGGTTTATAGAAGTGTGAAACTTTTATGCACATATTTTTGGCACCCACTGTGGGCCTTGAATTAAGTTTCTAGCTCCATTTGCTTTCATTTCTCAGTGGTTTTGTAGAAGTTCTCACTTTGGTTTTAAGGCTAACCAATATGCAAATTGGTTTGAAGGCCAACAACTTAGGTTTTTGAAGATTTTATCATATCTCCTAAACCACTTTGAGTTTGGTTGTAAATTTTTTTTTGCAAGTTGACTATGTGTCCAAAATGTCTTAGTCCAATTTTTCGATATTTTGACTTGATTTTCATTAGTTATGAGTTTTTCTTTATTTTTCATAAAAATTCATTTATGGTCATAAATTAGCAAATTTTTTTGGAAAAAAATACATTTTTAGAAAGGTTTTTGAATTCTATAGGGGATACTTCCTTTGTGTTTTGAATTTTGAGGTCATATTAAGGATCAAAAACTTGATTTGATAAATCTAGTCTATTTTGATAAAATGGGTCCCTAGGGCACAAATGAAAATATTTTTTTGAATTTCTTGCATTTTTGGAAAGCTCTCTAATTTTTTGTAGGGTTCTCTTCTTTTCATTTCTATTTTTGGATCCGAAATCATAGGAAAAAATTCCAATCTTCCTTACTAGGTCAAAAGCAAAGAGTAGAAATGAGAATATTTGTGATTAACTTGCACTTTCTTTGCATACACTTGGTTGGAAGATAACTTGAATCTTTAAGGAAACTAACCACTTTTTTTTGTATGTCTTACTTGGTTATCATGCCCTAACCTTGGTTTCTTTGCAGGGAGTTTCTCATTTTCATTGCTTAAAAGAACACATGTCAAAGCTTCAAATGCACAAGGGATACTAACAATTGTTTGTAGGGCTGCCCAATACATAAAAAATCAACTTGATTTGTTTTTTTTCATGTGTGACATCTACTAAGCTTTCATTTTTTTAGGCACATTAAACTTACAATTGGGACTCCTTGGTGATAGGAGAGTATGCTCTTCACCCTTGTGGTAAATTAGAAATCTTGACCCACCTTTGGATTTCAAAAGCAAGTGGATAATTGAAGCTTCTTGGAATTTTTGGGGGAAGCAATAAAGGTAGGAAAGTATGCTCTTCACCCTTAAGGTGAATCAAAAATCTTGACCCTTGAGAGTGGATCCATTTTGTGGTAGTTAGGATCCTTTAGAGGGCCTGCTCTCAGACAACCTGAGAGGAATGACCCAAGTGGGGACAAGAAAATTACCTGGCTCTTCCAACCCACTATAAAATCAAGGCTATCAAGGAAAAAAAATCTTGGTAGATATAGTGTTTATCTTCACTTAGTGTGATCAATTATGAGATTTTGACCATAAGGAGATCACTAGGCAAGAACGCTTAAGGTGCTCTTGTGACTGCGAGGTCTGTTACCCACCGCAAGGTGGGGTGTCCCTTAATTGGGTGCAAGAGGAACATTACAAATGGAAGCCCTTTCTAAACACCCTAGGTTGGTAGCTACCCTATTTTTCCACTCAACTTCTTGGTGCAAGGATTGATCCTAGTGGTCTACCCGGATCACCACAAGATTTACACTCACCATATGTGTTCCCTTAGTTGTGCTTATGACACTTCCATGAAAAAGCCAATATCTCTTGTGGGAAACCACTTGGTGTGATGTGAAGGAGCATCAAGCATGGGCACAGTTGTTGAGTAATGAATCATGACTTTTAGGTAGATATTGCTTGATGTGTTCTCAAATGTGCTAAACCTGTGGAAATCTTTTGAACATACACATGATGATAGTTCTAGGGCTTTCTTTTAAGACCTCACATATGCTTGTATCATGCAACGTTGCTTTGTCCCTTGCTTGATTGTTTGAAGACTACTCCATGTGTCACTTTCTTTCTTGTAAAGAAATTGCTTTTGAAACATCAAACTTACTATGCTATCAACTATTGTCAAACTTTGTCAACCAAGTCAAAGCATTAAGTCTTAAAAAATTTCTTGTGTTTCTTTCTAAGGGGAGTCTCATCATTTGATTTTTCTTTTCTATGTCTCTAATGCTTGAACATTCTTAAAGTGACTTTTTGGTCTGAGTGCTCTTGGTCTTTTGATCTTCGTGGTCTATGTGCGCATGCTAGTTATCTTTTTTCTGAAATGGTTATCTTGATTTCTTGACTACACTCTTATGTTGGGAAAGTTGTTCACTTGTCACCTTGCTTGCTCTATCTAATGGCTATTTGGATTCTTTCCTAGATCTTGACTTGAGTCACTAGTGTTGTAAGTTTCTTGGACACTTTCTTGACAAGTCACTTTACTTTATATTTACTATTTGGCAAGTGAACACTATACCTCTCTAGTTTGGGCATCAAGTTATCTTGCGTCACCTTCTTGGCTTCCTCTAGTCTCATTCAGGCTTGATTATCTATCCACCACTATGGCATTCAAACCTTGTGCTACCAAACCTCAACCAAAGCTAGATGATCATGATATCCTCCATGACACTAAAGAGTTTCAAGATCTATACACTCAATACAAAGAACTAGAAGAGACAAATGATCTTTCTTACCTTTATTTCTCTAAGCATATGATAGAAATGAAGTCTAAACTTGAGAAAAGATTAGAGGAGAAGATTTCATTCTTGAATGAATCTCCCTTAAGACCTTTACATACACATGGTTCATCTTCTTCAAGGTCTACATATTCTACTCCAAGACATCAAATGTCTTCATCTTCTAGATCTAAAGACCTCCTTAGAGAGAAAGAAAGTGATACCTGCTTTAAGCCTATTCCAAGATATCATGATGGACCTATCATTGACCAAGACAATGATGAAGACATGGATGCATAATATTCACTTGAGAAACAAAAAAAAGACTCTAGATATACTTTTAATAGAACTTTTTCTCCCTTGGAGGATTCTTATGATGACACTTTGCAAACACTTCTTGGCACCAAGCTCATCACGTTACCTAAGTCTAGCTCATATGGAAACCCTATCTTGGATATCTATTGTGCTTATCATTGAGATAGTCAGCATAGTAATTTAGATTGCATTGAGCTAAAACATAAAATCCAAGATCTTATTGATAATGGAATTATTGATACCTCTATTGACTCATGTGATGAGGATACTTATTACTTTTCTTGAGAAATATCATATCAATGAACCTATGTCTAGTGATGGTTTCCTTGATACCTCCACTTCTTCCAACACTCATACACCTCCCAATGCTTCAAATCTTTCCATCACACCTCTATCAAATAAAGAACCTAATTCTTTTCATGTACACTATGCCTATCCTCAAGGACTACCTCTAAAAGAAACTCAAGCTAACCTTCACTTGACTACAATGGTAAGAAAGTAACAATGAAATGACCTAAATGAGATGCAACTAAATTGCTGATTATAGATCTCTATTCTGCTTCACACTAGTTCCTTCCTGATTGAATATAACTTTTCTACTCCTTAAGGATATCTGACCATGCTTCAAATTCACTCACAATTTCATCTCCAAACAATCAATACACTTGCATACTTGCCCATACACACTAGAATCTCAACTTGACCTTTCATTTATAACATTCATATTATCAAGTCGGCTAGAATCAATACTTGAAATAATTAAACTTCATATCCCAAATTAACAAAATCCTTCATTGGCCAACCCTACTCGGTAAACACTAATCCTGAAATGAATTCCTGTGTTAACTAACAAAAGCTTGGTTAATAGTGCAAGTTTGCAAAATCCTTTGGAAACTGAGTGAATTTGATGAACACTAACTCTGACCAACTTTCCATCATTAACCATGAGAACTTGGTTAACACAAATTTCTACCATATTTTTCTTCGATGCCTAAGTGAGCTTGATAGACACTATCTACACAGAGTAATCTCTAGGAATGCTAGGTAGACAAGGAAAATTGGCTTGTTGACCAAGTGAGCTCGGTAAGCACTGTCTACCAACTAATATGATATTTGTGTAACATCAAAGACAACACATAATTAGGCAATTGTATCCAACAATATCCCTCTTTGGCATTGATGGCAACACAACATGTCATAGCACAATGAAATTAAAAAAAAAAGTCTTTTCCTAATAGAAAGTTTCTCCCTCTTAGATTTTATGCCACAAACTTCTCTAATATAGTAATCTCCCTTTGTGAAGGAATTACATAGCTTCTTTTCTAAACAGATTTTAGAAAGAGTAAACTCTCCCTCAAACAAATTTTAGAAAGATCTGACAGTAAACTCTCCCTCTTTGACAACACATTCCAAAGACAATGCATACCAAATGAGAGTACTGATTCATATGCAATATTTTCTTGAGTATGTTGAATCAATTGATAGATCTTCAACTTGGTTCTTGTCGATGCATCACTAAAAATTTATTTTAGTGAGCTTCAGATAGGGGAATGACCCCTAACTTACCTCTTAGATACAAGAATTCATCCTTAGGTAATGGCTTGGTGAATATGTTTGTAATATGTTCTTTTGTATGGACATATTCCAATCTAATTTCTTTGTGTTGCACTAATTATCTAACAAAGTGGTATTTTATAGCAATGTGCTTGGTTTTGAAATGTATCATTGGATTCTTTGATATGTTAATTGCACTTGTATTATCACAAAACATAAAAAATGGTTCTTTGATCTCAATCTTCATGCCTTCCAACAGCTATTTAAACCAAACACTATTAGAATAGTTCACTGTTGTTGCAACATATTCTGCTTCTACTGTAGATTGAGATGTGCAATTTTTCTTTTTGCTTGTCCAAGATACCAACCTTTTTCCAAGAAAGAATGCTCCACCACTTGTACTCTTTTTGTCATCAATATTTCCTACCCAATAAACATCTGTAAACACTTTTAAGTCCAAATTTATTTCAAGTTTATACCATAAGCCATAATCTTCAGTACCTTTTCAAGTATATCAAGATTCTTTTGATTGCCATCATATGATTTTCTTTGGGTTTTTCTGAAAATCTTGCGACTATACCAACTGCAAGAGCAATATCAAGCCTTGTACAAACTACATACTATAATTTTCTAGTCATTGGTCTATATAAGGTTTGATCTACCTCTTTTGAGTCATCATCTTTGATAAGCTTAGTCTAGTACACATGGGGGTTCCAACTAGTTTTGAATCTTCCATACCAAACTTCTTGAGAAACTCCTTGATATATTTAGATTGAGTGATGTAGATACCATTCTTGCTCTATTGTATCTAAAGACCAAAAAAGAACTTAATCTCACCAAACATAGACATTTCAAATTCTTTGTTCATTTTCTCTGAAAATTCTTTGCATAGATCATCATTCCCTATAAAAAAAAGTATCATCCACAAATATTTTTTCCAAAACAATCTTTTTATCTGGTCCTTCCTTGATGTACAAACTACTATTATCATTAGTTCTCTAGAAACCAATCTAAATAAGGTAGCTATGCAATCTCTCATACCATGCTCTAGGATCTTGTTTCAGACCATACAATGCTTTGTGTAATTTGCAGACCATGTCCCTTTTGTCTGGATCAACAAAACCTTTGAAGTTGTTCAATGTAGACTTCTTCATCAAGAATACCATTGAGAAATGTAGATTTAACATCCATCTGATATACCTTAAATCCTTTATGTGTTGTATATGCATGTAAGGTCCTGACACCTTCTAATCTTGCAACAAGAGAAAAAGTTTCACCATAATCAATGCCTTCTTCTTGAGAATATCCTTTACACACTAATCTAGCTTTATTTCTTGATACCTTACCATCTTCATTCAACTTTTTCCTGCATATCCATTTTGTTCCAATCACATTTTTATCTTTAGGCCTAGGTACAAGAGTCCAGGTTTTGTTCTTCTCTATTTTCTCTATTTCTTCATTCATAGCCTCAATCCAACTTTCATTTTCCAATGCATCTTTGACATTTCTAGGTTCAAAATCAGCAAGTAAACAAGTACCTTTTAGCTTACTTCTTGTCATAGTACCTTTTGATTTATCTCCAATAATTTGATCTAGTGCATGATGCCTCCTAATGTACTTGGCCAATATAGGTTATTTTCCATTTGAATAAATTGCATTGTCATCCTCTTGAACTTCAACTTCAGGTTCTAGCTTCTCAGACTTGGTAGGAATTTTCATGGTAGCTTCAGAATTTGACTCAGGTCCTTGTGACTCGGTTTGAGCTTCTTGCAACTTGGTGACTGAGGAAGACTTGAGAGTAGTAGTCTCTTGATTAATAGATGTGTCTGGAAATGTATCAAGTTCAATGTAAACAAATCTCTTGTAATCCTCTAGTTCCTTTCTGCTTTCTTCTTTAGTCCTTTCTACAAACTCATCAATTCTCACATGTGCACTCTCTATGATTTTATGAGTAGACAAATTCAAACATGTATATGCATTACTCTTGCAAGAATATCCTAAAAGTATACCTTCATCACCTTTCACATCAAATTTTCCTTTTCTAGATTATTTCAAGATATAACATTTACTTCCAAATAATTTTAGGTAACTTACATTGGGTTTATAGCCATACCATAACTCATAGGGAGTTTTATATGAGTCCTTCTTCAACTGTACTAAATTTAAGGTATGAACTGCAATGCTAATAGCTTCCTTACAGTATTTGATAGCAATGTTCTTTTCAATCATTAGAGTCTTTGCACAATCCATGATAGATCTATTTCTCCTTTCAGCTATTCCATTCTGCTCAAGAGTTCCAAGGGCTGATACCTGTCTTTTGATTCCTCTTTCAATGCAAAATTTATTAATTTCATTGGAGATGAATTCATCACCTCTATCTGATCTTAAGCATTTCAATCTTTTCTCTATTTCCTTTTTTACTCTTGCCAAATACCATTTGAATTTATCATCATTCTAGAGTAGTCATCAACAAAAAGAATGAAGAATTTTTCTCCACTATAGCTCTCAATTCAAATAGGTCCACACAAATCAATATGCACAATTTTCAAGATATCTTCAAACTGATAGTTTTTGCTTTTGAAACTAGTCTTTTCCATTTTACCAATCTAAAAATTCTTGCATAGACCAACATCAGGTTTCTTCAAACTAGGAATGCCTCTTACTTTCCTAAATTTTCTTATCTTCACCATGTTATCAAAATTTACATGATATAACTTTCTGTGCCATAACCAACTTTCTTCGACTTGAGCAATAAAACATGAGCACTCACCAAGGTCAAGATAAAACAAGTTAGCTTTTGTTTGTTTTCCTAATCCAATCAGTTTTCCTTTGTCATCCAATAGATTTTCCTTTCCATGCATGAATTCCACCTTGAATTCAATGTTGATTAGTTGTGCCACACTCAACGGATTATGTTTTTGTCCTTCAACCCAATAGGCATTATCACATACAAGTTCTTTGGTTAATGAGATTTGTTCTCTCCCTTTTATGCAACAAGGTTCATTGTTTCCAAACCTTACACTACCACCATCATAGTCTTCAAGGTGTTCAAACTTTTTTTTTTCACCAGTCATATGATGTGAACATCCACTATCTATGATCCATGTATCATTTTTTCTCAGATGAGAGATAAGTGTCATCTTATCTTCTTCATCATTATCAAATTCATCTTTCACAACAATGTAAACTATTTCATCTTCATTATTATCAGAATCCTTAGCCATAAAACATGTTTTCTTACCTTTGTCCTTGAATGATTTGAAATCCTTCTTTCCATTGCACTTGTGACCTTTCTTATCATCTTTGCTTCCTTTTTTTGGACACCTAGCTGTAATATGACCAATTTCTTCACATGAAAAATAGATTAGGGGAACTTTACCTTTGTACTTTCCTCTACCTCTAGAATATTTTCTTGCAAGTAGAGCTTCAAAAACTTCAAGATCACTATCAAAACTTTCCTCTGATTCTTCTACACTTTTAGACTTAGTGTCCTTTATTTTCTTGCCTTTTTTCTTAAGTGAAAGCTTGGCCTCAAATTTAAATTCAATATTCTTGGACGTTGGAACATAACTGTCATAGTTATCTAGCTCGAAGGCTATCAATCTTCCTCCCAGCGTATCCAAAGTTATCTTATTATTTTTCTCACATCTTCTTTCTTGAATTGTAGATACTCTAATTGTATACATGGGAAGAAATGTTCTAAGAACTTTACTTACAATAGTTTCTTACTTGATCTCTCCTCCAAAATATTTGATTGCACTGACACTTTCTTTGATCCTTTCAACATATTTGGCAATGTTTTCATCCTTTCTTATTCTCATTTGATGAAATTGTCCTCTAAGGCTTTCTACTTTGGCTCTCCTCACATTGTCATCACCACTGTAGATATCTTTTAGCTTGTCCCACATTTCAAAGGTAGTTTTTGAATCCTTGATATCATCAAATTTCTCATAGCTTAGAGTAGATGCAATGTCTATCATCATGGTGTTATGCGTCTTTTTCTCAGCAATGTCACTAATAGATAATGTACCAGGAGTTGTGTATTCTTCATCAAGGTATTTCAATCCTGAATCACTAATGGAAGCTAGATAAAGTCTCATGAGTCCCTGCCATGGTAAAAAGTTATCTCTGTTAAGCCTTGAAATTTCTCTCTTGTAAGACATCCTATTCTTTAGCTTAGGTCCTTGCTCTAATACCAATTGTTGGAAATATAGATGGAGCAACTGAGAGGGGGGTGAATCAATTATCCCAAAAACATTTCATAGATCCCTTAGATGTCTGATAAAACTATTTACTACTATCACTCGGTAAACATACTTAAAATGTTGTAACTTTGTAAATGTAGTATATGTTATATCTTAATAGATCTTAAACATTCACAATGATTAACATGTAAGCATAAAAGAAATAACATGAACACATTGTAGTACCTAGAAAATGGGTTAAATGCATAACATACTATGAGAAATCACAAACTCAATCAACATACATTAGCACCCAGTAGTCTACCATGAAAGCCAAACTAATAAAGAAAGCAATAGAAACCCTCTCTTTCATTTGTAGCTCCCATGTCCTTCTTTCTTCTCCTTATGATTGTAGCTCCAACTTGCCTATAGTGCACATAATATTGAAGCAACGTCTATGATAGGGATAATTCTATGAGAATACTTGAAGTTGTGATTTTAGCTTGAGAGAAATGGTATGAAAATGCAAAGAAGCTAAGGACCCAAAGACTCAAGAATTCAAACCTGAAATGAGAGGAAGAATACTCATTTTATAATGGGCATGGAGGATGAGAGCATTATATTTTTCACCCTTAGATATGCGATGTGGCAAGAGATTCCTTCTAGAATCCATGACACATATGACAAAAGATGCCAAATGTAGGATTCTATGATGCATGGAATTTGAACTTGGCTAAATGTGGGAGAAAATATATGACACATCATAAGAGACCTCAAGCCCACTTAAAGCCAAGAATCTATGACAAATAAGCCAAATATGGATGTGTGTAAGAGAATAAGAATATTTGATTATGACATATTTTAGCCAAATGTCAAAGGAGAATCTACGAGGTGTCATGCCTGAGTGTCATGATGATGTCAATATTTTATGGAATATTTGAATTAAAAATCCTTTATTCCACAAAATACAAATTAGTAAAAATGGAATTAATGATGGAAAATGTGACTTAGGAAATTGTGAATTTCCATCGTTTGCGGATGATGAATCAATTAATTAATATAATTAATTAATTGAGGATGATAATTAGGAAGAAAAATTAGTAAGAAAGATAGGATTAAATTATGGGTTATTTATTTCTATAGAGAAAATTAATAAATGATTGGCCAATTTGATTAAATGAATGCAACAGTATCCTTTGATGAGAATGTGATGATGATATAGATCGAATAAGATGATGATAGATAGACCAAAGCCATGGTCAAATTGATTGATTGATCGAAATTGATAACATGCCAAGGACACATGACATGAATTGATTGATATGTAACATTTAACCGACATTGTAAATGCTACAGGATTGGGATTGGTTGATAAGGTTGATCATAATAATATCAACGGACACTATCAATATTATTAAAATAGTTGATAATGCCATGTTTGACATTGAAAGCCTCAACAATGTCAAAGATCAGATGACATGAAAGATAGTTTGACCTAGCACGATAGTACTAAGGTCAAATTGATAAGATTAATAGGTTGATAGGTTTCCAAGGCACTAAAAGCCACAATAATGCCTAAGATTGGATAGATGATGATTGATTTTTTATATTTAATATGTTTCATGATGATTATGATTGATTTTGAGTGATTCCAAGTTGATTTGAAATGGTTTTGAGTTGATATGAAATGATTCTAAGTTGGTTTGATATGATTTTGAAATGACATGAAATTGATGTGAAAGAGGATACAAATGATAAAGTATGATCATTTTGGCCAAAAAGATCGAAGTTAGTAGAATGAGAACATGGGAAAAATTAGTATGAAGAAGTGATGAAACCGTAGATGTGAACCATTTTTGAGTGTCTATAACTAGCTACTGATTTTCACTCTTCTAAAGTGAGCCTTGTTAGGAGCCAACCTAGTTAAAGGTTACAAAACACACTATTAGGTGTGACCTTATTAGAGGATTTAATCACCTTGTTAGGAGTGGCCTTGCAAGAGGTCTTAAAATAATTCAATGGAACTATCACCTTGTTGGAGGATTTACAACTAGCTATTAAACCAACTCTGCTAAGAGATTTTGGAATCACTGCTACAATGGTAAGAAAGTAACAATGAAATGACTTGAGTGAGATGCAACTGAATTGTTGATTATAGATCTTTATTTTGCTTCACACTAGATCCTTCCTAATTGAATATAACTTTGCTGCTCCTCAAGGATATTTAACCATCTGTCAAATTTTCTCACATTTTCCTCTCCAAATAATCAATACACTTGCATACTCACTCATACACACTAGAATCTCAAATTGACCTTTCATTTATACCATTCAGATTATCAAGTCGGCTAGAATCAATACTTGAAATAATTAAACTTCATATCCAAAATTAACAAAATCCTTCATTAACTAACTCTACTCAGTAAACACTAATCCTAAAATGATTTCCTCTGTTAACCAATAGAAGCTTCGTTAACACTACGAGCTTACAAAATCCTTGGAAATTGAGTGAATTCAATGAACACTAACTTTGACCAACTTTCCTTCATTAACAGTGAGAACTCAATTAATACTACTTTCTACCATATTTTCCTTCAACACCCGAGTGAGCTCGATAGACACTATCTAGGTAGAGTAATCTCCAAGAATGCTCAGTAGACAAGGAAAAGCCTTGCTGACCAAGTGAGCTCAGTAAGCACTATCTGCCAACTGATATGACATTTGTGTAACATCAAAGACAACACATAATTAGACAATTATATCCAACAAATCAAAGCATCCCCTCATGTTCTACTTTTTCATATCCACTTCAAAATTGTGCTCAAGCTTCAAGTGCTCCTACTAAAAATATTATTCCTATCAAAGCTACTCATGATTCTATTGATGGCTTTGACCATTTTGCTCATTCTAAAGATGTTAATATCCCTTTTCACTATCCATTTGCATATCCTAATTCTATCCATGGTCCTCATCCGTCAAAGCTAAAGCTTTCAAACCTTTCATCTATATTGGGACCTTATGTTCCTTCATCTCCTACATTTTCTACTCCTAGCTCTCCCATAATACCTCAAGATCAACAAAGACACTCATCCTTGATGAATTTCCACCCATCTATCCATCTAAACTAGTCATATAATCCTTATTCATTAACAAATCCCAAGTCCTTTGGAAGTGAGAATAAACATAAGAATCTATTGAAAAATAAAGATCACTATGTCCCATCTAATTGACATGTGAATGCAAAGAAGAAATTCAAGAGACCACAAAGGTCCACTATTGAAAAAGCTAAATCAAAGAAAATATGGGTTCGTAAACCCATTATTGAAGAAATGTGTTTTGAACTATCCAAAGGAAAATCTAAAGCTATATGGATTCCCAAGTCTCTTTTAAAAGACTTGAATATTGAAAATACTTCAAAGTTGACATTCAAGCTTCCAAAGGCTTCCATTCGATCTTCTTCCAAAAATCTTCCTAAAAATATTCCAAAGCCTTCCACTCCACTTTTTCCAAATCTCTTCTACCACCTCATACATCTAAACCTCAAGCTATGTCATCCATGATTCCTCCATCATTCTAATACCCTTCAAGGTGTGTGTCAATGTTGATCTTGTCCAATATTTCAGCTACCCTCATGAAATCCTCTAAAGCTTACACTTACTTTCTATACATGAACTCTTATCCTCAATATATTCTTCCTACTACCATTTCTCTTTCATCACCCTATCAAAATCTTTGAGCATACCTTTCTATGGTCTTAGCTTATCATGACTTATCTTTCCTATAGAAGCACTATCTACATTCAAATAGCTTGAGCTCTTTCTAAAAATGAAAAAAAAAAATGAAAAAAAACAAAAAAGAAAAGAAAATGTGCTTGGTGAAAACCACTTCTTGTGGCACCTTGGTAGCAAAAGTAAAGAGAAATAAAATTTATCCTATGGTGAAAACTACTTCTTTTGGCACCTTGGATAAGCACCATGATGAAAACTTGGTAATAGGCATCATGTGTAATTCTTCCATCATCCATCTATCCCCTCTTCTCTCTTTGATCTTGACAATGTTGAGCTATCTTTGCATATTGGCTATATTATCAATGAGATTTTCTATTGTGCTCTCTCATTTACTCATAACAAACATCTTGAGCTTTATTCTTATTGCTCTATTTTTTTACTATCCTATCTAGTTGAGCCCTTAGTCTTGATCACTATAAATAAAACATGGTTTTCATAGGTCTCTTGATATGGCTACTCTTTTAGACTACACATTTCATGCTATCTCGCTTATTGTCTTCCACTACTTATGCCATATGCTATCTTGCTTGTTGGATTCATTGCTTATCCTATATGCTATCTTGCCCATTACTTCCATTGCTTATCCAAAACCTTCTTTATATGGCTATCTTTCCCTAGCTTGGGTACTCTTGAGGAGTCACTCCTTGAGGATCGCTTTCACTCACTTCATATTCCTTGCCTATCCATCTCTACTTATCCACTAGCTTTGTACTCCATATTCTACACCTTGCTAGACATTGAGAGAAAATGATGTGATCTTGCTTGAGAACTAGTAATCTCTAAATCATTATAAAAAATCCTAAAAATTCATATATGATGATGAAAAAAATCCTAAAAAGTGAAAAATGTCCTAAAAAAAAGAAAGATAATCTTAGTGAAAACCTAGCAATAGGCACTTTGATGTATCACCAAAAAAATCAAAAAATTTAAAAATAACAAGAAACTGAAAAAAATTCCTAAAAAAATCTAGCAAGTGGTGAAAATTTGGAAACGAGTGCTACTTAGGATCCTTGCACCTTTGTCTATCAGTCTCAATCGCCTATTTTGCTACACATTTCCTAGCTTGGAATTGTTTCTTGTCCTCATCTCAGGGGCACCATTGCTTAGCCTATCAAGGTATTTTTGTGCATTAGGGTTTCTTTAGCAACTCACACAATAGTGTTTCTCAACACTACCCCCAAGTTGACATCAAGTTTTTCTCAACACTTTTTGGATAGTTTACCTATATTCTCTAGTGTCATGATATTTCTCATTATCAAAATCAAGTCTTGAAGAAATGGCCAAGTGACACACACACACACTTAAACACTTAAATGACTGAGCTATGTTGATCTTTATCTACTTTGTGTGATTTCTATGATGATTTATTTGCTATGTGTTCCGTCCCTAATAGTCTTTCAAGGATGTCATGGACTAGAAGATTGGGGGCATGGGGCATGTTTTCTTGATTTCTACTTGTGAGTATACTTTATTTGTGTATAGTTTAAAGCTTTCATGCTTGTCCTATTTGACACTTTGACTTATAAATGTATCATCTTTGACAATTTTTTTGCAAGACTGCACTCAGGGGTTATCTTGGTGCTTATGCCTTGATAAAAGTGTAATCTTTGTATACTAAAATTAAGGAATCTAATTGCATAGTTACCTTGACCTATATGTCTTTGATGCATAGGTTGGATTCTCACATTTCTATCTGAAATAGATCATATTCATATCCTTATAGTTTTACTAGTGATGATTGTATGAACTTATGATGTCCCTAATAAGGCTCGATGATAAAAACTAGGACCTACTTATGTGACCCTTGCGATTGCACCTTTTCATACTAGCTTGCATTCTAGGGTTCATTCTGGCTTAGCTTTGCATTTTGCATGTTGAGAGAGCTCTCTTCTTTATCTTTCATGGACTTGTTAGCCAACTACATTCATCCTTCTCTTGAATCTTCTTGATCTTATCTGATCTCTTCTTTCCTAATTCTTGCTTCATTTCTATCTTACCATCTCATCTATGATTTTGACCTATCTTTTCTAATCTCAACATCCTAGATCCATTTTTGGGATCAAAATCCAAATTCAGCTTCATCTCGCTAGTCAAAAATTTCTTCTTTCTTCTATGTAGTTGGATGACCTATTGAGGCTTAATCTTTGAATCTTGTAGGGGAAATCATCATTTCTTCATCATTTCTACTCTCTTCCACTTGACCAAATTCTTATGCTTTATCTTTCTTGGTCAAAGTTAGTCAAACTAGGGCATATCTTCATTGTTTGGTGGTCACTCTTTGGTTCTAATCCTCTATCTGTCACCTTGGACATTGCTATATCTTGATTTGCTCATATTTTGCTCCTTTCTGCATCTCCTAATCTCATTTTGATTTTGATCTCAAGGGGGAAAAAATATTCTATCATCACCTGCTACAACTATCTATTTCTTAGAAGCATTTGTTTGATCTATTCATTTTCTCTTGGTCTATCTACTTTGCTAGGTGTTAGCATTCTTCTTGAATTCTGACATCATCTTTTTCCTAATGTTGAGTACTACTTCTATTGGGCTATATATTTAGGATGTGTTATCTCTCTCTATATATGTCATTCTTTGGAATCAAATATCTATATCTATCACTGCCATCTTGGCTTCTTCATTCTTTGACATCATGTGTTCCCAGATCGATCGCACATTAGTTATAGGGGTAAATGTAATCAACTAAAAATGGTTATCTAGACTATGAGCCCCCTTTCTAGCATTTTTCCATAATTTATCTAATCGCTATTTTTTAACAAATCCTCAAAAATCTATTTATTTGATTATAACCTATGGTATGAGCATTTTATCCCAAGTTCATATTTAATTAAAAGAACATGTCCCTCTTTTAATTAAATAAAATTCCCCACTCATCTCTTATCCTAAATGTGCACACATAAAGCATTATTCCTATTTTATAAATAAAATGAAAGACATTTTTATCTACACATGAATGCACATTTTTCTATGTGAGAGGAATCTTCTACTTTTAAAATAACTTTAATTCTCCTCCACACATTTCAAACCCTCTCAAAAGTCAACCATTAATTGTGATTGGTTGAGATGCTTGTGCACATGGATCACTCCCACTTTCAAACTCCACCCTTGATTACATTCATCTTGCCTCTTAATCTCTACCATCTATTTTTCTTTAAAAGAGAGGGCTCTTTTCTCATTCAAAAAATCTTAGTATCTCATTCAATTGTTATGCTGCAGGTTTTCTTGGTGATTTTGGAGACATGGAGCATTCTTGCATTTTTTCATTTTACCTTAGCTCTAATTCTACTTACATTATGACATACTTTTTAGCTTAGCTTTCTTTATGCTTTAGTTTAGTTCTCTTTTTTATCTTGCATTTCATTTAGAATAGCTTTCATTTTCATTGCATTCATTCTAGATTTTTGGATATTGGCACTCTTGCCTCTACTCTTTGAATCTCTCATTCTATGGTGCACCTTGCAAGGGTTGCATAGTTTGGTTCCTTTGAGAGCCACCATCTCATAGCCTTTGCACATCATAGATAGAGAGCTATAAGCCAACTCTTGGGACTCCCTCTTTCATGGTTTCTCTCAAGAATAATGGTTTATCGAAGCATGACACTTTTATGCACACAATGATTTTCACAGGGAAGTGAAGGTAAAGTATGAAGCTTTATACTTATTAGCTCCTCAAGAAATCACCCTAACATCCAAAAGTCAAAGGGAAACATCCACACATCATTTTGGTATAAAGGGGAAGAAAAATCAGATGCTAGAAATCAAGTTTTGACACTTTAAAGATTTTTTGGATTTTTGGACCCCATCACCAAGGTGCGTAGGTGTGAAGATGCACTTTATAGAGGTGTGGCAATAGTTTTGAAGAGAAGCAGTGCACTTAAAATTAACTGTTTGTTGTCATTTTAGAGCATTTCATGCATCAAAAATGCATTTTGATGGCAGTTCAACTCCTAGAGACATCTAGAGAAGACCAAGCTTAAATTTTTAGAGATCTTAGTAACTCCCAAATCATCTCATGGCTTCTATCTTCTTATCCCCTTTTTTTATTGTTTTAAGTCATGTAAAAGCACATGCACCCATTAATTGATATAAACAAAGGTGGAGACTTACCACCATTTAGAGAGTTATTTTGTATGTAATTAGCTTTATTTTATTAGTTTTTTAGCATGAGTTTGCATTAGAAGAGCTCTCACTCCTAAGAAAAAGGTAGGAGAGGATTTCTTTTAAATACATGGATGTAAAATGTACCCTGGGCCATTGTTTTGATGTAATAATATATGTTATTGGTGCTCTCATTCTGAGTGTAGTTATTCTTGTCGAAGTGTGTTTCTTTTGTGAATGAATGTTCATAAAATAATAATAAAGCTAATGGTTTTATTGCATTGTTATGATTGTGTGATCTCTTAGTTGTGGTGTTTGCCTTCTGTTAAAAAATTTTGCTGTTGTGACAAATTGGAGAAAGGATCATCTTTGTTCTTGCATAAAGTTTTGTCTCATGTGAGTGCACTTTTTGTGGCCTCGAGATTTGATGATATGTGAAGCATCCTTCAGTTTTTATTGAAGTTCCCATTGATGATTGCATCAATGGAGTTGAGGAAGCACTGCTCCTAATTTCATTGGTTTCCTACCAAGATCCTTTTGATAATTTAATTGGCAGACGTGTTGTTACTTTAACTTATGTCAGTTAGGAATTTCCTTTACAGTTATTTTCTTAAAATCTCTTGTTACTCTATCTTCTTTATTTTCTTTCAAACACTTGGTTAAAATAGGAATTCATATAGTTGCATCGATAAACTACATTCATCATAAAACATAAAAATTCAAAAAATATATCTTTTCATGGTTACATTTCAGCAATAGGTTGTGCAAATTGTTTAGAACCAACAATGGCCTCCTTGTGAACATACACATTTATCTTCAATTGAGTTACCCAGTAGGTTGAAAAAAGACCTACTCGAAACCTTGGAGTTGGTCATTGATCAACTTTTCAAGAGAGGGATCTAAAAGGATCTCTACCATTCATCATAATGTAAAATGAAAACTCAATAATATGATATCCTTCTTTATCTGATAGCCTTTATTCCTTGTCTGTAAATCTTGATAAAGTCTACATATACTTGTTCTTGACGAAGATCATTGTTATAATCTACTTTGTTTAATAAATGGAATAGAGAGTAAGATAAAAATAAAGCCATGTAATCTTTTTTATTTTTATTCATTAAACTAGAATAATAAATATAAAAAAGGAAATTAATAAATCAATCTCTTATTGTTTTGAATAATTTCTTTTATGCAAAGGATAAGTTGGGCAATCTCCAACTCTAGATATAGATAATTCAGCTAACTAGTTTTCTTCTTGTCCTAAATAATTTTAATGAAGATTTGTAATTGTTTACATTAAATCTAAGAATTGGATTAAGGATTTGATGCTCTAATAATTCTTTAACAAATAACCCTCAACACTAGATTCCTTTATTGGCTAATATATTTACTGATATTTTTAACTTTTCGATATTAATATTTAATGCTCATTTCTTCAAATTTATCAATTATCTTAAAACTTATTCGAGTTTGCAATTTAGTTTCCTCATTAGGAGTACTACTTTTCTAAAGGCATGTACTAACTATTCAAATTGGCTCGTGTATCCTTTTTTATCTCATCATCACACTACTACTTGAATAAATTGTAATTTATCTCCTCATACTTCTCTCTCTTATTAATAAGATATAAGAAACATGTTGACTATGTAGGATATCATTAATAGTATTGTAAAAAAAATAGTAACAAATACCAATCTTCCAAGTCTGCATATCAACATGTGTCTTTGCAAATTAAAATATTCACTACTCATGATCAACCACCTAACTCCTCTTACACCACTTATGCATCATAAATATCATCATAATGGTTAGATTCCTTTATTGTAGTCATTCTCCTGACCTATATGATCTATGGGAAAATTAACCAAATATATCATTAGAATTAAGTACAAAAGATCTTCTTAGAGCTCCCAATCTTGATCAATTTCCATGGTCCTTCCTTTTGTAATTTTCCATTTTAAATATCATTGAAAGTAATTGTAAGAGGATAAATAACAATAAATTATTTTTTAAAACATTTTTCCTTACCAGTTATATCTACCCTTAGCTTCCTCTTACCTTTTCCGAGCTATTACTTATGATTATTTTCCTTACATTATTGTTAATACTAGATATAATTGTAAAGACCCTCTAACATGTAAAATAAAAAGTTGAATAACTAAATGGGTTGATTACCTTATATAAGGTTTTAATATTAATGATTGCAAGAAATTCAACAAATTTATCATCATAAGTAGTCTCATAGTAACACAGTTTTACTTTTTAATCAGATTAGGATATCAAAATCAACATTTTAAACTAAATCTTTTGTAGCATGTAGACACTTCAAAAAAAAAATGATTTAGGCCTTCCACGAAATCATTTTTGCTACCTAATACTAGAGCACAAACCTTAAGTCTAAACCTCTTTGGCTAAGAGCTAAGGACTAAGGAGTATACATTTTGTCAAAAATGTATGGGGCACTATCCTAGCCTCATCCCTTTTTGATCTTGGAGTATTATACTCAACATGACTTGATACCTAGGGGCTCTTTAAAAACTTTCAACTCCACTAAAAGACCAAGAGCCCATTGATAGATACTTAAGAATTTGAAGAAGGTGTAACAAGTCATTTATGAGATTTGGTCTACGAAATCCATATATATATAGTTTGAAAATAATTTATAATTTTTAAGTGTAGGTTTTAATAACTTATATTTTTATGGGAAACACCATTTAAAGAAAAATGATGTTTATATCATAATGTTTAACTTTATAGAGAAAAGTTAAAAATTTTATTATTAAAATATAGTTCTATAACACCAATATTTAGTGCATAGATATTTTTCCTTTTTTTTTTTTTTTGTATAATTCAAAACTAATTATGAAATCAAAATAATTTTAATTTGGACAGATGTGTAAAACTCAAAGAGTAACTTTTTATATATCTAAATTCATTATATTATTGAGACACCAATATCAATACTTAATGCATAAATTATTTTCACTATTTTATTATGCTTTACATGTAGAATAGAGAACTTATTGTTCAACGGAAAAACCATGATTTCTAAAATATAAAAATAAACATATAGTAAAATAAAATAAAAACATGGTTAGCTTAAGCACGTTTGAGCTCAAGTTGTATTGAGATGAATCTCCTCCTAGGAAGTCTTGATGCTTTACCTCTATAACCATCACCCAGATGTAATGAGTGAAACATATTACACACATTCTCAGCAAAGATAGGTTATTGTGAACCACTACTTGAATGAAACATCGATCAATGAGTTTGACCAAATAACTAAATAGTTGAATCCTGATAGCAATAGATTACAATTTTCTTTCTATGAAAAATATCTTCTACTTAGCATGAAATATATATCAAAGAATAAATGTGTTCAAAAAATCATTTCAAGATATACAACCCTATAAATTATCTTATTGAGTTTATTTCATTTAAAAGTCTAACTCAAGTTTTGAAACTGATACTTTTGAAGAAATAGTGTAAAAGAAATTGAAAGATCCTAGCACAAGATCTTTGTTTGAAGAACCATTAATTGAAGTTACATTTGAGTGAATGCATTGTGTTTGTCTTAAAGAACCTTTAAATATAAAATTAAACAAATTTGCATCATTTTTTTATGCTCAATCACAAAATACGAACATAAATAACATGTGGACACAAGAAAATAGATGAAATCCATCATTTCCAAGTGAATTTTCCTACAAACAATAACATGAATGAAATACACTATCAAATACAAAATTAAACAATTTTTTATCATTATTTTATTCTCAATCACAAGATACAAACACAACAAAACATATCAAATCCAACATTCCCAAACAAAAAAGACTACATATTTGTATACATGGTGCAAAAAGACATGTGAAACAATAGTAGAGTCTTTTGGGCTACAATGAAACAACATAATAACCACTGACATTTATTAATTTATTTATACTTTTGAAAGAGTAAATAAGTGTCAATCACCAATTTTTCTAGTTGTGTCTATCTATTGTCACTTACTTTACTACTGAGATTCCTCTTATAGATGATCTCTTCTGCATCAATCACTAGTTGTTCTAGCTATGTCTACCTATTATCGCTTACTTTGGTTCTAAGATTCCTCTGAAAGAGGATCTCTTTTATGTAAGTCACCAATTGTTCTAGCTATGTCTATCTATTGTCACTTAGTCTCCTACTGAGATTCTTCTCAATGGAGATTTATCTCTGACATTAGTCACCAGTTTTCCTCACTGAGTCTTTCTACTATCATCCTACTATTGAAGAGATTTATTACACATATGTTTTGAACATTGACACTTGACATCAATCCATTAAAACTAAAAGTGAATCGAAAATATTGAAACTATTTGACTATCATGAGATTTTCTTCGTGTGTTTTTCTTACATTTTTTCATCCTCCTTTGAGAAACTTGAGGATGTCTATTTTGACCAGAGAAGTGAGGAACAGGGGCATGATCTTTTCTTTATTTTCTTCTTGATGGTTTAGTCCTAATTATCTAGAGGGTGCATATAAAAGGGTGCCCACTATAAGAGCCTTGATCTCATGTTGGATGGCCATGTGTGCCTCGACTCATTTTATATGAACACTTTAGTGAGGTTGGTTCTTCTCCTTGATTGTTTAAATGAATTATCTATGCTACAATATAACATTAATACTTATCCTATTAAGTGAACATATGGGTCACTATGAGTATACTTGGTGCACTTCTGTCTTAGGTTATGATTATGGATAGAATACTTATTGATTACTTATCATGAGAAGGATCTCTCGTGTGTCTTCATGCAAGAATCCTTCTAGTCATCCTAGCATTTATGCTCTAATGCTTATGTTCACTTTCTACATTAAAAGTGACATATGTTCTGGTCATTTTGACCTTTGTGCCTTAATGCTTATATCTAATCCCAATAAAACTAAGGCACATGTCATATTCATATTCTCATGATTGCAACGTCAGTGTGAATTGTATGACAATCAAGAGTCTAAATAAAAATCTCTATGATGATAACTATCTTACAGGTTCAATAACTAGTCCTAGGATTACATCTACCATAAGATTTCATTTCATATTCAAATTACATTAAGGTATAGCTCTAGTTACTTCTTTACTTTAATCTTTTGACTTGAGAGGTCGTTGATTTCTTCAATGTATAACATTTCATCTTGACTACACAAGCATTTGATTCCTTGGTCGATCTTTTCAAGTTTGATGAAGCATCTATCATGAGAAACAAATTTGAATCCTGCATGAGATGTTAGGACATATACATTTTTTATTACCATGTCATTCATATACACATCATCAAGTCATGTCATAAGCATACAACATATCTCAAACAATCACATTTGTATAATAAAATCCATCTCATCTATGCTATGTATCCATACATCATATACATTTGCATTAATCAAAATCATATAGCTACACATCTCATGTATGAACAATCATAAGAGAAACAAAGTATGACACATATAATGATAACAAATAAGAGATCATATGTGTGTGTGTGTGTGTGTTTGTATATCTCCAATGGAGTTAGAATGTACATCAATACAAAAATGAGTGCTACTCGAGAACTGTCGATCTCAAAACTGATACAACAAGATGTTGCTACATCCGTAATAAATAATCAAAACTGAGATAGAAAGAGTGAACTAAATGCATCCTTTTCCTTCATCCCTAGCTAGTGAAGGAGGAGGAGGTGCATCTTCTCTAGCAAGTGGACATGCATCATATGATGCTCTAGCATACCTAAAGAAATGAGGCAGTTTCTTTGTTGCCTCAAGGACTATGCTAACATAAGCCACATAATAATATGACACTCTCATAGTCTTTGTATGGGCCTCATCCCACTAGTGCTCCAACTGCTCTTGTATCTCTTAGATCTCTCAATCCTACTTTTCAAGTCCTGTAACTCACACTGCAATCTAGATTTGAAGCTATTCAAGTTGTTGATGCACCATCCTCACTTGATCCCTCAATCTCCTTAGGTCATCTTGTGTGTGTTAGGATGTCTCTTCCATGTGCCTTAGGAGTAGGCTAATCCTACGTATCCTCATTGCCTCCTCCATGCTCTTCCTATTGTGGAGGCTAGTCCTCCACTCTTGGCCTCTATGCCTCGCTCCCAATGGAAACCAAGGTTCCCATCTCTCCCCTTGGTTTTCTCTAACTGAACCCCTCCCACCAGCACCTAGGTCTACCCTCATCTTCTATAGTAGAATTAGTACCTATATGGTGCTCTATCTGGTGCCCTATTGTTGTGGCTATTGTGGGGCCTAGATTGGTTGTACTGGTACTTCTATCCAACTTGATCTATAAAGCATGGAAAAAGGTGACTAACACAATGCTCCTTATACTCAAGAGTCATCCCTCTATATACTACCACTGGCATATAGACCCAACAGGTCAGAGTGATACCATGTGCATCAATCATAGACCTCCCAGGGTCTAATCTCACTAACCACCCCTTATTCACCTCCTTGTTGAAGTGGGTGTATTTGAAGTACTCCTGTGATATATCATGTGGATGGTCATGCTACCTCGACACACATGTCAAAGGAAACTACTCAATAACTTGAATAGATTGACCAATCAATGACCGAGAGGTAAACATATAATTGAGTTGTTCTTGAGCATTGTCCCACGCCTCTATCTCTCGTGAATGCCACTATACTACTCATATAAGATCATCTAACTGAGCTCTCCATTTCTTAGTCTTACCCAGAGTGGTCTAGATCATCTGTCCTTAGTATCTATAAATATATGATGTGAGGCTACCTATGGTCCTCACATATCAGTCTTGTGATGGGCCAGTGCTCCCATGCCCATACCTGCAGAACATATATCCCTACTACCATGCTCTTCCTCTCTCTCTATACATGATCTCATATGTTGTGTGAAACATATGATCCAACATGCACTGACCCCACCCAAAATATGTGGGTTGCTCCAGCATCTACTGATTTGAATCTTTCAAATCAGGCTTCAACTTAATATGGAAATAATGTCTTGATTACTAGGGGCATCTCATCACTCAGGGAATCTTTGTTCCCTCTATTTGGAATCATATACTATCTAATCTTATTTATTGATCAATTTATCAAACTCATAATAATTCTACTCATAGCTTGATGAACAAGTATCTAGGTGTTCTATTTGGATTCCCAAGGATTAAGCTTTATTTTGAGGATAATCCTATCAATCATGATAAGGTCTTGTTATCTTTTTATGGAATAGTATTTAGGTGTTCTATCTGGACTCTGGAGGATAAAGATTCATTCTGAAGATAATTCTAAATTTTCTTTCAGTTGCTATTTAATGGATAGGTATTGGGATATTTTAACCTTGACTCCTAAGGATTAAGCCTCATTCTAGGGACAATCTTATGAATCATGATTAATCTTGTCATCTTTTAATGGACAAGTGTCGAGGCATTCTAACCTTGACTCCTAAGGATTGAATCTCATTCTGGGAACAATCCTATAAATTTTGACAATCTTTATTCTATAAGACAAGTATCTAGTTGTTCTATCTGGACTCTAGAAGGTTAAGCTTCATTCTGGAGATAACCTTAAAAATCTCATCAATTGGTTTTAGTGACATCAATCTTAGAATCAATCTCAGTTCTTGTTTTATACTTTAGACTTTTGATTTCTTTGAACCCACATGTTACTCACACATTTACTCAAAAAGGGGAAAATGTAATAGCTTTGAATTGGCACATTGGCATTTTGAACCAATTTTGGTGCATCAATTTTAAAACATCTATTTCTTGATCAATTAAATCCTATTGTACTAGGCATTAGAGTTCTAATCATCTTTACTTGACCTAAGTGTCAAATGTAGACAAACCTTAATTTTTATTAATCAAATACTTTATTTAATTCCTAAATATTGATTAAAATTAGCTAAATTAACCTCCTAGTTGAGTTAATTTAATTAGAAGTCCTAAGTACTTTAATTTAATTAAATCCACCCTCTTTAGCTAATACACATAAAAAAGGAATTAAAATATATTGATTTACTTAAATATATATCATAAGTGTTGAAACTAATTATTTAATTAATTAAAATTTTAAATTATGATGTCATGTTTGATTGGATCAATATTCTTTCCTAATTCATCTCGTATGAAAAAGAAATTAAATATATTGATTTAATCAAGTATGTTAGTCATAATTGTTGAAAGTAATTATTTAATTAATTAGAAAATTAATTATGAGCACATATTTGAATGGGTCAATGTTATCCCCTATTTCATCTCATTCAACTCCATAAAAAATGGAGGACTCAATATCTCATTCGATCTTAACCATATACTTAGTTTAGTCTTGATTGTTGATTGGGTCCAAGATTCTATAAAAGATACACTCGACCTCTCATCTAAGAAGGATGTAAGTGAAGAGTATCAAATTGTTTTTGGATTGATCACTCAAGCATTTTGCATTTGAATCTCTAGTGCTTTTACATACTCATCAATTAGATTACATTGCACTCATTTAGCTTAATTTTCTTTTCATTGTTCTTAGATTAATTTGAGAATCATGTCAATTAATCCATATCTTTACATTAAAAAAAATAAAAAACATAGATTAATATTGCATTTTCATTCATTCAAATCCTTTGTACTAGTTTGGTTTGGTTAATGAACACTCAATTTTGAGAGCCTATAGTAAAACCCCATCTAGTTAGAAGGCAATAGATCACCTTGTATAGATATACCAAATGAATAATCTCATGTTCATTTTGACATGTTACTGACAAACAATGATCATGTTGAAGTGTATGGTTGAATTAGAGGCCCATATTTAACACTCATAGTTGTCACTCCCTTTGGTTAAAAGACATAATGATTGGTTCAAGAAGGATTACTCACACTTACACACCAAACCATACATGGAAAATTGAGACATAAAAGTGGTTGTATTAGTTCATAAAGAAAATCTAATCTCATTACCTTTGGTGTACAATACTAATTAGCCAACTACATAGCCCCCAAAATATCATAAAAGAAAATACAATAAAGTCGTGTACTAATAAAACACAATAATATTACAAGTTTAGTTTTACAAAAAAAATTATTCATATTCTTAAAGTTCAGTTTGGCTTAAGAATTTATGTTAAAAAAATATGCATGAATCCCTATGGTATACGTGTAAATAAATACTTCATACATATTAAATTGGCATGATCAATCAATATTATAATGGTATTATTTCCTATAGTTTGTTGAATAATTTAATAGTCAACTAAAAATTTCCTCTTAATTAAATATTAACTAAATTAATATTTTATCAATTTTTACTATAATATTTTATCATGTTATTATTTTAAAAGATCCTAGATTATAAATGACTAGTTAATAATAAAAAGCATTAGATGAAATATTAATATCGATATCATTCATAAAGAGCTACTTTAACTTTTGTATCAGTCCAATATTAATGTTTAATTTCCATTGAACTCATAGTTCTATTAGAAATAACTCAATTTGAATTATATTTATAATTAGATTATAATTACAATTATATTAAATATAATTCCACCCACTATATCTACTCACCATAAACAAATGATTATTTAGTTAACTTCAATGAAAATATAACTAAATCATAATTAAATATTTACTAACTCATAACTACACATGCATTTAATAAACATCCAATGAGATTATATTCCACCAAGAGTTAGCTGAAGTTAGTTATATAAATAAAAGCATAATATAATTAAAATATTTTAAAACTCACACATAAAAATAATAATTGAATTATTTATTTAATTTTTTCAAAATAAATAAATGATAATATATTTTTTATTTTTATATTTAAAATCTGAAATTAATAATTAAATGTATTTTTATTTTATTTTTTAATATATAATTTTTAAAATTAATGTATATAACATAATAAGTTTGCATGCATTATTTTCACATGCATAAATATTCATTTGTATTCATTCCTTTACATGCATAACCACATTGAATTCCTCATTAGAAACAACATTTCTAGAGGCTTCCCATGTAAAGGTAAACACTGGAGGAATCTAAACCTTAATGACCTCCTTTTTGGTAAATGGAGTGTTATAGTGGAGGGATTACTTGTTTTCAAAACTATTTGGAAAGCAAGGGAGCAATAAGAGAATGGATAATAGGAGCATAATTAACTGAAAGTAGCTCTATGGTATGTGGTGAAAAATATCTTTGGTGGAACTTATAAAGGAGAGGGAGACCCTTTGCACTATTGCAATGTTGCTAAGTTAAGATGTGGAATAATCTGGGGATCAAAAAATTCAGTGATTTGATTAGTAATGGGGGCTAATCTCATGGGAGGAGTTGTCTAGGAAGTTTAAGTTCCATGTAACCCAAAGAAGAACTTATACTTACATTAGAAGTTTTGAATGTTGCTAGACTCCCATTTTTTGTTGTTGGACCTATCAATAGACTCTCTTCCCTAAGCTAGCCAGATGGCTCTTTGGTGTTCTCCACTAAAGCCAAGCTTCTCTATAGTCTTCTTTTTTATTGTGATGAAATCTTCTCTCACATCAATACTAGGTGGAACCTAAAGTTTGAGGCCAAGGAATGGACCCAGTGCCTCTCCTCCTTATGTTGTTGTCATGTGGAACCTAAAATCAAGTGATTTTTATGGCAAACCCTTCTCCATAAGCTTCCTCTTTCCTAGCCTGATGGAACACCTTATACTTTCTCTGTCTACTCTCAACCATAAGACATTACCAATATGTTCATTGATTTCTTTTTTTCTAAGAAATTTTGGGGCTAGTTCAACATTTTTATGGGTGCTCATATTCATATCCTTCATGCTCTAACTTGGTATATCCCTATAATACCTAAAAGATTGAATTTCTTCTCGCCAACCTCTCTACTTATGTGCTTTGGTTTATTTGGATAAGTAGAAATGATGACATATTTAAAGGTAGGCACTGAATTCTTATTGAGCCTCTTGAGAGACTCACCATGTATAAAATCTTTGTGCAGGTTAACATGAAGCTATTGAAAGTCACTAGTGCATGTACAAGGATCCAACTAGAGGAAGGTGTTAAGTATGAGGTGCAAGAAAAGGACTATGAATCCTTCAATTCTGATGCAACATTGAAAGAATTTATTGAATAGATCAGTATTAGGAAAGAAATTGAAGGAATGAGTGAGCTGGTTACTAATAATGCTCTCATTGCTACAACAAGTCCAAGACAATCTAGATCAAGGATCAATCATGTGGTTAATGGAATAGATGACAACATCCACATCCACAATATGATGGTGATTTCTGAGAATGTGGATGAATTCAATGCTGGAAGACCTATCTACCTTGTGATAAGTGCTATTCCAAGTGCTCCTAGCTTGTCATGGAAGGAAATTATGAACTCCCTTACTCCTATTATCAGAGATGGCAGTCTCAAACTTGTTTGATCAAAGGACCCACTTGCTTGGGTAGCATGGGTCTAGGAGTATTATGGATGGCTATTATGATAACATTTTGATATATATACTATTTTGATGGTCTGATGTCTTAATTACTGATCTGAACAGACCCAGATTGACATACTTGTTTTACTTTTGTTATTTTAAACTAATCATAAACTATATGTTGCAAACTGGTATAATGTACTTGGTTGGTGCCTTATCTTTAATATAAATAATAACATAATTATTTTCATAATAAATATATTTTATTTTATTTATAAAATATATAAACATATTTTGACATATAGTTTTGTTATTTTTATTTTATTCTAGTATTAGATTTAACTTCTAATTTGAATGACAATGTCTAATTCATCTTGAACCTTCAATTTATTTTAATTTTATTAATGATTTACAAAGGTATTTAATTATGCTCTAAATTAAATGAATATTCATATTTTCTAATTATTTTGCATGTAAGTTTTCTCAAGAAGAACCTAGGGTTTTGATAGATTTCATTCAACATGATTTTTCTAATTTTAAAACAAAGATTTCTAGATTTAATTTTTATGAGAATTTTTGACATAAGAACAACAAATTTAATTCTTTCTAATTTCTCAAATGTAATGTAACCCAAAAATAATTTCTCTTTTAAAATTCACAAATAAAAACCATTCATAAATTTTAACAATCAATAAAACACAACCTGACAGGCACAAAGAAGACAATCTTTTTAAAGGAAGGATTTGCAAGGTTCTCAAACCCCAACTCAAATCTACCAAAAGATTTTTCAAGATAACACAAGTCCAAAACACGTGATCCAAAATACTCCTAAGCTTTGAATTTACTCTTTAACTTCAATGTTAAGTCACCATGAACCTTTGTGTAAACCTGCTAAGTCTAACTCTCCATCCAATTGCACTCCCAAAACTCGTCTCTCTCTAAAATGATAAAAATATCCTCTCATAAAGAACCCTAACCCTATCTAGAATTTCCTAATTTTTAATTTCATAAAAAACAACTTACTTTTAGTTAAATATTATATAAATTAATTTAATAAATCTTTTCATGCATACTCAAAGTACTTTTAATACAAAATATTATTTTCTTTCTTTTCTCCACTTTATTACTTTTGTATGGCACTTTTAGAATAATAATATATTATTTTAATTAATAATAATAATTAAAGCCCATTATTTAAATACAACACTAATTTAATTATTGTTCATTAAATAGTTATAATGAAACGATATTAACTCTTGAATATTTTAATTTTGGTTTTACTCAAAATTTTAATTTAGACTCTTAAATTAAGTCTCTAAATTAAATTAAAGCATACATTTAATTAATTAAATATCATCATTTTTTAAATCAAATAATATTTAATAATTTGAATATCATAAGATTAATCCAATTATCACAATCAAACCATTTATCAAGCAAATCACATAGTCAAAACCACATAAAACCAACATAAGTAAAACTGACCAAAGTCAAAATCAAACAACACACACAAAGAAAAACGTACGAGTTTCAAAAGTGTAGGTAGTTAGATAAATGTCCTTCTTCTAAGGACAAGTAATTAGGCTTTGGATGGGAATGGGTCGAAACATTATCTCTTCATTCTTACCATTGAATTATTGCAATAAGGTACACTCATCCTGGCAATTCAAAGAAGTTGAAGCTCAGTCGGTACCTACAACCTCTGTAAAAGACAAGCATGTACATGTGCGTATATATCAAAGGCAAATAGATAATGTCAGGGAGTGGTACATCATGTAGATCCTAACTCACTGGAAATTATGACTCCCTCCCTCAACCATATTAGGCACATCAACTAGAAATGCAAAACAAACACACACACCATACACATTCAAGTATGGGGTAAGTATAATTAATAAAGCAAGACTATAAATATCATCATATGTTAGCATAAGAAACTTGTCATCATGAAGATATGGTAAATATCATTAGAAGCACATCATATGAAATTATTAAGAAGGTAGTTACACTCACTTATTAAGAGAAATTATAGCATAATCATTGCAAGTAACCATTGTTATTTGATATAATCAATCACCCTACATTAAAATTTTAAAAAATAAATCTAATATCCATTAAGGGCTAACATGTCTACAAAAGAGTGAGATATAACTTTAACAATGAAGTCTACAATGATAGTAAAGGAGGGGTATTACACAATTGGATGTAATGCATAGTGAAGATTCCTCATTAACATTGGATTGTGTGGAGAAGCTTATAAAACCTTATTTTCTTGCAAGTGAATAGTGTATCCTAAATTTTTGTTTGCATAACCTCATCTTAGATGGAGGAGATAAATGATTCTTTGATCATCCTTGCCATGATCTTGAGCTTCTTACCTCATTCTCTTTAGTAACTTGGAAATAATTCCCTTGTGTCTGTCAAAACTAACAAACAAGCATATTGAATTGAATAGTAGATAATGACATGGATTTGCCAAATTCTCAAATATCATTAGTGTATTGTAAGTCTAAAATAGATCAATTCATGTACAAATGTCTAAATAATCATGTGCTAGAAACTATGCACACTCAAGCCCAAGTCACATGAGTTACTTTTCTTGCACATGGAGATCATGTTACAACTTTTTCCTAACCTGAGTGCATCTATCCTTAGGTTGTAATTTACCTTCCAAGAAAGGATGGGATAAGAAACTTGAATGTTTCCTTTCATAAGATCTATTGGCTACTCCATGATAAATCTTAAAACATTCATTGTGGCTACTACATGATAAATTTTGACCACAACTGAACATTTTTTATGTTTCTTTTGTTGAAATGTGTTTAGCAGCCTCATCTGAGTAACAATGAACCAATTGAATTTTGATGCCATATTTTGGCAGAATTTCACCTTTTTTTTGATGCTTCAATTCATCAATTTTTTGATGCTCAAGATGGTCATTGCTCATTCAACCAAAACTTAGCAATGAGGGAAATCATCAAAAAATTGACCAATCTGCATAGAAAATTTGATGAATTAGCATCAAAAGATGTCTATAATTTCACTAGTCACACCATTAATTATTGGATAGAGAACTTGAGGATATGAACCCTAGTCTAAATGACTTCAACCCCGATAATAAAGACCAATTAGAACAACATCACATTGCCTGCAATATTTTATAATCAAATATGCATGTTAAGTTCAATCCATGAAAAAATAATATGAATTCAAGAGGAAAATAAAGGTAACGAGTTATTGGACATTCAAATATCCAAATTGGGAATCAAAGGAAAGTATCTTTATATTTTTGTTCAAATAAGGAAAAACAACACAACATTGTCAATTGCATAGACCTTGAACTTGCATCAAGCATTAAAGTTTAACTTATCACATGATATTGCATAAAGGAAATTATATTCAATGTAAGAAAAAAACTTGTATGTATATAATATTTACGTATAACTTATCCAGATGAGATATTGATACCTCTTCTTATAGAAAATGAAGAGGTGCAACAAAGCTTCACATCTCTTCAAAGCATAAATAATCATAACTAATCTATCTAATTATAAGATAACTATATTAAATGCATATAAACTAAAAACTACTTGACCAAACTTTATGTTTTCATTCAATCACAATGTCCTCCTCCTCATTGCTCCCTACTTCCACCTATGTTGATTCAAGAACTATCATGTAATCATTTACCCATTTTGGAATTTAAACATGTATAGGCCATACAAATTGAAAAACCTCTGGGATGAACTTCTAAAGGTCCTTCCATTTCTTTCTTGTGGGATCACACACATCCACCAAGAATGTAATGAAATTATTCTCTAAAGTAACAACCTTATCCAATAGTGTATATAATTAATTTACTTGAAAGTTTTTATTTTCTCTTAATTGAGCCATAACTATTTGAGGTAGTTTTATCATCTCACTTCTCCAAAATTCTAGGTCTCTAGTTCTTCCTTATTTATCTCTTAGGGCAATTATGACATAATATTCTATAGAAGAAATGGTCACTATCTTTTACTCTATCTCTAATTGTTTTTGTTCTATTTATACTAGACTCCTTTATATAGCTTCCAATATATCAACAACACCCTTGATCTATGAGGAGTATCCAGATCTGTCTTTGTGATCTCATAGCATCTACCTAATTCAAACCTAGAGGGTTTCCACTTTCTTTCCACTTTAGATAGCATAGATTTCTTTTTCTTGAAGGAATCAAGTATATAATTCACACTCTGAAACCCTTCATACACCACATCACATTTTCCCAAAATCATCTTTATCCTAAAAGCTAGAATTAATTTTCTTTAATTGTTGCTATAGGGGCTTCTTGGTGAATTATAATAACATTAGGCTAGGAAGAGTTTTCAAACTATTAAGATCAATTTTAAATCTCCAAGTTTTTGTGTATATATTATTTATTATTGTGTTCATAAATGTTTCTTTTATCTATAATTCTTCATTTCTTTCTCTGATGTGTTTTATCTTGGTTGTATAGAACATTTCCCTATGCATTAGCTATATAGCAAAGACTAAGGGATTGGCATTTTCAATTGTCTAAACTATTGCCATACCTTCTATTCCTTTAGAAATATCAATTAATTTGGGCCTATCCTATTTTAATGTCACCCAAGTGGCCAGAGCATCATATTTGGGGTAAAAAATAGACCATTTTATCTTTTCTAGTGTCTCAATCTCAATAGAAAATGTCGCATCTTCTTTCTTACTTACTTGGTCAAAAAAAACAATTCTCTAAGTATTAGCTAAGGCACAATAAGAATTTCAATCTTCCATACAATCTTTCTATCCTCGTCTTCTATGCAAGAGATGTCATGTAAATTTAGCTCATCAATCATGTAGTGCCTGCCCTTGTTCACATCTTTTTCGGACATTGTTGCTATTATTATCAAACTATGTTGGACTAGTTTTATGTTGATGGATTAGTAGTATTATTTTGAGACTATCAGACATTATGTTATGGATTTAGTGGTTATATGATGAGATCATTTAGACTTTACATTTCATGTATGCATGATGATCATTATATTGCCTTCAATTATTGTTGATGATTAGTTAGATGGTTTATTATCTCATGTGTTTTATTATGGATACTTACCCCATACTTGCATGTGTATGGTGTGTGTGTTTTCATATTCTATGGTGTTTCTAATATGGTTAAGGAAGGGAGTCATAGTCACCTGCTTAATCGGGATCTACACGATGCACCACTTCCCGCCATTGCCTATTTAGCTTAGCATTATATATATTTTATGTACATGCATGGTTTTTTTGCAGGTTGCAGGTATCGGGTATCGACTTCCCTGAATTGCTAGGATGAGCGTACCCTATTATACTATCTCAATGATAAGAGAAGGGAGATAAATTCTCAAGTCCAAATCCCAAACCCTTAAGCCAATTGTCCTAGTGAGGTAGGACAAGTATCTGGATATTTTACCTACCGAATGTGTTGGATGACATAATTCATGACTTTTAACCCTTTAGACTAATTTTGTGTGAATTGCTCTATGATGGGTTTTCATATTTTATCTTGGAGGTCTATGTTGAATTTTCTATTAATTAAGTCTTAATAAATAGATTTAATTAATTAAATGAGAATTAATTGAGGAAAAAGGAATTAAATAAAAGAAAATTAAAATTAAAATTAATAATAATTATAAAATAATAATAAAGTAATAAATAAATAATAATAATAAAAGTTATAAAAAATTAAAATGAAAGTTATAAATATTTAAATAGAAATTATAAAAAAAGTAAATTGGAGTTATAAACTTGCATGGGAATTAACGCACCTTTTCATTTCTTATATGTCAACAACACGAGGGTTAGTGCATCAATTAAGCACATGGTGATCTACAACCCTATGGCTCATCTAGAAGGTTGGAAAAGACCCATGCTTAGTTGGTGACACCTTCTAGCTGTTTCTAGAGGCATTCTAGATGTTTCTTGAAAGCTCTTTATATTCAGGCATTCCTAGAAGCTTAGACATAGCGTTGGAGAGCAATTGGAGCATTGGAGGACTTGAGAACTCTGAAGGAGGGAGGAGCTTGCTCTGTAGGTTTTCTGAGGAAGAGCGAATTAGCATCAGAATTCGGGTAGATTCTTTTAATTTTACTTATGTTATTTTCGCATCTTGCATTCCCTGTCTTCTTTGTGTCTTCCATATCTCTTTTGAGGATTTTCTTATTTTTATTGTATGCATTCTCAATATGGGTAATTAAATTTATTTGAAAATCTTATATGCATAGAAAAGAACACGGGGTTAGGGATTAAATTGTAGCCAAGCCATTAGATAAACTATTGAGTAAATTTTGAGAGCAAAAGTTTATAGAAAAGTTTTGAGAATTGGAATTTATATATTGTGTATATATATATGTTTATATTTTTAAATCTGAATACATATATGCATATATATATATATATAATTGTATTTATATATATGTGTGTGTGTGTGTGTGTGTCTATATGCTGTGATATTTGATTAAACTCTATATATATACACACACACACACACACATATATATACATATATACTTATATATATACATATATACTTATATATATACATACATATGTATATATACATATATATTTAATTAAAAGTCGAATGACATATATTTCGCAGCGAGTGAATGTTATAAAAAAATGCATCACGATTTACATTGGAGGGAAGCGTTTTTTTTTTAAAATGCAATATAAAAATAATAAGTAAATTTTAGAATGGGCGGGAGGGACTTTTTTCCCCACCCCCGCTGACAACAATGCCTATACAGACTACGGTACCACAGAGTACATGTGTCTACAGTGTACCTGTGACTGCAGTGTACCCTACAATCCACAGGTCATATATATATGTTGTGACCGACGGTTATTAAACTTGATGTGTGTAATGTGCGGTTATCATATGTTTTATTAATTCAATTTTTTATATAATTCATTTTGTAAATTAATAACTATATATGTATATGTATTTATATATATATGTATAAATATATATATATGTATATACATTATTAATAATAAATAATTAATATATTGATAGATGATTGGAATTTAAAGAGTAATTCTTTAATAAAAAATTATTTTATAGTGTTGAGCAATAGAGGATCAATTTAATCTGTTAATTTGGAAAGAGGAATATGGAAAGAATTTCAATTATTATTTTGAAAATGATGGGGGTCATTATCAGCAAAATGTGTATAGAAAAGACATTTAGAACATTTAGAAAATTGAGTCTAACGGTTTTGGGGAGAAACTTTTATCTGTCAATACAATACATGGGTTAAGTAAAACGTGAAATTTCTCCACTTGATATTTAAATTGGAAAACGTAAACTGAGACCTTTACATTTAAATTCAAGTTTGTAAATTTAGCAAAACCAAAACATGTGTTTGCATTGTGTATTCTTTATGCTATTGTTTTGGGATTTTGGGTTGACTACTGTTGCCCAGTTATAGGACGTCTACCAGAGACTTGGGGTTATGTGATTGTGATGTCATGATGATGTTTTAATCTTGATCTTTATAAACCTAATCATGGTTATGTGATGGAATGCTCTATGTATTGGTTGTAATTACTAATTGTTATAGTTGAGATTCTTATGTATGAGACACTTGACTTAACCATTTTTGGTCATCGATCAGTTATCCTTGGTTATTTTCTAGTAGCCATGATGGGACTGAAATGTGGATTTATTCTTGATGATGTCATGTTGTGACATGCTTGACTCAACCATTTTGGAGTCTTCAATCAATATGATTGAGATATATTTTGGTTATTGAGAACAAATGGATACTTTTTGATTATCAGTGATACTTCAGTTGCCAATAGAGAGCTATTGTGATCATGATTTTCTATGGATGCTTTCTCATGGAGATTTGATGCTTTTATGCATATTTGATGATTTTTATTATGGATTATCTTTTGTGATTTTGAGATTTATGATTCCATGAGCTTAGGGTAGGATATCTGCATGTAGTGTCGGGAAGTGGCTTGCAATGGGGGTCGGGGCCCTAAGAGGCTGCCAGGGTAACTCATTGTAAGTTGGATTAATAAGTGATAACATTCACACCTAATACTAACTAAATGAACATAAAAAGATAAGTGTTTTGGTTCTCGCCCATGCCTTGAGTGCTTGTATAGACTAGGATGGGAGTAGTGATAATGCATGGTTGCGACCTTGCATTCCATAGTATGCCTTGTCAGTATGAGAGGATACTAGTGGCCGCATGAGATCAGTATGGACTCGTGGAGTTTAGCTGACTGCCAAAGTAACTTGTACGTGATAAATGTGATGACACTTTGCCGCTTGCATAGTAGGTTCCTACATGTCATTGTGTGCCTCTAGAATTAGATGTCAAATTTTGTGTTTGGAACCTTTGAGTTAGTATACTTTTAGGATTCCTAAACTTACAGAGATTTATGCTATGTGTTTTTGATAGCTTGTTTGGGACTTGAGATTATCTCCTCCGCATGGTGGGAGTGGACCACTTAGGTACCACGTGGTCGAGTGGTAGTGTTTTTCCACTCTTATCATTTGAGATTCATTGAGACATCATGGATGATGCGTCCTTCATGATGGTGGATATGTAACCTTTCATTGATGATTAGCATATGTTAGATGATGTTATCTTATGCTTATATTTGCATTACTTTCTGCATATGATATAGTATATGTTAGGAGTGACATTCCTACTATGTTAATATCGATGATCTCTTCGGTGATTTGGAATATTACGCATAGAGGGATGGCTAGGATCCATGATGGTCTAATGATGCTATTTACGGTTGGGAGGAACTGTACACTTATTTTATTATGTTTGATCTTTATGATGGATGTATATCTTCTATGATGATGTATCATGTGTATCATGTGATTATCTTTACTTTAATGTATCATGGATTAGAATAGGATGATGTATCTTATTTCACATATGTATATTCTTTTGAGCTTTTTCATACCTTGTGACATGTATAGTGGATGATTGAGCATTTGAAATGTAATGAATGAACATTGGACTTATCATTATTATTTCATGTGGCTGTTGTACTAGATGGATTCATTAATGTTAGTTTTTTAGATGTAATTCAATGTTAAGGGATCTTAAAGAATGTAATCTGTTATGTATGTTATGTTTAATTTTAGATGAACATTGCTATTGCTTCCGTTATTATGCATAAGTTATATGTGGTATTTACTTTCATGTTAAAAATAATAATAAAATGCTACCAATCTTAGTGAAATTCTAGGTTAATTCTTTGGATCCCTTGGTGGGGCATTACAAATCATTTCTTACACTATGGCAGTGTGTTGTGATTCATCTAGTCCTAAGATTTTATTCTCTCTCTCCTCAATATCTTTCATTTTATACTTGATCCAAAAGTCTTTAAACTCCTTGGTCTTATTGAAGTCATCATATTTGATAAATGTTTGAGATGTTGCCTCTCTCTCTCTCTCTCTCTCTCTCTCTCTCTCTCTCTCATCCTCTATGTATATTGGTTTATCATTTCCATTGCATAGTCATGATAATTATGTACTTTTTCTTGGAACACTAGGGTTGGTTGTGGCTCCTTAGTTGCAATTTTTTCCTTTAGGCTCCTCAAGATATGAAAAATCTATTTTTATCCTTCTCCTTCATCAAAATCATCATAAGTAACCAAGGGAATATTACTTCCTTCAGGTGCACTAATTTTCTTCTCTAAGGCAGAATAATCTGAGACATCTATTATCAACTTTCTCCTCTTCTTAGCTAGTGAAAGTTGTGGTTGTTCAACTTCCTTTCCATTTTCCTACTTTAAGTTCTCTTGAAACTTGTCAAAGTCTTGGATGCATTTGTCAATTATGATTTCTACCAATTCCACCTCATCATGGAAATGAGGAAGTCCCTTACTTAGCCTCTACTTCTCCATCTTTAATAGGATTCTCTATTTCGTCACCCTTTGCATTATTTCAAGAATATCATCACAAGTATAGATAATTTCATCTTCTATGTTGAACTAATGATCATGCCTTGCAATGAAATATTTAATATATCAGGGTGATATTGTCTTGCTTTATCACTTTGAAACCAAAAATTATTCATCATATATTCATGTACCACTTTTAGCATTGAATGTCTTATTATAAAACCATCAAACTTAATAAAATAGGGCATATGATTCCCATTTCTCCTAGGATTTTCAATTTTCTTCTCTATCCATATCAATTTCCATATGAATTCCAAAAGGGCTACCCTCTTAAATACAAATTAAGTTAATCTATGAGATGGTTTCCTACACCCATATAATTTGAATAATGTAAAGTTTGACTTACACACCCAATCCCCAAAATTGAATTCATAATTATTGTTGGATAAATACTCTTTGGGTCTTAACATAATCCTAATCTATTGGGGTATTCTTGTAATAGAGCCTCCAAGAAATCTCATGATCCACACAACAAACACATCCCTAAATATTATGTAATATCCATCATTACCATGCTTGTCCTAGGCTCTACACTACATGTAAATAGGCAATAGATCTCCTTCATCATTAGTTGTTGTTAGTATCAAGGATTCTCTTAAGAGGTCAACATTCTGAAAAAAGGAGTAAACGACACAACATAGAATAGTTTTTGAATTCTTTTGTGGTTTTCCATCTAGCTAGTTGTGTCTAGACTGACTTTCAATATCATTGGCAAGGTAAAAATCCAAGTAAGAATGAGGTTTTTAAATCTTTGTGATATAGTTGAGAGGTATATTTTCTTTTGAATCTTCTCCAAATGCCTAAGACTGGCCATAATAGGTGTTCTTGAAAAAAATCCATGAATCTATCAACATAATGAGGGCCCATATGCTCAATTGGCATTGACCTATTATTCTAACCTCTCATCATGAAATGAAAAATTTATGTAAACCTAAACTTCATCATCCTTCCATAATCAATATTGAACTATTCCCTGTCAATTATAGTGATGATTCGAATTCTCAAGCCAAAGCACTCCTCAATGCATGACCTAGTGATAACCAGTAATGACAGTCTATCTTGTTTCCTAATTGTCCTTGTTGTTGGTTCATAATACTTAGCTAGAATGTTCATAATTTCAACATCTATAAACACATTTGGGACAATAATCTTTTCTAGGTCTGATTTCTAGGGGTTATTCCTAGGTTCCTTCTAATCTTTATTATCACAGAAGTACCAAAATAGAAACCTAACATAAATTGGAAGAACAACATCTTTACACCCACTATGTTCATTAGAATATATTACCATAGTCCCAATAGAAGAATAATGAAGAAATAATTCTAAAAGTGTTTTTTAAATAGTGTTTTCTATATTTTTCCTCTTATCCTTCCTAACATTTTCTTCTTTCTTAGAATTTATTTCTTTCTTGGGTGCCATTTTGGAAAAAAGCTTAACTTTAGGTAAAACATTGAACTTATGGCTTTCAAAATCCATAGAAAACACCACATATCTTTCTTTCTTGCTCTTTGAATTTCCTCATAGTTTTAGATGATACTTTGCACATAATGATTTCATTTCTCTAATAGCTTGTCATTCCTACTCTCTACTTAATTCATATTCATGACTTCAAACATTTCACACGAGTGTTAACTTCTCTATTTTTCTCATTATCTCAAACATTCATGAAATTAATGCCTTGTACTTCATAGTACTTTAAATGACATTATTTTCCTTTTAAAATATTCATAATCATTTTCACATTTTCTCAAGGTAACCTTTTTTCCCCTTCTAAAATCCTAAAGTATCACAACTTTGCACTGCCTATTTGGTAGTGTTTGCAAAATAGCAATAGTCACTATTTTGTAGTCATCCTCTACTAGTACATGTGATTTTGAAAAAACTCACTACTTCACCAAATCCATTCTCTAGTCTATCTGAAATAACATCAAATCACCATCTCACATGGTATCTTCATTGTCATCCCTAATATAGAAACAAAATATATTTCGCAGGTGTCTTTGTTCTCTCCTTTCGATATGGTAAAAACATGATTTCTTAGGTGTTTCACCAAGGAGAAACTTAAAAAAATCATAGTGCATTTTGCCTAGGAGTTTTCAGAGTCTACCAAGATGCAAAATACTTTGCAAGGTATGTAAAGTGATTATAGAATCAATGTGAATTGATAATATACTATCAAAAGAAGAAGTCATTTATATAGGCTCACATGGTTAAATAAGGGACACTAAGTACTAGTTATTGAACAAACATTGGTGGAGTTTGCAATAGGAAGTTATACTGATAAGATTTTATGTGATGTGCTACCCATGGATGCATGTCATCCACTATTAGGTAGACAATGGAACTATGGTAGTAAGGCCATACACAATAGTGAGAACTCATACTCATTTCAAAATAATGGAGTTACATACAAAATTCAATTTTTGTTGTATGAAGGAGAGACAGTCTGGTGCTCCCATTGTGTTGATGGTTGGTGGAAAGATTTCCTAAATGAACTCAAGAAGGAAGATAGAATAAGTTTTTCTATTTTCTAAAGCCTAAAGAAGAGGATAAAGATAAACAAGCAACTTTACCCACAAATATACACCAACTCTTGGATCAATTCAAGGAATAGTTGTTTATCAATTTTCTCACTACTGGAATATAGCTTTTCTAACTATTGCTTAGCCTAGTTCAATTCTCCTTTCACAATGATATTGTACTTCTCAAGTTTTACATGCTCTATTTTGCAGATGTCACTTTAGTAAGATGGGATCCTAGATCTGCATTTTCAAATTTTAGATCTGAATCAATTTTTCTATCACCCTTCTTCCTACTCAGTTTTAGTTCAACAATATTCAACTCATGTTTCAAAATCTCATTTTGTTTCTTTAAGGTTGCTACCTCATTACTGTCACTAGTCTTATCTCTGTTCATTTCTAGATTTAAGATGATCAACCTTATCTTTTAGTTTCCAAATGTAACCTTTAGCATCATCATACCTTTCTTTTAGGTGGTCTCTTTCTTTAGTAATAAGTTCAATCTTCTCAAGGGTTTCTTCAAGATTTTTCTTTAACTATTCCATATTCATAGGGATCTTAGTCAAGTTTTTAAGCCTCTTCTAAGTAACTTCTCTCTAATACCAATTTTCAGAAATAGATAGTATTGAGAGGTGGGGTGAATCATTATTCTATAGTTTTTATTCCATAACTAAATATTTTTAATTAATTTTTTTAACATACATATGAAATTAGACCAACAATGTTGAACCATAGATAAATCCATACACATAGAGAACTCATAACATCATATTTTGTTAACTAGGAAAACTCTAGCCAAGGGAAACCCTCAGTGGGGATGGTGCCCACAAAATGATATGTTAGAGTAAAAGGTTTATTTTATTTTATTTATTAAATTACCTTTTACTCCCTTCTTAAGATTTCACTTTATGCACCTTGCATTTCTATTTAATTTAATAATTAATTATAGTAATTATTAAATGTCATTTACCTTTTAGGGTTTCCCTTTTAGGTTTTTGATCTCCTTCATAAGGATTGATTGGTTGTAGATTGATTCATTCTATTTTGCACTAGTAAATTCAATCTTCTTGTTTATTGAGAAAACCCTTCTCTCTCTTTTTTTTTTTCTACTTCCTTGTAATATGTTATTTGCATGCAAGATATCCAAGGATCTATGAATTTGTTCATCATCAAATTCTACATGGTATGAGAGCCTTGCCTATGGCTACCTATTCTTGTTTGAAGCAAAAGAAGAATGAGGTTTGACAGAACAAATCTAACTTTTTTTGGGTATTTTTGTGAAATAGGGGGTCTCAAATTTTCAAAGCACTTTGAGGCCAAATAGGCCTCACGGTTGGATTTAGAAGGCATACAAATCCTTGTGTTCATATAAAATTTGTTGATTTCGAACAATGTTGACTGGGGAGGTAAAAAAAATTGTATACAAGGGTCGTATGGCCTCTAGCATGTAATTTGAGGCACAAAAATTTAAAAAAAATCAAAAAAGAGACTTTTTACTGCAATGGTTACTAAAATCACTAGCAATTTGGTAAACTGCCAATCACTGCCTATGGTCTATTAAGCCTCTATGGTCACTGCCTGAAGTCACACTTAACTGTAATGGCCATATGGAGGGTTGGGGGGCTTAATTCCTAGCCCCTTTTTAATTTTTTAAAAGGGTTTTCATTTTTCTTGGTTATATAGAGGTCGTGGCAGATGTTTTACTCTAACTTGAGCATAAAAGAGGATCTAAAAGAAGTGCCAAAAAGATGATTAGAGATGGAGATTGGTACCTTTTTTCACTTAAATTTAGATAATGCTTTCTATCTTCTAGGGGGTATAACTTTCGTGTCTTAGCTCCATTTTCCAATCCAAAAGAATCACCAAAAAGCTCTTCTTGAGCCCTATCTAGATTCTCTATTATTTGAATTAGTATTTTTCAAAGGTACATGTTATTCTCAAACTGAAGCTTGTTTTCTCTCTTCTTGTTTACAGATTCCTTCTAGTAGTTGGGGTTCAATTTTATGTATTATTGTTTCTATTATTTGCATCAGTAAACTAGAACCTTTTAAAAAAAAAAATCTAAGACCTTCTAAAATAATGGTTGAGAACTCTTCTTGTCTAGAACTTCTTATCTCTCATAACTATCACACATGGAAGTCCTTGATGACATGGCTCCTCTGGTCAAAAGGGTTGTGGTCTTGTTTAGATGCAATGTAACCATTTTTACAAAAGCCCTTTGAGGTCATGCAACACAAGAACAAGATGGATAAAGTAATGGGGTTGATTTCTTTACAGGTATATGATAGTCTTTAGTTTCATCTTGATGGGTGCAACATCTCTCTAACTATGTGGACCAAGCTTGATCTCTTGTTTGGTATAGTGAATGAGATCAGGGCACTTTAGATTGAGGCAGAGATTATCTCTCTTGTACTAGATTCTTTTCCCTCCATTTAGGGCTTCTTGATGAATTTCAAACAAAAAAGAACTTTATTGCATGGTTGTGGGAAAACCAAAACTGACACTAAGTGCATTTACCTGATTTTTTCTAAGCTTTGTGGAAACTTTCAGATTTTTGCTTCTAACTTCTATTCAACCAAATTTTCTTTGAGTAATACATTTATCATGCCATCCTTTGAGGTTTTTTTGATCATTTTACTTGAGAACAAGCTAAGCTCTCTCATTTGGATTCTCTCACAAGCTCACAAAATTATGCATTGGTAGCTCAACCATCTTATGTGATGAAAGAGAAGACACAAAAATCACATTCTATATAGTCTCAGATTGATTCTATCCCTCACAGTTTATCATGGACACATCCTCCTAAGGCAGATAAACCAAAGCTAGAAAGACCAAAGTGTACTTATTTTAGTAAGCCTAATCATGATGAGTCACATTTCTATAAGAAGAAGTTAGATGGATATGCCAAGCAAGTTTCAAATTTGATAGCTCTCCTTCAGAAGAGCAACATTGATATTTCTTCTACTTCTCACAAATCATCTTCATCATCATCATCATTTCATTTAGATGTTAAAGATATAGGAAAAGATCATGTACTATGTGAGATTACTACTCCATATTATTCTACATGGTTACTGGATTCAGGTGCTTCACACCATATGGCATCTTCTTAGAATTTGTCCTCTTCTTTTGAGACTTCTCCTACTCCACACATTTTGATGGGGAATAACATTTTCATGACTGTATGTGGAAAATTTTCTATTGAAATTGATGATGGAACATTTCATGATGTACTTTTTGTTCCATCTTTTTCCTCTAACCTTCTCTCTATTTATCAAATTACACATAGTGGGATAGGGAAGATAGTTGAGTTTGCATAAGATTCAGTACACATTAGAGATAGTAAGATTGGCAATATTTTTGCTATAGGGACTAGTGATCATTCTTCCCACCTATATTCCTTCTCTCATTTTGGTCCACCATCTCCACTATTGGATACTCACTCTCCTTCTTTATGAGAGACTCTTGAGGTAAAGTAAGGTTGCTTGGTCTTATGTATTGTTCCTGAGACTAGTGTTGTGAATTTTAAACCTTCACCTCTTGTTTAGATTTCATTTATCACACAAGATTACTCTTTAGCATGGCCTACCATTGTATCTCCAATCATCAAGATACTTACTATAGTTTTTGAGGATATACCAAAGGACAAACATCTCCTCTTAGATGACAGTTTCAATACACCTATTATCCCACCTCCATTGGTGATTCTATTTTAGGATTCTCATGCATTCTCCTTTTAGCATCAGCTAGGACTTCTAGCTTCACCTTACAATCAAGGGTTTTATCATCCTTGTCCAATTCCTTTGTTTATTTTAGATTGGAGCCACATTGTTATGTTCATTGAATAGGAGTTCTTCCATTCTGAGAGGGCTATGTTGTCTCAAGCTTCTATCATAGGGGCTTTCATTGTACTCATAATCTTAAGAGAGTCTCTTGAGATTTTTTTCATTTGTGCATCCTTTTCCATCTCTTTTTGGAGTAGAGTTTTTCCCACTAGGTTTTCTCTATTTCTCTGTTTCATAAAGATTTGGTTGTGATTGGATACCTCATCAGGCCTCATTTTTGGGACCCAAGTTTTCTTTTAGGATTGCATTCTAGTTTCCCTACTCTTTTTGCATTTTTTTATAGATGCATTATTGCTCATCTTAAGTGGGGGTGGGGGGTGTTAGAGTAAAAGGTTAATTAAATTTCATTTATTAAATTATCTTTACTCCCTTCTTAAGATTTTACTTTATGCACCTTGCATTTTTATTTAATAATTAATTAGTAATTATTAAATGTCATTTACCTCTTAGGGTTTCCCTTTTAGGTTTTCAATCTCCTTCATAAGGATTGATCAATTGTAAATTGATTCATTCTATTTTTCACAAGTAAATTCAATCTTCTTATTTATTGAGAAAACCCTTCTCTCTCTACTTTTCTTACTTTCTTGTAATAGGTTATTTGCAATCAAGATATCTAAGGATCTATGAATTTTTTCATCATCAAATTCTACATGATCCACTAAACAAAAGAATCATGTTAAGGATATTGACCATGTTAAGAGTCTATGAAATACATACAGTGTTTCGGTCCTTGCTAGAGGAATAAGACCTGTCAAAAGATTCAACACTATTAGGAGTTTCTTCAACCTTGTCAAGAGTTGATATTACAAAAAGTATGCAAGATGAGCCCACTGCCCAAACTTGCAATTATACAATGTAGTTCTTATATACAAAAGAGATAGATACAAAAACCTCTTTACTAATATTTGTTGTACTTCTCAATCTTCTAATCATACATTATATTTCACATCACATATACCTCACATATCCTTCACATAAGTTTTCATATCATATTCATCATATTCTCATATTCCTTACATTGCCACACAACTTTACATAATTTGATCTTTTACTTATAGCTTTACTTGTTACAATACTTTCTCTATCGGCCTTCAAGCATTCACACGCTTGGCATAATACAAAATCAATTATTGTTAACATAGGGTTAACATCTAGGATGTTTTCCCTAATTAGTTAAGTAATTATTTCATAACCAAAATAATTCCTTAACCGTTCATTCACCTTTTACTGTTGTGCTTTATTCTATTTTGTTTACTGCCTTTAGTGATAAAACTAATATATCTAATGCCATACTGACCATACCATATTGTGCACTTACCCATATTATTAGGACACTCTGTACTACCTTTCCTTAACTACGCACATGCTAACTAGTAGTTTTTCATTTATATTTAGCAAAATTGTCTCTATACTATTAGTGAATCTTTCTAACACTTAGGACAATTTTCTGCATCCAATTGTCAGATCTTGGTCTATACATTATGCCTTCTCAACTTGAGATATATGTTTCCATTAATGACAACTCCAAATTCTCCTACTTATCCATATTTTCAAATATATCCCCTTTAGAATTGATGGCAACATATGGGAAAATTGGCTAAGTCCCAAAATATTGTTGAAAAACTTTCTTCAAAATTTGGCCTTCAAAACTTTTACAAAATTTCAAAGTTCAAAATTTGTGGATAATACAATTATAACCATATTTCCTTATAACTCCTAATACAATACTAAGTAACACTATTCAAATTGGTATATAATTTTTTCTTCCCTTTACATAATATTCTATACAATCTCATGCATTTTTTATACATATCTTCCCCTTTGATATCAATGACAAAGGTGTCAAAACTTATTTACATGTCAAAATTTGGTTCTAAGCCTCTGCACTATGTTGTTAACCAAGAGATACAATCTGCAAAACATACCATCATACTTTTTAGATTCATCTCCCATGCACATTTCACTCCTTCTGATATGTTGAGGAGAGTGGACAACCCATAAGATGCAATTTCAATTTCTTGCAAGTCTAGGTAAATGAACTTATCAAAATATGTCTTTGCTTCTAGACATTCCTCTACCTGTTGCTCAATTGTGCTTACTTTCACTGATAGATGTTCTCTCAGAAGTGAGAACCTTTTGGTAATCCTTTCTTTGTTGACTTATAATAGACTTATTTCATCATAAGTCTTTTTGGGCTATCTTTAAATTTCTTCATATTTAACACCAGTTGCTGAGTTGATTCGCCAATGCCTTAAATTTTTCATTTTTTTCCTTAGCTCCTCATCAATGTCCTTGGTTAAATTTAAGGACATGGCACATTTGGCATATAATTTATTTCCTTCAAGCTCACATCTTCTCAACTCCTTGATGTAGGCATCAAGAGCTCCGAATTCATTCCTAATGTTCTAACATACAATGCCAAACATCTGAGCATCATGCTTTGATTGTGCCTAAATTGCTACTACCTATGATAATTTTTTGAATTCAGCATTAAATTCTTGAATCATTGCCTTAGGTCTATCCTCTAGATTAGGATTTGATGATTTCATTATTAATGTACCTTGTAATTTTTTAGTTACATCCATAAGATTCTTTTGTAAACTCTTTACTTGTTTGTTCTTGTTGAGAGATGACATCAAATCTATTTGATCATCATCATCTAAACCTATTAGTGTAGCTAGGGTGAGAGATGTGTTGGGTGCACTAGCCTTCTTATCCTCCTCTTCTTTCTTCTTCTTTTGTTCTTCTTCTTACCTTTTCTTTTCCTCAACCTCTTTCTTCTTATGTTTCTCTACTTCTTTCAAATTTTTCTCTTCTTCTTCCTTCTTCTTTTCTTACTCCTCCTCCTCATCCTTCTTCTCATCTTCCTTCCTTTTGATTTCTTCTTCCTCTTTCCTCTTCTTCTCTTCTTCCTCATTTTTATTCTCTTCTTCTCTACTTCCTCCTTCTTTTTCTTCTCTTCTTCTTCTTTCCTCTTTTTTTCTTCTTCCTCCTTTTTCTCATTCTCTTCCTTCTTTTTCTTATCTTCTTCTTTCTTCTTATTTCTTTCTTCTTCTTTCTTTTTCTTTTCATCTTTTCATTTTTTCTTTTGCTTCTCTTCACTCTCTCTTTTTCTTACTTCCTCCTTTTTCTTGTTCTTATCTTCCTTTTTCTTTCTTCTCTATTCTTCTGTATCTTCTTCCTCATCAGGACTAGAGTATCCAACAATGTTTGGCCCAAGATCCTTAAAAGGATCTTCTACAATGTTAACTGTAACCTTCATGGCACCAAATTGCATGGCGTTAGACCCAATTGAGATCTACAAAAATAAGTCTAGCTTCTTGGTGTCCTTGACTTCCTATGTTGTAGATTTTGGTGTATTCTTCTCAACAGACATAGGGATTGCTCCCCCTACCTTCGAGATCTTCTCTACAATTCTAGATAAATATGTCATGTATTTAATAATCACTTCCTCTATTTCTTTATTCACTTCTTCATAGTTTCCTCCCATTAATAAAATGACTCTTCTTTTGTTCCATAGCAAGGGCTCAATACCCTTCATTATTGAACTCATGTCTTCATCATCATTTACTTCACAAAGTTTCTTTATTAGATTTTCTCTGATTTTATTTTCTTCTTCAATAACTCTTCTTCTCCAATTAATCAATTTGTTATATAAATATTGTGGGATATTCCTCCATATTTCTTCAAATCTCTTGTTCCTCAACACCATATTACTAACTACAACTTTTTCTAGTTGTAGTCTAGCCATGTTGCTATACAGACTATAGCACTTATTCAATTGACCAAAATTATCATCACTAATTATTTGAACATTCAAATTACCTACCTCTAGCTTGCAAGGCTTCTTCCTAGTAGATTCCCTTGATTCTCCAACTACTTTTTTTGTCAGTATGTCCTTTTTCTCTTTTTCATTTTGAGCAGGCTCTAACTCAATCATTTGCAATGTTTTTCTTCTTTTGCCTAGTCCACTAGTTTTTTTTTGAATCTCTTCCTGGACGTGGACTCGGTATATTCACTCTTGAATTTAGAAAGTCTTTCTAACTTCTTGACACTTGGAGTAATGGCCAATTTTTTTTCACCTATCTTCACTTTCTCTAAATCTTTCTTCTTCTGAATAGAAATAGGTAGCACTTGTGCAACTGTAGCATAAGGAGTAGTAGGTATTTGAGAAGTAGATCATGCTACTATAACTCCTTATGTAGTTCCTATCACTATAAGGAGTGTTTCTGCCAATATCTCTATTTTTCCACTTTCTTTAATTTCCAAGGCAATACCCTTAACTTCATTGAATTCCTCTCTGGTCATACTCAATTCCTTCAAGATTACTTCTATCCTTTTTTCTACCTTTTTCTTAATGTCTCTGCTATATATTTAAATGCAAACTTCTTTCATCTTTTCATCATAAGTACCCCATCTAGGGCATTCGTTATCTCTATTAGACTCTAGGATGAACTCCACATAGATTTCTATTAGATCTTCACTCATTTCATAGATCACAGGGTCTATAAACTTAACTTTGGGCTCAACTACTTCCATACATGTTTTTGGAAATATGAGATAGGATAGGTTAATAAGAGGGGAGGGATGAACCAATAACTAGTAAAACTTAATCTTAATTCACCAAATAATCCTTCATATATATTTTGATTTGATTGCATACATGAAAAACTAAAACCATTAAAATATTCATAAGACTTTGACACACAATATGGTAACCTAGAAACCTTCCAAATAGAAAGTAAAACCGGGGTCAAGATGATACCCACAAGCTTTAGTACTATAGTATAAAGTTAACCTATTAAGGCTTACAATGATCACTTCTGATGATCTACCCTATTAGGAGCAATAAGGACTGCTAGGTCTACCTTGTAAAAGGACTTACAAACATACAGTGAAGTATGTACTTAGTAAAAATATTTACAAAATACTGTTAGGTCTACCTTATGAAAGGATTTAACTATTCCACCTGTTAGGATGAACCAATGGCTGATCTCTAATCTATAATGATCACCTTGTTGTGATGGATAAATCTTTTTTGCTCCTTATATTACTTGTAGCCTTCTTACTTCACACTTCTTCTCTTATACATATCTTTATATATTCATACCATTCTTCTTTTGGATGTGATACAATACATTAGATATATGCCAATGCAATTTAGAATTCATCAAAGTCAGCTACAATACAAGTTCCACCAAATTACACAAAGTTAGCCTAACTATAGGTATTTGGGTTCTAAAGACAAATTTGGTGAGGTTTTGACACTCGACAACCATTGTCAATGCTCGACATCATCATGCACTCAGTAGATGTAGAAGTTTAGTTCATACTAATCACTTCCAAGTAGTCTAAACTTGGTCTGCATTGGTGACTTAGTGAACACTGCAAAACTCAACATATAAATTGAATCACTTGGTTGACACTACAAAGCTTGGTCAACACTATCACTATGAGCTCATTATAAAATGAATCACTTGGTTTACATTGCATAGCTTGGTCAACACTAGATTTGCATCATTAAAGTTGCAAACTCAATAAACACTAGAGAACTCAATTTTCACTGAGAAACTCAGTAAACACTATGAAGCTTGGTTTACACTGATAATCACCAACTTGGTAGATATTGCTTAGTGCAAACTAAATATTGTTCCTAGAACTCAATAGAAACTATAGAATTTGATGGAGCATGAATTACTTGTTTAACTCTATAAACTGTGAGATAAGCTCGGTAACTACTAACCATCTAATTAAGTGTGTGTGTGTGTGTGTGTGTGTGTGTGTGTGTGTGTGTGTGTGTGTGTGTGTCACTAATAAACAAACTTGACTATAATGTCAACAATCCTCCCCTTTGGCATTAGTGAAAAAAACACTTATTAGTCAAAACTAAATTCTCAAAAATTTCAAAAAAAAATTTACTCTCCATCCTATGTCTTCAACTCGATAACATACTCTATTTTTGAGAATTTTCAAAATTGCTTTTGTAATAGATGTTTATCTAGATATTTTTACATGTATATGTATAATATTATGATGCTCCCCCATACATATATATTCAACATACTTACATGTTATATACATATGTTTCATGTCTTTATATTACATCTTCTTATATTCTCCCATGTTATTACATCATCACATATTCTCCCCTTTTACATATTCTGCCCCCTTTCTAACATAAATGCTAAAGATTTATGTTACATGGTTATGCCAAAATGTGACAAGAAGTTAGAATGTACCTTTAAAATTAGTGATATTTTCTTGTCCCAACTTTCTTGCAACACCTTGCTTGCATGCAATGTAATCTAAACTTCTGTTGATAACTCTACCATGTGATCAACTATGGAGAAGTTATTTTCATGGATGAGAGTTTTTCCATGTGCAATGTGGTTTTTCAATAAATCCATGTTTAGAATAATCATTCCTTATATATCTACAAGTGTGGCCCTTTCCCTAGATTCTTTCCTAAGCAATCCTACTTGCATATTAGTCAAAAATTGTATCTTTGTGTATTAAGTAGAACTGTAGCTTGGGTTTTAGTGACAACTGGTGTGCACTCACCTTTAGGTATTCATCTATATTGGAGAATTTATCTTTGATTTCCTAAGTAAAGATAGATGTATCACATATTTTACTGAATAGAGAACTAACATTGTTGGTAGAGGTTTCCAATGAGCTGAGAATAGTAGACAAGTCTACTTGATATAGTGCAATCTTCTATGCAACTAGCTCTGATACTTTGTTTTCAAATTTCTTCTCTGCTCTTTGCAACAATTTTTCTTGCCCATTCAGATCTTCATTAGATTTTTGAACAACTTCTACTAATTGGTGCAAAATAGGTTGAGAAGTATCAACCTTGGTGCAAAGTGCATCTACAAGTATCTTCTTTGCATCTTCAAGCATTTGATTTTCTCTATTTCTTTCCTCTCTAAGCCTCTATTGCTTAGCTTTCTTTTGCAAAAGCTCACCTATGATATGCATTTGATTAGGATTTAAAGTAGAGATATTCCAATTTGGGATAACTATATCTTCATCAAGATCAATGTCCTCTTCTTTATCTTTGCCTTTACTAGAAACCTTAGTACTCGATTGAGGTATGCTCTCAACTATCTTTGTACTAAGTACTTGTGCACTAGGAATAGTAACAATAGTGGAAATTAAAGTACTAGAAATAAAAGTAGATATTATATTGATTGTAGAAATACCTAGTTGTTGAGTAGCAAAATTTGATGAAGGAGGACGAACTAAATTCTCGGTACATGAAGTGCTTATCACTTTAGTCAATGAAGTACTTAGCTGAGTAGGTGCAAAATTTGGTTGAATGCTTGGATTTGTAGTATTTTCCACAACTAAATTGGTAGAAGCTTTCTCTGAGCTTGATGGATTTAAAGCTTTCCTCATAGAGTGAGGAAATGAGGCCATAATAGCTACTGCAATATTCTCAAGGTCAGTTTCCTCAATGTTCTAAATCTTAGGAAGATTCTCCTCGGTAGCTTCTTGTTCTTGATCCTCATAATCTTTATTATCATCATTTGTTTCTTCTTCATCATTATTTTCCTTTTCTTCCTTGTCATCTTCATTATCATCTTTATAACTGATATGAACAACAAAATCACTCTTTTGAGGAAGGTTGAAGATATTCTTCCATGTAGTAGTGGCATTCTTCACCACATGTTCAATGTCATTGATTAGTATCAAGCAAGTCTTAAATTTCAAAGTGAGTTTTTCTTCGTTCTGCTTCATGGACTCTTTTATTTCTTTTTCATTAAGACTCGACAGGGGTTGCCTCAAATTCTACTCATATATATCCTTATAGTTTTCTTGTCATGTTCCCATCTTGGCTTGATTCTTTCCATTAGTTTTTATGGAATTTGTTGTGCAAGTTGATCAGTTGAATATTCCCATTTTCCTAGCTTAGACATAATCATGTCTTCAACTTTCTTCTTCTCCTCTACATTTCTAGTCTCATATCTTAATGATTTAAAATTTTCCATGCCATCTCCATAATCAATCTCTTTTAGTTTCTCTTGAAATGTAGGTGGAGGTCATTTGAAAATAACATCCTCTACTTCTTCACCTAATTTCAATTTATTTCTACATGTTCTTCTTGTGAATACGGTAGTAGATGACTTGGTAAGTTTTGTTATGATAACCTTACCTTTCTTCCTAATTGGTTCTTATTCTTTTGAATTAGTTTCATCTACCTCATCTATTGCATCATCTTCTACCACATCATCTTCTTTACCTTCTGTCAATAGGAAAGTAGAACTAGTTTGTCTTAGTTTTTCTATCATCTTCTTTCCTTTGTGAATAGCCTGGGGAAGCTTTATTTCTAGTTCAATTCTAGCTTTGGCTTCATCATATGTACCAAAATATGTGGCCTTGGGATCCACAAGTTCATTCAAAAATGCCTCAATGATGTCCTTGGTGTCATCAATGTTAACCTCATAGCCTAGAGGCTTAACCCACACCACTCTAGGTTTGACTGTTTGTATATATATCTTGTCATAGTTTACCATAGAAAGAAACATCATCTTTGTAATCTTCTACAAGTTTCTTGGGAATTATAAATCTATTATTCATATTTTCTTTGAATGAATCAAAATAATTATCCATGATACTAACATAGTTCTCACCCATTTCTATTATATACTCATTGATCTAGTATAGTATAAGCACATCCTTTCTCCATACAACTATACCTTTTGAAGGGAAAAACTTTTGTACAAAGAAGAATAGATAGGTTAAAAGTGAACCAAACTTACATGGGTTATTCCTTGAGTTTCTAATGCTCTCCATGTTCTTGTTGAATTGGTTCAACATTAGCTCAGAAAGGTCAAAGGACATGTTGTTGTTCTCCACCTTGAGAGTGAGATCAACTGCCTCACATGATACACTATTGAGACGACTAGAGCTATATATTTTGTGTGCTATTACATGAATTCCAAACTTCAGCTCCATGTCAGCTACACAACTGATCTTCATACCTCTTCCATCCCATTTGGCAAGAATTTTCCTTTCCAGTTCTACCCAACTTAGGGTTTTGGTAGTCTTTTCCTTGGTCAACATTGGGAGCGTTGTGATTCAATAAATCATTTTCCTTATTATGGGAATAAGTTGTTCCAACCATAGCTACCCATTATGTACACAACTAAGGATAAACCTTATCCATTTTATCTAAAATTCTTGGGGCATGTGTAGAATTTGGGTTAAACCCTTGGTTTCCAAGTGTTGATGCTCAGGTTTCAATGCACCATTCACACACAACTTTTACAGAGTTTCATCCATTTCTAAGGTTCCAATGTCTTGTATTGAACAATGAAAATGTGAGTGAATATCATTAACTAGTAGTACCTTTGGTGGAATCTGTGACTGATCTCAAGTTGGATCAAGCATTTCCATAATTGCCAGACTCAACTTGAAGTCTAGTGCTTTCCACTCAACTCCTCAAACCAACATCTTGGACCCCTTCTTGGCTTTGTTGCTGGAGGATGTAACGCTTGGTAGGGTTTACAAAGAGATGGAAAATTTCAACAAGACGTCACACAAATTGCTTGGATGCACATAAATCTCTCTTTGTATGTAGATCTTTAGTGAAAATGGAGTTTGATTTCATCCTTTTTAACAAATTTCACTTTCTAGTCGCCATAAATGCTTGGTACATTTTCTTTCTTGGTGATAGACTTTCTTCCACTTAATTTGATCTAATTGCTTGACAAAGTCACCTATGACTTGGTGTCCACACAATTACTTAGTTACTCTCAACCTTGCTCAGTAGGGTCTTGCATCCTAACCTAGCTCAGTAAAGTCTAGAATTTCCTTAGACACTTGGTGATCCTTTTGTATCTTGAATGTTGATATGGAGCTTTCCTTCTAGCTAACTAGAACTGATATAAGATGTCTTCTTTAGAATCTTAGTTCCAGTTATCCTTGTCGAAGAGAAAGTATAAATGTTTGAGTTACCCAATTCTTGAGTGACATGTGCTTCATTGCTCAGACTTGCATTCTCAGAAGATTTCAGAATCCATTGTTGTCTCATCTACTTTTTGATGTTGTCAACCTTGGTTTTCTTTTCATCTTCAATTCTTCTAGTGTTCATATAGTTCTTGGCTAGGTTTCCAAATTCTTTACAAATGTAACATCTTCTAGTGGTGTCTTTTTCCCTCATGTGATGTTTCGCACAATTTACTCCAATGTGTCCAAATTCTCCAAATTAGTGACATCTGCACCATGTGTTGTAGTCCCAACAAAACATAGATTTTACAATCTGTTCTACTGGGTTCAATATCTTGGTTTTGCATTCAAAATATTTGTGCCCATGCTTCTTTCATTTGTGACATTTTCCTTCAAATTTAGGTTTCTCTTTGCATTCAATAGCTCTATGGTCATGCTTATTGCATTGTAGCATTTTCCATTGAATTTAGCTTTACCATTATTCCAAAATTTGTCTGATGCATGACCTAACTTACCACAGTGATTACAAGTAGATCTTTGATTCTTTTGGGCTCCTTGCTTGGATGATTCACCTTCTTCTATATATCCAATTCCTACTTTTCCTTTTTGTCTATATTGGATTTTCTCATTTAATTGATTCATGTTTGCTTGAGATTTCATTATCCTCTCATTGGTTTTCTTTTCAATGTTTAGATCATTTTTCAATCTTTCATTTTCTGATCTTAGCTTCATGATTTCTTCATTTGAGTTAGTAATCTGATCAATGAAGTCTTCCTGTTGAAGGGATAGATGTTGAATTTCATTATTCTTTCCTTATATTTCTTCTTTTATCTTATTTTTCTCTTCCATGACTTCACACAATCTTAATGACTAAATTTCTTGTTCTCTTTTCAACTTCCTTACTTCTTCTTGAAGTTTACCATCCTTTTCTAATAGTTCTCTAATTGCTTCATTAGCTTCATCTGAATTTCTTTCTAAATGGATATTTTCAATTCTTTCTTCAGTGTAGAGCTTTTCATTCATCTATACTGCGAGATATTTTCTTTTTTATAGGGATTCAAAGAGTTGCTCCTTTGCTTTATAAATTTTCCCAATAGCCAATTCCAAATCTATGTTTTCATTATCAATATCCTTATCAAGTCTACATACTTCCATTGCCTTTGATCTTTGCTCTAGTTGTTAAACTTCTTCTTTGAGAACCATAAAGCTCTAATACCAATTGTTAGAAATATGAGATAGTCTAGGTTATTGAGAGGGAAGGGGTGAGTCAGTAACCAATAAAACTTAATCTTAATTCACCAATTAATCATTCATATGTATTCTAATCTAATTGCATGCATGAAAATTTGAAAGCATTAAAACATTCACAACACTTTGAGACACAATATGGTAACCTAGAAACCTTCCAAATAGAAAGTAAAATTGGGGTAGGGATGATACCCACAAGCTTTAGTATTGTAGTATGAATTTGGCCTATTAAGGCTTACAATGATCACTTTTGATGATCTTCCCTATTAGGAGCAATAAGGATTGTTAGGTCCACCTTGCAAAAGGATTTACAAACATATAGTGAAGTATGTACTGAGTAAAGAGATCTACAAAAGACTGTTAAGTCTACCTTTTGAAAGGATTTAAATGTTCCACTTGTTAGGATGAATTAGTGACTGATCTTTGATCTGCAACTTTAATTTACTGAATGAGATTCCTTTGGAGTGTAATGATCACCTTGCTATGATGGATAAATCTTTGTTTCTCCTTATACTTCTTGTAGCCTTCTTACTTCACACTTCCTCTCTTATACATATCTTTCTATATTCAAACCATTCTTCTTTTGGATGTGATACAATATAACACATATATAACATTCCAATTTATAATTCATTAAAGTCAACTACAATACAAGCTCCACCAAAATAAACAAAGTAGGCCCAACTGTAGGTACTCAAGTTTTTAAGACAAATACGGTGAGGTTATGACACTCGACAACCATTGTCAATGCTCGACATCATCATGCACTTGGTAGGCATAGAAGCTCAACTCATACTAATCACTTCCAAGTAGTTTGAACTTAGTTTGCACTAGTGACTCAGTGAACACTACAAAACTTAGCATATAAATTAAATCACTTGATCGACACTGCATAGCTCAATCAACACTATCACTACGAACTTGGTATAAATTGAATCACTTGGTTTACATTGCATAGCTCGGTCAACACTAGATTTATATCACTAGAGTTTTGAACTTGGTAAACACTAGAGAGCTCAATTTTTACTGAGAAACTCAGTAAATACTATGAAGCTCATTTTACATTGATAATCATCAACTTGGTAGATTCTTCTTGATGCAAATTGAATATTATTCCTGGAACTCGATAGCAATTGTAGAACTTGGTAGAGCCTGAATTACTTGGTTAACATTGTAAACTACAAGATAAGCTTAGTAATTGCTAACCATTTGATTAAGTGTTGTGTCACTAATTAATAAACTTGACTATAATGTCAAAACATGCGGCATCGGTTCCAACCATTAAAAATATGTCATCCTTATACTTCTCTACTAGTGATGGAGGGATTCTAAATCTCTTCTTCATTTTAAATTGAAACCCTTCATCATCTTAGTTATATCTTCAATGATTCTTTCTTTTGATTGTCACCTATAATGCTACGTGATCAAGTTCGTTGTGTACTTGTTTCCATTCCATCCATGGTCTGACATTCTCAAAAAATTTATGATAACTTGAAAGAATACATGAGTTATTAATGATTCAAATTCTAAAAATTGTACTCTTTGTCCTTTTTAGTTTCTTAATGTTGGCAAGAAATTGTTGCTTCACAATTTCACATAGATTAATCTTTTCCCTTCTCAATATCATTAGGTATGTTGCATGGATGAATCCAACAGGTACGAAATTCAACCTTTAACTATGGTTCATCTTTTAACTTGCAATTTTGCTATTTTTTCTTACATTATCTTCCTTAATCAAATAAATTCTCATGTTTCTTCTACCTAACTTGGTCTTCAAATTGGTTTCAACCATTTTCTTAATATTCTTTTTCTTTACTAGATTGCTCCCTTCATTGCTTAATCCAGTAAACATGTGGATCATGTCATTGTCAATCATAATAGGGATGTCTCCTACCCAAAACATTCCTTCATGGATTCTTCTCAAATTATTGTTATCAAACTCTACATAGAACATGTGCCCGATAATATTTAGTTCTTCCAAGTGCTGAAAATATTGCTTCAGAGATTAATCGTTGTTACATACCACATCCAACTCCTTGTGAATATCACTGTCACTAGTAGTTTTAAACTTGCAATGAATGTATGCCCTTACATCCTCTACATGCAGTACATTCTATGGTACTTATGAAAATCCTCTGAAAGGATCATCTTCCAAAGACACAAATGGGTGTTTATTGAACTTTTATCATTGTCTCTCACTAACATAACTTACAGTAGGATTTTCCATCTTAACTAGTTCAACAATTTCAAAAACACAACTAATTTTTTTGTAAAATACCTAGAATTTGCATAACTAGGGCTTTCTTACTTCACACATGTAAATGTTTCAAATTCACCTTTAAATCACTCTTAGTTTCTTCTTAACTTGTCACATGATTGAATGGTACTCACAATCTTGTTTGCATCCTTTAAATCATTTCAAATTGAACTTCACATTGATTGTACAACTACTTAATCTGTAAAAGTTGTTATCTATTAACCATTAAACTTTATTTTATTTATAAAACCTCATACAATATTCAAATGATTTGTTCTATTAACATAAGCTTCCTTACAATCTACTTTTACTTTAGTTAACTTCACAACTTCTAACTTGATCTCTAACCTCTATTTTATCCTTTTGGTATTCTATCTTCAATAGAAAAGTATTTAATTTAGATAAGATGAATCACACACAATGGCTGATTTCAGTCTCTTGTCAAGTGCATCAAAATATAGTTCTTATGATACCACATGTAAACTTGATAGATCATTTTCCTTCTCAAGTACTTCTTTGAATTCTTCAACATGCTCTTTGATTGCTTTGTTCTATTTGTTATTGCTATTGTCATTCCTTCTGTCATTTCTATTGTTTTTCCTTTTTTAGTTTGGGTTCCTATAGATGTTCCTCATATCCATTTTGAAAAATCTTGCAATGTGACCAAAATTATTACATAACTTACATATAGGTGTGCTCATTCTCTGATTAGGACCATTATGATTGACTGGTTTTCTACAATTCCTTGCAATCTGTCCAAAAGTTTTGCACTTGTAACACACAATATTTAATTTTGTTCCATTAGTTCCTTCTCCTTCATTATATCTAATTGAGGATATCCTTCTTTGATTACTTGGAGGGTTATTATCCGTAAATATTCTACTATTGCCATTATTACTATCAAACTTAGGTTTCTTAAAGCTATTTCTTTATGTCCAGAAACATGACAAATATAACAATATAAATTAGTAGTAGGTTTGAAAGACCTACCTCTGAAATCTCTTTTCATATGACCAACTTCATTACATATAAATAATACACCTTTGAATTTGTATCTTATTTACTGAGGTGGTTCAACTTGCTCTATTTTTTTGGGTTCATCATATTTCTCAGGTTGACTTACTTTCTCAACTTTCTTCTTTAGATAGTTCTTCATACTTACTTGACTTAATTTCATTCTAATAATTCTTCTTAAGTTTAGGGGTTTCAACAATTGGATATAGTTCATTTCTAGTTTTAGATTTCTCTGTTTATTTTTCTCCAATAAGATATCCAAGATCTATCTTATCATAAGAGGATCTCTGATAGAATAGTTGTTCATCAATTTTTTCAGTACTAGAATATAGCTTCTCTAACTATTTCTTAGCCTATGTTAGTTCTCCTTCTATAATGATATTGTACTTCTCAAGTTCAAATGTCACTTTTGTAAGATGGGATCTTAGATCTACATTCTCAAATTTCAAATCTGATTTAGTTTTGATATCATCCTAGTTCTTCAGACTCAATTTCATTTCGACAATCTTCAACTCATGTTTCAAAATCTCATTTTCTTTCTTTAAGGTTTCTACCTCATTACTATATCTAATCTACTCTCTATGTCCTTTTCTAGACTTGAGATGATCAATCTTATCTTTCAATTTCCCAATGTAATCTTTAACATCTTCATACCTTGCTTTTAGGTTGTTGCTTTCTTTGGTAAGAAGATAAATTTTTCTCAAGGGCTTCTTCAAGATTCCCCTTTAACTATTCCATATTCATAGGGATATTACTCAAGTTGTTAAGCCTCTTTTGTTTAACTATGCTCTTATACCAATTGTTAGAAATAAATGATACTGAGAGGGGGGTGACTAACTATTCTACAAACTTTTGTTTACAACTAAATATTGTTAATTAATTTATAAAATGTATATGAAAGTAAATAAATAATGTCGAATAGTAGATAAATATATACACAAAGAGAACTCAGGACACCATATTTTTTTAACTAGGGGAACCCTGGCCAAGGGAAAACTCTAGTGGGGATGGTGCTCACAAAATGATCCACCAAACACAAGAATCATGTTAAGGATATGGACCCTGTTAGGAGTCTATGAAGTACATATAGTGCCTTGTTCCTTGTGAGAGGACTAGGCCTTATTAAAATCCTCAGCCCTATTAGGAGTTGGTATTATAAAATGTATTCAAGATGAGCCCACTACCCAAACATGCAATTATACAATGTAGTTCTTATATACAAAAGAGATAGATACAAAAATATCTTTACTATTGTCTATTGTACTTAAAAATATTCTAATCATACATCATATATACCTCACATATCCTTCACATAAGTTCTCATATCATATTCAATGTATTATCATATTCCTTACATTGCCACACAAGTTCGCATAATTTGAACTTTTATTTATACCTTTACTTTTTACAAGACTTGCCCTATCAGCCTCCAAGCATTCACATGCTTGGCATAATAGGAAATTAATTATTTCTAACATATGGTTAACATCTAATATTTCATGTCTAATTAGTTAAGTAAAATAATTCCTTAACCTTTAATTCACCTTTAACTAGTGTGTTTTATTTTGTTCTATTTACTATCATTATTTATAAAACTAATATATATGATGTCATAGTGGTCATACCATACTATGCACTTAGCCACATCATTAGGATGCTTTGTACTACCTCTTCTTAACTATTCACATGCCAAATAGTAGTCTATTATCTATACTTGGAAAAACTATCTCTGTACTACCAATGAAACTATCTAATACTTAGACAATTATCTGCATCCAACTGTGAGATCTTTATCTATATATTATGCCTTCTCATCTTGAGATATCTATTTTCATAAATTACAACTCCAACTTCTCCTACTTATCCATATTTCCAACAATTATCACTGATTGATCACTTGCAATATTACCTCCACAAAGGACAATGAGTCACCAAATAGACTTCATTCTAGGGGCATCATTACCAAATAAAGTTTCTTACAAAATGTCTCCTAAATAGAATAAGGAAGTGGAAAGGCAAGTGAAAGAGATACTTGATCAAGGCCTAGTGGGAAAAATCATAAGTCCATGTGTAGTCCCAGTGGTATGAGAACCCAAGAAAGGAGGTAAGTGGAGGTTGTTTATTGATTCAAGAGAAATCAATAGGATAATAATTAGCTATAGATTTCCAATTCCTAAGATTCAAGACTTGATGGATTTTCTTCTAAGGGTACAATATTCTACCAAAATAGTGGGTACCATCAAATTAGAACAAATGAGGGAGATGAGTAGAAAGAAACCTTCAAAACCATAGAAGGGTTATATGAATTGCTTGTCATGCCAATTGAGCTTACAAATGCCCCTAGCACATTTTGTGAGGTTATTGAATGAAGTATTAAAGGACTACACATGATGGTTTATAGTTTTATATCTTGATGACATACTCATATTTAGTAAGATTGGAGAAGAACACCTTGAGAACTTAGAGATTGTGTTAAGAGGATTGCAGGAGGAGTAGTTAACTATTAATTTGGAGAAAAGAAAATTCATAAATCAAGAACATGTCTATCTAGGATTTGTAATCTCACAAGGAAAATTGAAGATGTACCCTATCAAAATTAAATCCATACTTAGCTAGCCTACTCCTAAAATAGGTATTAAGGTAAGAATTTTCCATGGATTAGCTCAATTTTATAGAAAATATGCTAGAAATTTCAACAAAATCTATGCTCTAGTAATGGATACAATCAAGGGTGATATGAAAACTAAATTTAAGTGGAAAAAATAAGAATAAAAATGGTTTGAATTATTAAACAAAAGGATAACCACTCAACCTATATTAGTATTTCCAATATTTAAAAATGTATCTACTTAGGAATGTGATGCAAGTAGCATAGCAATAGGAGTTGTTTTAAGTTAGGATAATAGACTAGTGGCCCTTTATAGTGAGAATTTGAATGAGGATAAGAAAGGTACACTTCATATGACTTTTAGGTTTATGAATTAGTTCAAATCCTTAGAAAATAGAGGTGCTATCTATTACCCAAGGAGTTTGTGATATTCATAGATAACCAAGCATTGAGCTTCATCAACTCACAATACTAATCAAGTTATAGGTACATCTAATGCATGGAATGTTTTAGGCATGCACCTTTACTATTAAAATAAGAAATTTAAGAGAAACACGATTGTTGATGCTTTGACCAAGAGGCTTCTCATGACAGTGCAAGAAGTATTATTTGCAGAGTATAGAGGTGGAAAGTTTTAAGGACCTTTACAAGGAGGATGAGAATTTTCTAAGGAATATAAGGTATGTAGTAAATTAAATAATTTTAATCACATAAAAATGGTCATCTAGACTATTAGCCCCCCTTCTCAATAGTTTGGCTAAATTATTTAATAATTTGCCTAGACCAAATTGCTAAAAATTAATTTATTTTATTTTAACCTATAGTTTGACTATATTATTCTAAGTCCATATTTGATTAAGAGAAAATGTCTCCTTTTAATTAAATAAAAGACCCCATTCTTCTAACCCACTCAATGTGCACAAATAAAGTATTTTTCCTATTTACAAATTAAAAGAAAGACTTTGTCTCACATGAAAAGTCAAATCCTTCTCATTGGTTGACTTGATCTTGCGCATGGATCATGCCAAATGTCAACTACCACCCTTTATTATCTACTTATTGATCTTTATCTCAACCATCTATATACCTTTAAAAGAGATAGCTATCTCCCTCTCTAAGGATCCAATTTTTGAGTATTGTTATGTTGGAGGTTTCTTGACAGGTTTTCTTGAGAGCACTTGTGGAGAAATTCTTTCTTCTTATCTGTTTCCTACATACTCATCTTATCTTAGATTCATATAGCATAGCTTAATTTCCTTTTTTATATCATAGCTTGCATAGTCTAATTAGCAATGGTTGTAACACTTTCATCTTGCTTAATCTATTTGCATTATGAATTTCATCTTAGTCTAGCTTCATTTATTGCATTATATCTTGAGATCTCTTTTGACACTATAACTCTTTATTTTGTCTTAATAACCTCCAATTTCATGGTTTACTAGCAAGAGTTGCATCTCTAAGGCTCATTTGAGAGCTCACTTCATGTTTATTTTATGCCTCTTGCACTCCATGACTAGGGAGCTCTAAGTTGGCATTTGAGTGCTCTAATCTATGGGATACCTTGTATAGAAGGGTTTAGAGAAGTGCACTTTCTTAGTGTAAATTTTTGGTACCCATTTTGGGGTAGAACATTTTGGTTTTGCCTCTTAATCTATAATTTTATCTTGCATTTTCTTCTTGATGTCTTTCTGGTTTTTTTTTTTTTTTTTCCAATCATGATTATCGAATGATACTTTATTAGTATTGTATGATATTTCTTAGTACTATTGTGTGATACTTTTGTAGTAAAATTATTGTATGCCTATACAAAACTCTATCACACCAGCATACAAGGTTCTATCACACAATTATAGGGATAAACATTGCATAGAACATAAGCATCATACACCTATTCTAAAAAGTATCATATGCTATCTTGTCAGCAAACAACTATTACATAATATGGAATCTATTGTTTTTTGAGTCATTTTGTCAATTTAGGGTCTTTGACACTCTATTTTTCAAATATATCAGGTTTACTGTTGTCTGACATAGGTTTTACTATAGGTTTTTGCATTATTTTTTACTAACCTTTTGTTGGACTAACATTTGTGCTTGTAGGGTTCCTTTAAAGTCTTGAAAATTTTCCCTAAAAGAATGCATGTCAAAGCTTCAAATGAAAAAATTCTACTAACAACTATTTGTAGGGCTGCCTAAAACCATAAAAAAAAACAAGTGCTTGTATTAACCTTATCTTTGTGTGTAACAATATTACTAGTTATTTTTCTTTCATAGGCACATATAACTTGTTATTGGGGTCTCTTGGTGGTAGGAAAGTATGCTCTTTACCCTTGTGATGAATTATAAATATTAACCCACCTTTAGATTTTGAAATCAAGAGGGTTAATTGAACTTGTTTAACATTTTTGGTGGAAGTAATTGGGATAGAAGAGTATTCTCTTCACCCTTGTGATGAATCATAAATCTTGACCCCCAAGAGTGGATCCAATATGTTTTAGTCTATAACCCTTTAGAGTGATTGCTCTTGAGAAATCAAGAGGAATGACCCAAGTGGGCACAAGAAAACTTGGTTGTTTAGACCCACTCTAAACTCAAGGCTATGAAGGACACAAAACCTTGGTATACATAGTGCTTATCTTCACTTAAGGGAAATGGTAAGAAAGAATTCTTAAGGTACTCTTGTGACCATGAGGTCCATTACTTTCCATAAGGGAAGGTGTCTTGTAATTGGGTGCAAGAGGAGTGCTATGAACGGAAGCCCTTTCTAAACACCCTAGGTTAGAAACTACCATATTTTTCCACTCAACATCTTGATGCAAGGACCAATCCTAGTGGATTACCCAGATCACCCAAAGGTTTTACACTCACCATTTATGCCCTCTTGGTTGTGCCAATGGCATCTCCATGACAAAGCCAATATCTCTTGTGGGCAACCACTTGGTGTGAGGAAAAGGGGCATCAAGCATGGGCGAAGTTGTTGAGTAATGAACTGTGATTCCTAGGTAGATCTTTCTTGGAATATGTCTTAAAATGTGAATATTCCCATGTAAATGTTCTAGTAAATTAAATATCTCATTAGCATTGTATGTAGGAAAACCTAAATTTTTGGGAGCATGCATAAATAAGAAAATGTTAGTTGCACATGTGTATCAAATATTCAAAAGAGAGGAAAATACAAGTAACACTATGCTTGAGCTTTACAACTCAATACAATGAAAAGAAACATCCTCATCCAACCTCAAAGTATCTCAACAAGGGCACTCATAAGAGGCCTTGTTGGTGTGCTTTAGATTGGAGCGATGTGAATGTGCTCTCCCTAGACACAACTATTGAATCTCAATATGTCCAAGAATGAAATACAAAGTGTATGAACTAACTAGATATGAAGAGAGTGTTTCCAACAATGGCTATGGATACAACCATGTTAAAAACACTCAAGGAAGGTGAATGTGGATGCTAGAAATAAACTAAGTTAATAATGAAAATGAAAATTAACTTGCAACTACCAAATGTTAGTAACAATACATAAAATCTTTGAAGCTCTAGAACTATACTACCATGATAACAATGCAAATGAGGGAGATGTCCAAATGTTTGAGACAAGGGCTCTATTTATAGGCTTAATGGGGGCTTTGAGGAGGTGGAATCTATGTGGCATCTACATAGGTGCCACAAGTGAGACACATGGGCTAAACGACAAGTCATGAAAAAGTCAAAAAGAGCCTTTATAGTTAAGAGGCTTAAGGTGTGCTCACACATGTGTGAGCAGCCTTGGGGAAAGACATGGGGGACAAAGATGTAAGAAGTGTAGGAGGTGTAAATGAAGTGGAAGCTTTATTAGATCATGAGCTTCTCACACATGTGTGAGCAAATGCTTAGGAGCTAAAAGGTGTTTAGAAAGGTGTTTAAGATAAATAAGTGTGATTAAGTAGTGGGTAGGCTTAGAAGGATGAGAGTGATGGGTGTAGACTAGGTTTTAGGATGGGATTAGGATTAAATTAAATAGGATTTAAATTAATTATAGGATTAGAGTATTTATTAAGTGGAGGGAATTAAATAAATTATAATTTATTTAAAAGGGGATTATGGAGCACTATGCATTAAATGAATTTAATGCATTAGAGGGGATGCATTTAAATTAAATTTAAATACATTAGGGAAATGAACCTATTTAATTAAATAAGTAGAAGAATATGAAAAATATAATTAATAAATAAATACTTAATTATAATGTCAAATGAAATATTAAATGAATCAATATAGTATTTGGGAGGATTTTAAGTGTCTACAAGCATTCATAGAAATTTTTCTTTGATATGCCGATTGCGTATTAGAAACGTTGCTTTGTCCCTTATCCAACTATTTGAGACATGCAAATTTACCCTTACTATTTTCAAACAATATTGTTCTCTACTATAAATTAAGGTCCTATAATATCTGTGTCACACTCTGGCCTAAAAATGTTCAAAGAATCAACCTAAAACATAGGATTTTCAAGTTTAAACTGCCTTTTTCCCAATTCACTAGCCCTTTATCACACAACCTCTTGAGTATCGAATGACATTTCATACCTAAGAAAGTATCATCTACCTATTGTAACTTCCATCAGCTGACAATAGTGAAGTCTATCACACTCCTTAGGGGAAACTACTGGCTAAAAAAAAGTATCACATAGCTACTGTAAAGTCTATCATATGATATATTCAACTGATCAAATATCACCTATTTATCTAAGAAATATTGCCTGGTTCTTGTTGCTTCCAAACCAAAGTCAAATTTGTGTCTTACTTGATTTAGGGGTTTCATCACTTCATCCTACCCAAGTCTAGTAAAAAAATCTTCATGTTAGGTATTGTCCTAGGTTGAAAAGATGGGTCTAGTTTATTAGATGTAATCTCAAAACATCACTAATGGTCACTTCTCAAAATATGGTTACCTTTCTATGCTAGCTACTTTCTATCAAGATGCTTTCTCACTATCTTGGCTTGAGTTGTTAGTGCCTTAACTTATTGAGCACTCTTGAACTCACTTAATCTATCTTTGACAAGTGATCATTCTTGACCTTATGAGCTTCAAATCTGAAATGCATTACCTCACCTTATTAGATGAAGACATACCCTTTCATTCCAGTTATGACTAGGTTCCAAGTTAGTAAAAGTAGTCATCATCATTTCACCTTTGAACAATTGGAAACTCTGACTAGGTTTCTTTGTGGACAACCTTGTGTGGAGGAACTTGTCTTTGATAAGCCACAAGTGGATAATACTTGGAATAACCCACTCTATATCTTTAAGAATATATTTAATACACCCTTTGATACACCTAGGGTTGAAGACAACATGTCACTCACCATACATCCTAAGGAAAGGAAATGTTTCTTAGAAGAAAAAGCTTATCTAGAAAGGAAAGATTCAAAGAGTCCATTCACATAGCCACTAGAGAAAGATCCTATCATCAAGTTGAGGTTGATGTTCATGCATATAATGATGAAAATAGGCAAGGCTACTATAGAAATGATTTTGATAACATCCCTCTTGGTGGCAATGATAAAAACAATACACCTCCTAGAACTCCTAGAGTAAACATAGGAGCATGTCCTTCCCCACCTAGATATTCACAATCACATCATTAAAGTAAGACCAATGATGAAATCACTAGTGAAGACCTTATGAGATTTCAACGAGATGAGGTTTCCCAAAGGCTAATTCTCAAAGCCTTGGAACAAAATGAGGACCAATATTTTCAATACATGATAGCTAAGTGATGGAAACTCCCTCGGGATTTTTTTGTGCAAAGAATCATCAAAAAATGAGAACCTACTAAAGCTAAGATCTTGAGAGAGGGAATGCAAGAACTCAAAAATCAACTTGCTCAATCAAAATTTTCTAAGGAACAAAACAATTCTCTTTTGTTGAATCAATATGTGCTCTTCCCTTTGATAGGAGTCTTTACATGATCCCATTTCTTATGGATATAGAGGTTCCCAAATATGACAAAATGTGATGGAAATGGTGATCCTCACAATCATGTGAGACACTTCTATGCTCTTAGCATGAACTTTATGTATGAAGATACTCACCTTATGAGGTTATTCTCTAGGAGCTTGAGAGACCAAGATATTGAATGGTTCATGAAACTATCACCTCCTCTTAAAATATTTGATGAACTTGTAAAAAGCTCCGTCCAGAAATATTGTTATAACATTCAACATAATTTTACTATGCTATACTTGTGCAAAATTAAATAAAAACAAGTTGAACCCTTTGCAACATACCTCCAGTGATGGAGATCTTTACACTCTAGGTACCTCTGTAGCTTCTTGAGACTGAGAAGATAGACATTTTTTGATACACTTGTACCTAAACTCTACTTCAATATTAAAATACAATTGTTTACATCCTTTAATAATATGGTTGAAAGTGCATACCACATTGAGGATGTTGCTATTAGGAAAGGAAACATTGTCTTGAATAAAGACAAAAATGGCAATGGGAATGGTAAAGACAAAAATAGGCCTTAGAATAAGAACAAATATGTTGTCAATGATGTAGTAGTGGATATTACTAAGACCAAGGAGTCAGCCTTTAACCTTTCTAATGCAATTTTTGCTACAAAACAACAAGAGACTTCAAAGTCTTAAACATTTGATAAAACTAAACAAAAAATCTAAGCCAAAATGTGTTTACATACCTATGGTAGAATCTTATGAAGTGATCTTGAGGACCTTGCTTGCAAATAAAAATTTCATGCTTCCAAACAACTCCCAACCCTATAACCCACCTATCAAACCTAATTGGTGGCAAGATGATCATTTCTATAATTATCATAGGAGCAAAGGGCATGACATTGAAAATTTCTTTAAACTCAAAGATGTTATCCAAGACCTCATTGATGTAGGAAAAATTGTAATAGATGGCTTAGTAAAAAAATCTTATCACAAAGCCTTAAAGAAATGATTACTTGAATATAAACAAGGGGAATTATCCAAGGCTAACAACAAGAAACATGATGCAAAGATCAACTACACCTACACTGACACTGACACTGACAACATCATAAAAATGCTATAACCTATTCAATATCTTTGCATGATGGGTCCTAAATTTGACAAGGAACCAAATTATGATATGGATGATGAAAGACCTAAGGTAGTCTTAAAAATGCATAGTTCTCATCAACATCATAGGGACACTAGGCCTAAGGTAGTTCTTAGAGTGGTGGAACCTTCCTCCTTGCACGGTGAGATAGTAAATGTCATCACTAAGGGGGAAAATAAAGTTATCCTTAAAGTTGCAAATGATATTAAGAATGTCTCATTGTCCAAACAAGTAGCTACCATAACTATATCCAACTATGACCTTTTCAATCAATTGCAAATAACCCCTAAGCAAATTTCAATCTTTGACTTGCTAGAACTATCTCCTATGCACAAGGAAATTCTTGAAAAAGTTGTATGCACAACCAATGTCCCCATGGATATTGATTTTGAGTGATTCCAAGCTATGGTGAACCATATCTCCTTACCACGCTACCTCACATTCTTTGAAGAAGACAACAAGTCACTTAGTCATCCCCATAACTTAGCTCTCTACACATAGAAATCCAAATCTTTCATATTCACATCCGTTGAGTCTTGATAAACAATGGTGTTAGGTCAAACATCAACTCCTTCAATGTTATTCAATAGGTAGGAATGTCTAAATTTTCTATTGATGTTAGGTGAAAAATCACTATCAAAGCCTATAATGAAGTTAAGTGGCCCTCTAAAGGCCTTATTGTGCTATTGAGTTGTGTGGGTCCTATTGAAAAAGGTATAGTCTTCCAAGTTTTAGACATCCCACTAGCATATAATTTCTTTCCAAGAAGTCCTTGGATCCTTGACATGCAAGCAATTTCATCATTGTACCATCAATGTATAAAGTTTCCCTTCAATGTTTTCAAGATAGTTATCCCATGAGACAATTAAATGTCTATCAACACACTACCTATAGCTGAAATACTAGTCCCTCATAATTCCTCTTCCTATGAGCTCAAACCATCTCTCCAAGAGTGTGAAAAAAAATTGAAAATTATGAGCCTTGGTATGGGTGAGTACACTCTAGACTCTATTGCTTCTCTACTAGTTTCTCCTCGATCTTATGGGAAACCTTCCAAAATATTGAAGCCCTCAGCTTCTGCTGTGACTATTTTTAGCACCTTTATTTAGTCCTCTATTCCCTTAGAAGCAAAAAAGGAAGATCAAGCTATAAGAGATTGGATTTATAGGGAAGATGAAGATTTAGAGGAAGTTGTGGTCACTACTCCTATCTCTCCTAAATGTTATGGAAAGGGCTACAATTTGTTTAAAAACATGGGCTATCATGATCAAACATCCTTAATTAGTGATAAGAAAGATCTTGTAGAGACCTTAATTCATACTGGGGGTTGAAAAAATAGAGATATTGGTGGCTAGAAGATGAATTACCAAGGTTCAATAGAAGGGCTCCTATGTTTAGTTAATCAGAGGATAAATATCCACCCTTTTCTACTAACATTCTACAAAAAGAGGATTTTATGCCTCCTACTTCTCTCCTTTGGGGAGAAGGACTAATGGTTACTCATAATGATGTTGAAGCTTCCACCTAGTTAATACTAATCAGATGAATCTAATCATGATATCCTAATAGAGGGAGGATAAGAGAAAACATTACTCACTTGATAGCCTAGAACCAAAGTATAGATTCTAGTGAATAAAAATGGGAATGTCTCTCAGATGTGTCTTGTAAATTATGAGTGGATTTCATCCATGTCAATGCTTCCCAACTAAGCATAATTGAATAGTCTAGTCTATGGTCTGACAATTTTGGTTTGCAATCTTCTTTAGTGGATCACTCTGATCCCTCTAGGTCTATTCTTGATTTGGATTCCTTTGGAACTTTCACTATAGGATCGACCTCTTGTGTCACTGTAGATGAATCCTTCCAGATCAAAAATCTTGAAGCTTCAACTTCTCTCTCATTGATCCACCCCAATCTCATAGATTGGTATGCTCAATGCCAAAGATTGGAACTATTATCTTTTCAGAATGTCTATGAGATCACTCGTTGCCTCAATTCCATCGAACCTATGACATCTTCCACCAGAAAACCCATTGTTAACATGAAATAAATAGATATCAAGTACCTTAGTCACAAAATCAAGAAAAAACAAAAAATAAGTGTAGAGATGGCAAAAGCCACTTTGTGGCAGTGTCTAAACCCAAAAAAGTAAGAAAAAAAGACATGTCTAAGGATAAAAACCTCTTTGAGGCACCAGAAGATGAGGTACTTGGTAGTCTGCCAAGCTATTTTTAGGATAGATCATCAGTTCTAATTGATCCCACATAGGCTATTAATCTAGGTATAGAAGAGTCTCCCAAAATCACTCATGTTGCTCAATCTCTATCAATAGAAGAATAAGAGAACTTCACTAAGTTTTTCCAAGACAAAAAAATCAACTTTGCATTGACCTATTCAGATATGACTAGCCTTGACATTGATCTAATTATGCATCATCTATCTATTTCTCCTGGTGTCAAGCAAGTCAAGAAAAATTTAAGAAAAATGCATTCACATGTTGCTCTCTTGGGCAAAGAAAAACTAGAAAAAATCTTATGTGCAAAATTTATCTGAGTTATTAACTATACAAAGTGGATCTCCAACATTATACCTATGTCCAAACATGACAACTCCATCTATTTGTGCACTGATTTTAGTGACTTAAACAAAGCATGCCCTAAGGATGATTTTTCACTACCTAACATAGACATGATAATGGACATAACCACAGGTTATGAAATGTATTCTTTAATGGATGGCTTCTCAGGATATAATCAAATTAAAAATTCTACTGGAGATCGAGAAAATTTGGCCTTTACATGTGCATGGGGTACTTTCTATCGTAAAGTCATGCCCTTTGGTTTAAGGAATGAGGGAGCCACTTAACAAAAGGCCATGACCACTATCTTCCATGACATGATGCATACAAATATGGAAGACTTTTTTGATGACACATTGGAAAAATTTTAACAAAAAAATACACATATTGATGACCTGAGTTTGATATTGGATAGCATGGAATAGTTTCATCTCAGGTTAAATCCCAAAAAAGTGTACCTTTGGTATCACATTAGGAAAATTAATAGGATACATCATATCTACTAAAGTTATTGAAATTGGTCCTCAAAAGGTGTAAGCCATCATGAAAATGCCTCCTTCTAGGAATATCAGTTAATTAAAAAGTCTTGAGGGATGTCTTCAATCCATTAGGAGGTTCATATCTTAGCTAGTTGATTGAGCACAATCCTTCAATAAGAACTTGTACAAAGGCTCCACGTGTATCTAAAATGAGGCATGTCAACAAAGATTAGATCAAATCAAAGGGTATTTGGTCAAACCTCCAATATTGATGCCACCTATACCATAAAAATATTTGATACTATATAACTTTTCTATGGATTCTTCCCTAGAAACACTATTAACAAAAAGTGATGAAAATGGGAAGGAATGATCCATATACTACATCAATCACACTTTAGTGGCTTATGAAATGAATTAAAAATATATTGAAAAGGCTATCCTTACAGTAGTATTTTCCTCCTCAAACCTTAGGCACTACATGTTTTCCCATATAGTGCACCTTATAGCAAAAGCTAATCCACTCAAATATTTACTAAGTAAAGTTGCACTTACTAGATATTTGACTAAATGGATGATGGTTCTCTCCAAAGTTTACATTGAGTACATTAAATTCAAAGCTATCAAGGGGCAAGTCATATGATATAAGGACAAGCCTTGCTTCTTAACCCTAACTTCCCATAGGATCTACTCTAGGCCTCTTCTCTAGCGTTTTGTGGTTCTTTCACTAACCCTATCTTGGTAGGATCACACTCCTAAGCCCTTCCTCTTTCAACTTTTCCACACCAATGTAAAACTTAACATCCTTAGATGCCTCATTGGCTCATCTACACCAAACATCCACCCATGGTCACAATCCACTCAACATGCAAGGCTAGGATTCTCCCTATGGTTTTGAGTTCATTCCAATAGTCATCCACCAAAAATCCATTGAAATATCTATCAATTCCAAGAAATTTCTCCAATTTAGGCCTAGAAGGGCTATAAGGAATTAGAGCTCTAAAATTACCTTTTGAAACTTAACTTAGGAAAAGGCTGAATGAAATGGAAAAATAACTTCATATAATGATACCCTTTAGGACGATCTTTGAGATTCACCTAGTCTCACTTCCCCATCCTATCCATACAATGGGATGCTGAATTTAAGCCTAAAATCAAGGGTTTTCAAATTTGATAACAAGATTCATAAGGGTTTGGTGAAATCCTTTTCTAGGCATGTCACCACAAGGTCTCATTTAGCATAGGACTTCTCCACTCTCATTTCCTTCTCCCCATCCACTTAGACTAAGGCATTCATTATACTCAACCCCATTCAATGCTATTTCAAATTTTGTGATCCCTAACCATGCTCACTTGGCTTGCCTAGGGCATCACTGCAAAATTGCCATAGTTTCTTTCAAAGGCACAAGATGTTGCATGATTATTCTAAAAGGAATCACCTCACACATTCCAATGTACCATATGGATTCCATGGTGGAAAGGTGATTTATGACCCCATTTTCACAAACTGCCTGGTTTAGGACATCAACAATGCACAAACAAAAATATTTACAGAAAGGAAATGAAATCGATTCTACAACCTATCTAATCACACATGAAACTAGTTATTTGAATTTACCAACACATGAATAGGGTAGAGTATGGAATTCAATCCATTAAGTACCCTCAAGAATAAAAAATCTTGTATTATGGCAAAATTAACACTAAGATATGCTTGCTCATTACATAAAATTCTTCCATAATGCCATCCAACCCTTGTTACAGGTAAAGGGGGGTCCTATATAGGTCTAATACACTTGATCCAACAACTTATAGGTGGTTACACAACCAATTGATTGAAGTTTCACTTTTTGCAATAAAATTAGTCATGACAAAGTTTGCAATTTTGCAAAATTGTCAAGCAACTTTACAGTTTTTGTCCTAGTAAGGAAAAACTTGGTCCAAACACTATGAAACTCTAAAAAGTGCCTAATATGTCAGTTATTACATGAAAAAATCATTTCACCCCTTCTTTGACTAATCTAGCCCTATAGATGCATAGTTTGCATTCTTAGCAATAATGACAATAATTTGAACATCACTTAGTAACTTTGGATGACTAGGTAGTAATGAAGACCCAATTAGACCTCCTAATGGCTAAGTCCTAATCTAGGATTCTCTATCCCCATTTATTTCACTAGTATCTTAGCTAAGGCCACTACAATTCAAAACTCAAATAGGAACCCTAGGTTGTTATATAGCCTTACCTAGGTGCTCCTACACCATACTTCTCATGAGAGAAAATCATGTCACTCCTATAGACTATATGTCATCATTTATTCCCATCTTCTTGAAATCTTCATCTTCAACCCATTTTTTCTCTTACCTTGGCTTATTCTTCCACTTGATGAAGTGTTCCATGTACACCTTGTGCCTAGTAGTTTTCTTGACTTTTGAATCTGGTACCTTCTCTACCTCTAGTTGCATCTTGGGAGGTAGGACATCAGATGGTACAATCTTTCTGACCTCATGTATGTTCCCATCTACTTCTCTTAGAGGTTCCTTAAAAAATTTTGGGTCTTCCACATTGAAGACTGGTGAGAGGTTCAAGTCACTATGTAGATCCACCTTATAGGCATTGGCTTCATATTTAGCTAGGATCTTGCAAGGTGTCACTCTCTTCAATTTTAATTTGGTAGGTACACCCTTCTACAACCTATACTTTTTCAAGTGTACCATGGCATATTCACCTACTACAAATTGAACATCCCTTCTCTTCTCATCTACTTTAGCCTTCAACCTTTGGGTGGATTCTTGTAAGGTCTTCTTCACCTATTCTTGAATCTCCTTCATGGTTTGAGTGAATTCTTTAGCCTAGTCATTCATGCATTCCATATCTAAAAGGTCTCTAAGTTCACACACACCCCTTGGATGCATCCCATAAATAATCTAAAATGGGCTTCTACTTGTTTTCCTATTCACATTTTCATTATATGCATATCCTTCTTGAGGAATTATCACTTCCCATGTCTGACCATATTCCTTAGTTAGGAACCTTAACAAGTTACCCAATGTCCTATTTAGTGCCTCAATTTGACCATTAGTTTGAGGATGGTAAGCTAGTCCAAAAGATAGGTTAGTTCGCAACCTACTCCACAAGGTTTTCTAAAAATGACTCATAATCTTGACATCCCTATCTAATACAATGCTTAGGGGTAGTCCATGGATCCTCACAATCTCCTTAAAGAATAGATGTGCTATATGACTAGCATCATTGGTAGTCTTACAAGGTATGAAGTGACCTATTTTTCTAAATATATCTACCACTACATAGATTCTATCATATCCATGTTTTTTCTTAGGTAACCCCACAATAAAGTCCATGCTGACATAGTCCCATGGCCTATTAGGGACTAGTAAAGGTTGGTACAAACCTACATTACTAGCTCCTCCTTTTTCCTTCATGTACACTACACATTGTTCCACATATCTTGTCACATCCCTTCATAACTTTGGCCAATAGTAGAACCTTTGAACTAACTCTAGGGTCTTGTTGATGCCAAAAAATCTACTTAGGCTTCTATTATGTTTTTCTTGGATAAGCTTATCTCTCGTAGAACCCTTATGAACACATAACTAGTTGCCCTTGAACAATAGTCCACTTTACAAAGTATATTCAACAAAAGAACTATGAAAGTGATGCTGAAACTCAGAGCGTACCTTGTAGGCTTCAACAACATTATCATCTTTGTAGATGTTATTGAAACACTCTATACCAATTCTATGGAGTTGAACTTCTTGAATGGTCAACATCCTCCTGCTTAGTGCATCTACAACCTTATTCAAATACCCCTTCTTGTGTTTGATGGTGAATGTGAATGCTTGAAGATATTCCATCCACTTAAAATGTCTATTGTTTAACTTTTCTTGGCTATTAATGTAACTAAGGGATTGGTTGTTAGTAAATACTATAAACTCCTTGGATATAAGGGAATTCCTCCATTTCCTAAGAGACTGGACTAGGGCATACAACTCCAAGTCATAGGAAGAATATTTATTCTTGTCTTCATTTAGCTTCTCACTAAAAAATGCTACTTTCCTACCTTCTTGACTCAACACACCCTTACTGCCATACCATTTGCATCACATTATAGGGTAAATAGTTTCTCAAAACTAGGTAGTTTTAGGATAGGTTGTGTGGCTACTTGTACTTTCAAATTTTCAAATGCATTTCTTGTTTCAGGAGTCCACCAAAAACTATTTTTCACTCCACCCTTAATGGTATTTAGAAATGGTTCACAAATACCACTAAACTTTCTAATAAATTTCCTATACAATTGAGCTAACCCATGGAAAATTTTTACCACTATTGTTGTAGTAGGTGGTGGCAAGTTTAGGATAGTTGTAACTTTGTCTTGGTCCATCTTTAGAGACCCTTTGGATAATACAAATCCTAGGTAGACAAAATCTTGCTTCATAAATTCACACTATTCCAAATCAATTTCCAAATTCTCCCCATGCAACTTTCATAGTACCAGCTCCACATGCTCTAGGTGTTCTTCTCTTGTCTTGCTGAAGATGAGTATATCATCAAAATATACCACCACAACCTTCTATTGTAATACTTCAACACTTCATTCATGAGTCTCATTAATGTTCTAGGAGTATTTGAGAGGCCAAATGGCATCAAGCCACTCATACAATCTATCTATGGTTTTAAAAGTTGTCTTCTACTCATCACCTTCCTTTATCCTTATTTGATAATAACCACTTTTTAGGTCCAACTTTGTGAAGTATTGAGCTCATCCAACACAATCCATCAAGTCTTCAATTCTAGTTATGGGAAACCTATACCTTATTGTGATTCTATTGATGGCCCTTGAATCTTTACAAAGCCTCGATTTTCCTCCTTTCGTGGATGCAAAAACTAGTGGCACTACACAAGGACTGATGTTCTTCTTTATCAGACCCTAATCTAGGAGTTCTTGCACTTCCCTAGCTACCTCTTTGTTCTAATCTAGGGTAATCTTATAGGTTTCCTTATTTGGTAGTGTAGCTCTAGGTATAAAGTCAATTTGATGACTTATCACTCTCCCAAGAGGTAAAGTTGTAGGTGTCCCATCACTCACAATGTCCTTGTACTTTTCAAGCATCTCTTGGGTTTCGGTGGGTAAGGGCTCTTGTTTTGTCTTTCTTCTTTCTTACTCTTAAGAATAATGCCATATCCTTCACTATCCTCATGTCTAGGGGCCTTGATGAAATCCTTCCCACTACTCAGCAACACATGAGGAGTTTTGAACTATGATTCATCCACCTCCAACAAGAAGTGAATCTTGAAAGTTCTTCCATCTTTCTTGAAATAGATAGAATTCTCCTTCCCATTATAGACGACACCTCTATAATATTTTCAAGGTCCTCTAAATAGTAGATGGCATGTATCCATAGGCAATATGTCATGAAGCAATTTATCCTTGTATCCTACAACTAAAAACTCAACCCAAGTTTTCTTATTCACCAACACGCTCTGCCCTTTGTTCAACCATGTAATTATTGGAAATATAGTTAGTTAGAGGGATTGATGGTTTTCATTTATGGAAACATATACACAGCATTTCATTTATGCATTCAGAGACAAAAAATTGTCCAAGTATTAGATAGTTTGCAGGAGTACAATGTAAAAATCTTAATAGTATAGACAATTTGCAAAGAGTTAAGCTTATGCACAACTAAGGAAGGTTTGTAACTTTTTCATGATGACATGTACTAGTGCACATGTGTGTAGAGTTAGTATGATGCACGTTATAGTAAATTTAACTATGTTGGTAGTTAACAATGCAAAACAAAGCATAACAGAAAATAGAGTTGTATGGCATTAGGAATTATTTTGATTACAAAATAATTACTAAGTGGATATTATTTTATATTATATCAAGTGTGTGAAGACATGAAAACTGACTAAGAAATAATTTGTGAATGCACAAGGTATAAGTAAAGATCTTATATTGCGCAAATAGTGGGTAAGTGTACTATGTAGTGAATAGATATGATGCACAAATACTATGGAAGTTACATGATTAGATGTGACATGAAAACTATTGTAAGGACCATTTTCAAGGCTCATGTGATGAAAAAGCTGATGTAAAGGTCAAAGCAAGTGCAAATTACGGTAGCAAGCAAGTATTGTATGTATATCTATTATGTGAAGGAGCTGAATTGTATAAATTGCATGTTAGGGAAATGAGCTCTTCTTGCATACATTGTAATTGATCTAACAACTCCTAATAGGTTTGAGGCTTCTAACAAGGCTTAGTCCTCTAACAAGGACTCAAGATACTATATGTACTTCATAGACTCCTAACAGGGTCAATATCCTTAATCAAATCTTATTGTTTAGTGAATCATCTAGTGGGTATCATTCCCATTGGGGTTTTCCCTTAGCTAGGGTCTCCCTAGTTAACAAATAATGGTGTTATGAGTTCTCCATGTGTATGGTTGTATTTACTATTCAACATTGTTGGCTTAATTTCATATGCAAGTTATAAAGTAATTAACAATATTCAGTTGTGGGAAAAAGTTTGTAGAATACTAATTCACTCCCCCCCCAGTATTATCTATTTCTAACAAATGGTATCAAAGAGAAGTTAATTTGAAAAGGCTTAAAAACTTAAGTAAGATCCTAGAGAATATGGAACAGTTGAAGAAGAATATTAGAGAAGCTCTTGAACAGATTGGCCTTCTTACTGAAGAGAGAGTCAACTTGAAAGATAGATACAAAGACACAAAAGTTTACATTGGCAAATTGAAAGATGATATTGATTATCTAAAATTTGGAAAGGAGTCATTTGCGAAGACAAGTATTAGTGATGATACAAAACATCTCAAGAAAGAGAATGAGATCTTGAAACATGAGTTGAAAATTGTTGAACTTGAGTCTTAAGACTAGTGACAATAAGAGTGAACCTAATCTAAAATTTGAGAATGTAGACCTTAGATCTCAGTTAATTCAAGTGACATATGAATTAGATTCTATTAAGATAGAGCATATAGAGTTGGAAAAATACAACATCATTGTGAAAGGAGAGTTGACACAAAATAAATAATAATTAGAGAAACTATGGACAAATTTTGAGAAAATTGATGAACAAATATTTCATCAAAGACCTTCTTATGGCAAGACAAACCTTGGATATCTTCTTGGAGAGAAGTCAACAAAGAAAGATGAAATTAGGATAGAACTAGATTCGATAGCATAAATCCCTAAAGAAAATTTCAAGTGGTCTGATGAAGTTGAGAAAATTGAATTGATAAGGAAATTTGATGAACTTAGAACAATAGAGCAAGTTGAAGAACCTAAGCAAGATGGTTCATCCAAAGAGGTAAGACATGAATTCAATGGTACATGTTTCACATGAAATGAAATTAGACATATGAAGAGAGATTGTATAGGTAAGTCTTTTAAACCCATTACTAATTTCTATTGTTATAATTGTCATGGTTATGGACATAAGGCATTAGAATCTAAGAAACCTAAGTTTGTTGATGATAATAAGAATAGTAGAATGTTTAGGAATACTAACCCTATAGGTAATGGAAGAAGTAGATCATAGAGCAGATCTAATGATGGAGAGAAATCTAATGGTGAGAGGAAGTAGTTTATTTGTTACAAATGTAACAATCCTAGACATATTGCAAGGAATTGCAGAGTACCTGAGAGTTAGAATGGAGACAATTAGATGAGGAATGCACCTATATGTTAATTATGCAATAACTTTGGACACACAACAAGATTTTGTAGAATGGTCAAAGGGAAGTTTAACATGAACCTTAATCAGAGAAGGAACAACAAGAATGATAGGAGGAATGAAAAATGAGGCAACAATAGTCAGAAAGAAGCAATCAAGGAACATGTTGAGAAACTCAAAGAAACATTTGTGAAAGCTTATAATCCAAAAAGTTCACATGCAATATTGGAAGAATAATTTTTTGATGCACCTAATGGTAAGTTGAAGTCATAGATTGTTTGTGACTCAACCTACCTGAATTAAGCTACTGTAGTAAGCAAAAAAGCATCAGTGGTCAAAACTAATTTTAGATAGTGACGTAGAGTTTGTACAATTAAAATAAGTTAGAAGACATAGAGAGAAAGCTATGATTCAGTGTGCAAGTCTTGATCTGATTGCAGTAAGTGAAAATTGTAAGATCAAGGTCACTGGTAAATAGAGACAATATTATGAGATTGTGGTAGATATGCATTTATTGTATAGTGCAATTTGAAATGATTTAAGGCTCACAAACAAGATTTGATGTACCATTTGTTCATGTGAAGTGTCTTAAGTGAATTGAAGAGTGATTTGACAACAATTGAAGTACAAAGAAATTTTTTGAAATTAAAAGTTGTAGAAGCTCTAAAATTATGAATTTGACATATTTTATAGAATACTAAATCTAATTTTTGAAGTATTTACAACTATTGAAGAATCACTAGTCAAAGAATGCATGATGTTAGTGATAGACCAAGGTATGAGCTCAAGGAACATCCATTTGTTTCTTTACTTGATGATCCTGTAGGCACATTTTTGCAAGTTCCAAAAAATGTGTTACATGTAGAGGATATAAGGAATTATATTCATTGAAAAAACAAGAGTATAGGTCATGAGGAGATTCACAAGGACTTAGGAGTCATGTGTAATAATGACTTATCCCCAAAGTCTGAATATGTGCACCTTGAAGATTTGAATTTGGTGAAGTATATGTTCTACACAGAGTTCCACAATCATGAGTGGACCCAAATTATACTGAGCAGAGTTCATGACAATATGTTCTAGTTAGGTGATGCACAGATTGTCATTGAAAATGACCTAATCCACAAGGTTACAGGATTTAGAAATGATGGTTGTAATCCTATTAATGAGAAAAGTGTCAATAAATTAGTGGAGACAAACCTGAAAACCAAGTTCAATGGAAGAAATATGAAGGTTGATCCTATTCAAGATAAAGCATTCAAGTTTTTGACTAAAATCTTAGGGTACAAGTTAAACCATGGATCAAGGATAAACTCTGTACCAGCTAGATTCATTCATACAACATATGTGATGGTCATTAAAAGGAGAAAATTTAATTTGTGCAACATTGTCAAAGTACAAATTTTGGACAATATTACAAAGATAAAGAAAAATAAGAGTGCAATATTCAGATTTGAGTCCCTATTGACTCATTTATTCTTTTATGTTACTAAGAAGTTTCCTAGAGTAATTAGTTGGGATAACTCTGTGTGTGTGTAATGAAGATTGTAACTCAAAGTTATAGATCTAAACCTAAGAATGTTAGAGACATTGATATTGATAGACTGTTGAAGCATTTTTAATCTAAGATTAAATTGAGGTATAGGATACCTCCCTCTATGGTAGAGAAGTACAAGGATGATTTGTGCTTCATGGTGGAAATTGAAAACACATGCATGGAAGCAGTGATACCTAGAGTGAAATTCATTGAGCCTATGGGCTATGAGATGAGCATAGAACTTATTGAAGGGTATGCACAAATCATATTAAAGTCTAAGAAGGATATAGAATGTCCTAGATGGGTTACATATGATGAAAGGTCAAGAATTGTGGATTTTGAGCTCCATGGAAAGGAAAGTAAAAAGAAAAGAGAGAAGGAGATAGATTCCATACTCAAGGAATCTAACATGACTAGATAGGAATTTAATGAGATAAAGGGAATTGCACTAGAGATGAGGGCTAGTGGGCAGACAAAAGTGTTAGTAGAAACACATATTATAGTGGTAGGACCTTTAGAAGGTGTAATAGTAGCACAACCATGTGTGCAAGCTCCCATTGCACCATATGTAGTAGTTACATAAGTGCAACTTATAAGAGTAAGCTATGAGAAACCTAGGAGGTAGTTAGAGGTGGAAGCATCTACTATGTAGAGGAAGTTAGGATGACTGCTAAAGGTTAAGCAAGAACCTACACCCCAAGTAAAGAAATGAGTGAAGAAAATCAATAGTGGGCCTAGAAAAAGGAGAAAAACCATGCAAGTGAGAGCTTTTGAAAGCTCATAAGATGATGATGATGAAGATAAAATTGTTGAGCAAGATGCATAGGAAGCCAAGACAGCCATAGGCAAGAAATCACAAAAACCTAAGGTAGAGCATTTGAACATGCAGATTATAAATTATGACAATTTTATTTAGTTTAATAAATTTTATAGTATGTACAGGAGTATGGATAGGAGGAAAATAGAGAATGCCTTAATTAGAAATGCAATTTTGAGAGATAAAAGATTTGATAGGATTCATAATAAGATTCCAAAAGACCTATACAATAGGTTGATCAATAGGAAGAGGAGGGTAGTAGAAGAAGATCTAAATATGAGGATCTCATCCATAAACAAGTTATGTGATGTTGGATCAAAAGAGGAATCTAAGGAAATTTTGAAGGGTATTGAGCCCTTGTTGAGGAACAAAAGAAGATAAATTCTTCTGATGGGAGGCAATTATGAGGAAGTTAGACAAGAAATAGAGGAGGCTATATTGAAATATATGTCCTCTGTACCCAAGGGGAGTGTGCAAGAAAAAGTTGACAATCCAGTGTATGTTTAGGTAGATACACCTTCTAGTGAAGAGGAAGAGGCAAAAGGGACATAACAAGAATTATCTCCACCCTAAATTGTTATTGGTACTAAATCCATGCAAGTAGATAGTACTCATATAACTGTGCACACAAAGGAGAATCTATTTGTAGAATATAGGATATATAGTGTTGGCAATATCATTGCCTATACCAGTTTTGATGATGAAGAGGAAGAGAAAAATAAGTAGAAAGAAGAAGAAATGAAAAGATTAGAGGAAGAAGAGAAGAAGAAGAAGAAGAAAGGGGCTAGGAAAAAGAAGAGTGCAGAGGAACAAATGAGAAAGACTATTGTATCTTTAGTAGTATTAGCAGCTGGAACATCAGTAGCAGTACCTATTCCATCTGATGATGAAGACTAGAAAGAGCTATAGGGTACTTTGAGTAAATTATTTGAGAAAAACAAATCTATATATTCTTTGGAGAAGACTCTTGTTGAAGTCTTGGAGCACATGTAGAAGACAATTTCTACAACTATAGCTAATCTAGAATTGCAAGCTAAGGAAAAAGAGTTGGTGAAGACCTTTGATGGGAGATTCACAACCTTAGTTGAAGTAGTAGCAATGCAAGCATAGAGAAATCATGATGCAAGACTATTCAACATAGTGTGCACCAATGTGCACAAGATTTGAAGGCACTTGATGGAAACATCAAGGAACTAAGACAATGTATTGTTGAAGGTAAGAAGTTATACAAATAGTGTGCAATGTCTTATACTTACTTATATAATTTTGATGCAAAGATCAAAGGCCATATAAGTGAGATTCAATCACTCACTACAAGATTACAATAAACTGAGACTAAAATTAAAGATTCTAAGAATGAAATTGAGAAGATCCAAAATACTATCAGAAGCATTGAATTTGACAAGCAGAAGGTAATAAAAAGATTCTCTATTCTCAAAGAATATCTGGCACCCAAGATTGTCATTTTGTAGAGGCAATTGGAGGAATGTCTTTCAACAAATAATTTCTATGACAAATTCACCTATACTGATTTGAGCATAGTTGAAGTAGTATCTTATGAACTTTGTGCACTCATCAATATATCAGATACAGTTAGAGGCAAATGGAAGAAGGACTTTGATAGGATGAAGATTGATTTTTCAGATTACATACCCAAAATGATGACCTAATCAATAGAAGACAACAAGTTTTGAGATATAGTTTTCGTTCTGACACCTTTTCCATTAATGTCAAAGGGGGGTATTATGTAGAGAAAATTGTATAAATCAATAAATATATGTAAGGGGGAGCTTATGTATGTATCAATTTAAAGGAGTGACAATGAATATAATGATCCATTAAAACATGAATAAAATTCTTATGTTTTGAAGGCAATTGAGTATAGTTATTTTGTTTTGTTTTTTGTTGTGTATGACATCATTTTTGGGACTTAGCCAATTTTCCCAAATGTTGCCATAAATTCAAAAGGGGGAGATTCTCAAAAATATAGTTAGTTAGAAGCATTGGTTTTTTTCATTTATGGAAACATATAATCATCATTTCATTTAGCATTTAGAGACAAAATTATCTAAGTACTAGACAGTTTGCATGAGTACAATGTACTGATCTTAACAGTATGGATGATGCACAGAGAGTTAAGTTTGTGCATAGTTGAGGAGGGTTCATGACTTTTTCTTGATGACATGTACCAATGTGTATTTGTGTATGATCAGTATCTTGCAAGTTACAATAAGTTTAATTATGCTGGTAGTTAAAAGTGCATAACAAAGCATAGTAGAAAATAGACTTGTACAAATTTAGGAATTATTTTGATTACAAAATAATTACTAATTCATGTTAAGTCAACTATGTGTATATTATTTTATATTATATCAAGTGTTGAAGACATGGAAGTTGAGTGAGCAACAATCTATGAATGTACAAAGTATAAGTAATGATCTTATGTTGCACAAATAGTGGGTAAGTGTGTTGCGCAATGAGTAGATGTGATGCACAGATACTATGGAAGTTTCATGATTAGATGTGACATAAAAACTATTTTGAGAACCATTTTCAAGGCTCATGTGATGTGAAATTTGAAGTAAAGGTCAAAGCAAGTGTGAATTATAGCAACAAGCAAGTATTGTATGTATATCTATTCTGTGAAGGAATTGAATTGTATAAGTTGCATGTTAGGTTAGTGGGCTCTTCTTGCATACATTGTAATTGATCTACCAACTCCTAATAGGGTTGAGGCTTCTAACAAGACCTAGTCCTCTAACAAGAACTTGAGACACTACATGTACTTCATAGACTCCTAACAAGGTCAATATCCTTAACTAGATCATATTGCTTAGTGAATCATCTAGTGGGTATCATCCCCACTAGGGTTTTCCCTTGGTTAGGGTTTCCCTAGTTAAAAAATAATGGTTTTATGAGTTCTTTATGTGTATGGTTATATTTACTGTTCAAAATTGTTGGTTTACTTTAATATACAATTTATAAATTGATTAACAATATTTAGTTGTGGGCAAAAGTTTGTAGAATACTGATTCACCCCCTCCCCCCCCCCCCCCCGCCACTATAGTATTATCTATTTCTAACAATAACCTTTTAAGGTTTAACATGAGGTACCTTTACTAACTTGATCTTCTCCACTATTTCTTCTTATATGATGTTGTCTGTGGAACCTAGATCCACAATCACTTTACACAACTTGCCCAAAATCTTGCACCGAATTCTAAACAAGGCTCTTCTATGCTTGGGTTCATCCTTGGCTAGTCATCTAATCAAAATTACCTTGAAAATTAAGATCTATCCCCTCTTTTACTCAATGTGATCTACCTCAGATACCTTATAACTCATAGTGTCCTCATGAGCATAGGAAACCCTTTTATCACCACTTGAAGAAGTAGGCTTGTTAGGGCATCTATAGGTAGGGTGGGCCAATTGACCACAAATATAACACTTCATACTTGAAAAATATGAGTTTCTCCTACCTTTATCTCTTCCTCTATTTGAGTCTCCTTGATTGCCTCTTCCTCTTGAATAACACTCTCTTGGAGTATTTTCACTACATTGGTCTACTAGTTTAGACTCACCTTGGCTTCTCTGATCATTGCCTCTACTTTGGTATACACCTCTATGCCATCTTTGGTCTCTTCTTATAACACTTCCTTTGAATTTTTAATCTCCCTTCATGTTATTTTTGTCCACCTTATGTGCTAGTTGATTAATGACAATTTTTAATAGTTGTAGGGGTCCATAGGCTTAGCTCTTCTTGGATGCTCCACTTGAGTCCATCCAAGTATCTTGCTACATTAACAGGTTCCTCTTCTTGAATCTTGGACCTAAGGTATACTTTTTGAAATTCCTTTTTGTAAGGGGCTACCTCTAAGTATTTTTACTTTTTTCCTTTCCTCTTTCTATACAATTGTACCTCATAATCTTTTGGTAGATAGTTCTCTTTCACTTTTCTTACGATAGCATTCCAATTAACTAGAGGCTTCTTTCTCATACTAATCCTTTCATCTTGCAAGTATTTCCGCCATGTCAATGTTGATCCTCTATATTGATTTGGAAACCTTCACCTTTCATGCCTCGATGACACCTTCACATTCAAAATGATTCTACAACCCCTCAATCCACTCCATCACTATATCATCATCCATCTTTCTACTAAAAAATGGACTTCCTTCTAGGTCTTTTTCTCCTAATACTTTGATGGCCTTTAAGAATGTCTCTTCATTCAATGGATGGTTTAGTTTAGCTGTGATGTCCTCCTCATCGATCTTTTCCTTTACTTTTTCACTACTTCTACCTTCTTCATATTTATTCTTGGTTGCTTCAAGAACTTATTCTAGCTTAGTATTCATTTCTTCTAGACCTTCTTCAAGGATTTTGTTCTTCTCCTTTTGGTGACCCATCTCTTTGGCTAGCTCTACATTATCCACCATGTTTTTTTCACCTATTGACTCTTTAGTAGCTTGAAACATCTATCCACAATAAAAAAATCTTTAGGGGCTCTAATACCACTCTTATGTAAGGACATGTCTTGTTCATTAACCCTAACTTCTCCTAGGGTCTACTCTAGGCCTCTTCTCTGGCTTTTCAAGGTTCTTGGACTAACCCTAACTTGGGAGGATCACACTCCTAAGTCCTTCCTCTTTCAACTTGTCCACACCAATGTAAAACTTAGCATCAACCAATCACTACTCCTTAGATGCCTCACTGGCTCATTTACACTAAACACCCACCCATGGTCACAATCCACTCAATAGGGAGAACTAGGATTGACCCTATGGTTTTGAGTTAATTCCAATACTCATCTTCCAAAAATCCATTGAAATCTTTATCAATTCCAAGAAATTGCTCCAATTTAGACCTAGAATGGCTACACGGAATTAGGCCTCTAAACTCAAATTTTGACACTTAACTTAGGAAAAAGGTTGAATGAAATGGAAAAGTAAGTTCAAACTTAGGAAAAAGGCTGAATGAAATGGAAAAATAAGTTCATATTATGATACACTTTAGGAAGACCTTTGAGATTTACCTAGTCTCACTTCCCCAACCTATCCATACAGTGGGACGTTGATTTTAGGCCTACAATCAAGGGTTTTCAAATTTGCTAACAATATTCATAAGGGTTTGGTCAAATACTTTTCTAGGCATGTCACCATGAGGTCTCCTTTGGCACAAGACTTCTCCACTCTCATGTCCTTCTCCCCATCCACTTAGACTAAGGTATTCATTATAGTCAACCCCATTCAATGTTATTTAAAACTTTGTGATCCCTAACCATGCTCACTTGGCTTGCCTAGGGCATCACTACAAAATGGCCAAAGTTTCTTTCTAGGGCCAAGATCTTGCATGATTATGCTAAAGGAATCACCTCACACATTCCAAGGTACCGTATGGATTCCATGGTGGAAAGGTGAGTTATGACACCATTTTCACAAACTGCCTAGTTCAGGACAACAATAATGCACAAACCAAAATATTTACAAAAAGGAAAATAAATGGATTCTAAAACCTATCTAATCACACATAGAACTAGTTAATATTATCTACCAAAATATGAACAAGGTATCATATAGAATTAATCTAGCCAATACCCTCAAGAAGAAGTAATCTTATACTGTGGTAATATTAACACTAAGATATTCTTTCTCGTTATACAAAATTATTCCAAAATGCCATCCAACCCTTGTTACAAGTCAAGGGAGGCCCTATATAGATATATCACACTTGATCAAACAACATAGAGGTGGTTATACAACCATCTAATCAAAGTTGCACTTTTTGCAATAAAAGTTGTCATGACAACTTTTGCAATTTTGCAAAATTGTCAAACAACTTTACAATTTTTGTCCTAGTTAGGTCAAACTTGGTCCAAACCCCATGAAACCATAAAAATATCCTATATATGTCACTTATGACATGAAAAAATAATTCCACTCCTTATTGGACTAATCTAGTCCTCTTGATGCACAATTGTCATTCTTAGAATTAATGACAACAATTTGAACATTACGTAGCAACTTTGGATGACTAGGTAGTAATGAAGACCCAATTAGAACTCTTAATGGCTAAGTGCTACTCTAGGACTCTTTATTCCCATTTATTTCACTAGTGGATTGGCTAAGGCTAATACAAGCCAAAACTCAACTAGAAACCCTATGTTATTAGATAGCCTTACCTAAGTGCTCTTGCACCACCATAGCTGATCAACTTATTGATTTTTCATTGCAAGATACCACTCCTATGCAGATTAAATTTCATGATGCTTCCATCATGTATGTCACTTCAAAAACATGGAAGATTTCCTTTGATGACTCTCACACCTAGAAAGGAGCTAGTGTAAGTATCATGTTTGTCACCCCTCATGGGTATACAATCCCTATCCTATAATCTCTCATTTCCATGCAATAACAATATAGAAAAGTATGAAGCCTTAACTAATGGGAATAAAATTTTTGTAGAATGGAGGATTATAGAGCTACACATCTATGGATACTCTCAGCTTGTTATTAACCAAGTTAATAATGGTTGTCAAACCAAAGATGAAAAGCTTATACCATATAAGAAATTGATTGATGCCTTATGAAACTAATTCACATTTGTGACATTCCAACAAATTCCTAGGCAATAAAATAAGGCTAAATATTCTATGGCCACTCTAGCATCTATTCTTTATTTAGAAGAACATGAATAATGTTTTGAGTTCCTAGTGGAATAATTATGTCACCCCACATATGACCAACAATTATGTGATCTACACTATTGTTGATCATGACTCCTTACGTTATGTGACCATTCTCTCCTACCTACATGATCAGATAATTCCTAAAAATATCACATGTAACCAAAAATACAAACTTATCCAAAATGCATGTTACTACACCCTTGTCTTTGGTGATTTGTATAGTAAGGGTCTAGATGAAATGCTTCATAGGTGTCTAGAACTAGAAGAGTCTGAAAAGGCATTGGCCAAAGTCCATGACAACATATGAAAGACATGCTCTAATGGCCTTGCACTTGCTTGAAAAACACATAGGGTGGGATATTATTGGCCAACCATGCATACTGACACCATTAGATATGCCAAATCTTTCAAGTAATGTCAACTACACAGTAACCTAATTCATGCTCCTACATGTGAGCTTAAACCTTCTATTACATATTGGCCTTTTCAGCAATGGTCCTTTGATTTGATTAGAAAGATTTATCCAAGTTTTTCTAGTGGGCACAAATTTATTAATACAACAACTAAATACTTCACAAAATGTGTTGATTTTTTTCTTTTATCTTTTGCTACTAGAAAACATGTTGCCTTGTTTATTCTCAACCACATTATTTATCACTACGGCATCCCATCATCCATTGTTACAAATAATGGATGAAAATTCAAAAATAAGGACCTTAAGAAACTTTGTAAGAAATTAAAAATAAAAAAACATTGGTCCTCAATATACTATCCCCAAGGGAGCAACCAAGATGAGGCCTCTAACAAAACACTACTCAAGATCTTACACAAAATCGTCCAAAAAATTAGGTAGAGATTGATACCTTCAAATTAGTTTGACACTATGGGATTATAGGACCACTATATGCACTCCTACAGGAGCTACTCCCTTTTCATTAGAATGTTTTTGAGGTTGTCCTACCCTTAGATGTCAAGATTCCTTCACTTCGAGTCTTTCTACATGGATTAATAACTATTGAAGACCATAGAGCTATGAGGATACATGAGCTAGAAACCCTTGATGAGCATCACAAGGTTGCTTTTGACTACGCGAGGGATTATCAAAAAACTACTACTTGCAAAAAAAAAAAAGGTCCATCCTCGAGAATTCTAGGTGGGTGAACTTATTCTTCAAGAGAACCCCAAGAATCAACAAAATAGAGAACAAAAAGGAAAATTTCAGCTTAATTGGTTGGGTCCTTACATCGTTACAACAACATTTGGATCTAGTGCATATCAACTCTCTACTTGAAGGGGAACAACTTTTTGACCTATCAACATTCTACATCTAAAAAAGGTCTATGCCTAAGGCTCTTTGGTCTCAACTTTCTATATATATCTTATGATCCTAAGAAATTCCTAAAAATTATAAAATGTCTAGAAAAAAAAATGATCATCCTAGTGAAAACCTAGCAAAAGGTGCTTTGATGTATTGCCAAAAAAAAATTTGAAAATACAATTTTGTTTTTGTAAAAAGTCCTAAAAAAATATGCCAAGTGATGAAAACCTAGAAATAGGTGCTACTTGAGACCCTTGCACCTATGTCTATCAGTCTCACTCATTCACTCCAAAACACATTTCCTAGCTTGGAATTGTCTCCTGTCCTCATCTCGAGGGCATGAATACTTAGCTTATCAGGGTCTTCTTCTGCATTAGGGTTTCTTTGGCAACTCATGCCAAGTAGTTTTTCCCAACACTACCCCCCTTGACATCTAGTGCTTTTCAATACTTTTTGGATGCCTTACCTACAGTCTAGGATGCTACGATATTTCTCACTATGAAATGTGAGTCTTGAAGAAATGGCTATGTGACTTACACAAGCACACTTAAATATTAAACTTTTTGAATTATGATGAACTTTTTCTTCTTTGTGTATTTTTTATGATGATTTATTTATTGAGTAATCCCTCCCTAATAGTTTTTTGAGGATGTCATGGACTAGAAGACTAGGAGCATGGGGCATGTTTTACTTGTTTCCTACTTGTGGTTATACCTTGTTAGTCTAAGGTGTTGAGAGAATTTGTGCTTGTCCTACTTGACACTTTGGACCTACAATATATCATCCTTAACTATTTTTCCAAAAGATAGCACTTGAGGATTATCATGGCACTTATGCCTTGATACATGTGTAATCTTGCTAAACAAAACTTAGGAAATCTAACTACATTATTCATCTAGACCTACATGTCTTCAATGCTTAGGTTGGATTCCCACATTTATATCCAACATAGATCATATTTATATAAGTGATGATTGTATGATCTTTCAATATCACTAATAATGCTCAATGATCAAATTAGAGTCTAAATGTTTTCTTTTCCTTGCAAGTAAACTATTTTGCATACTAGTTTGCACCATAGGTACATTCTAGCTTAGTCTTGCATTCTTCATATGGGGAGAGCTCTTTCTTTATCTTTTTATGGACACATTAGCTAACTATATTCATCCCTTCTCACTTTTCTTTTAACCATGTCTTTCATTCTCTAATCGATCATGTCCACTTTATTTCTTCTTCTATACCTATCATCACAAGGGGTTAATCTAATCATCACATCTAATCTATCCAAGTATCACATTTCAAAACATGAGTCTACTCATATACATGAGAGCTAAAATTATCTATGAGAGAGATCCATGAGCATATAAACATGAACATAAAACTAAGCATACATAAACATGAGAAGAAGCTAAAACATCATATCACATGAGCATAAAAATGATACACATACATAAATACATCGATCAAATCTAGTATTTAATATATATCAAGTGTGTCAAAGAACATATATAATATGGGATATAAAATCTATATAAATGTCTCAAAAATACATATGGTACAGCAAAATATCACAAGGACATCATCCTAGACCTACTTCTAACTCTAGGGTTGACTCCCACTCTCCTAGGTTAGTGGCTGTTGTGGAGGTGGAGCATGTCTCCTATCTAGTAGTTGTACCACAACCTCTAATCTCCCTTCCCACTCCAAGTAGTCATGTAGTCCCTATCCTAGTGACACCACACCTTTATATGAAACATAATAGTAATCATCTTGCACTCCATGATTCTCTAACTCCCACCTTGTAGCATCTCACTCCCTGTAGAGATCCTCACTCTATGCTCACTCATCTATGAGTTTTTAGTCTTGCATGGCTATGGTAATCTATGCCAGCTATAGCTCTACCTATAGGGCCCAAATCCAAGCATCTTGATTATCCTCTCCTCCACCCCAAGTAGGATGCTCCTATCATGGCTCTACTCACTCAAATCTCCTACATCTCAATGGATGCTCCTCTCCCTCCTCCTTCTCACTCTCCTCCTCTCTAGCAGCTTTGGCCCACATTCATCTCACCCCGATAGGTCAAGAATTGCTCCAACCTCCATCCACCTCTTACCCCTATCTCTTCCTCCTCTGCCATCTCTGTTATCTACCTCCTATCTTTTTGCTACATGTGGTGCATCTAGCTATGTGAATCTAGAGAAAGGATGACTTTGCATCTCATAAAAGTAGGTCAAATAATCCCCCACATTATCCAAATATGAGTGGTATTCCCAAGGCTCTCATATTAATGTTGATGTATACCTCATTTTTTTCTAATAGCCTAACATAGGTAGCCATCCCTGGTCCTCCTCTCCATGAAAGTGGGAGTATGTGGTGGTATCCATTGAGATCACCTATCTATGTTCAAACTATCTCTAGACTTGGCTGATAACAAACTGCTCCACTATATCTATGTATCTCCCCACCAGTGGTTGATTGTATTATGTGTACTCAAGCTCCCATGTGTCTAACCATCTATGACACTATTGATATGGCCACAAGAAAAAAAGTGGTAAGCTCAACAAATAAATGTTGGTAGCTTGTAACATCCTCACTATGGCTCTAATGGATGAACCCTATGTACTAGTAGATGAATGGCTCACTCCACTCCCATGACTACACATGTGGCAATATAATTGCAATATGCTCCCAAGCCCATATCTACACTAGCTTTTTGCCACATGCTCAAGTTCAACCATCTCAATATACGATATCATGAAGCTCATGATACATGTTTTCTATGATGATGGGTCCCCATGCCATCTATCTTGATTGACCTATTAGGTCTATAACTAGTTGACCTCAACCTAGAGGGAATCCCTTTTGGCCCTTGTCGGTGACAAGCACCTAGGAAACCAGTGAACAAATGAGGTAGGATAATTGATATTTGTCTCCAAACTCATCTATGAGCCTCTGCCAACTCATGTGGTGGTCTAGGATGCTGACATCCTTGAATATATGTTGCACTACCAACCTCTCCCGTATCAAGGTTTGATCATAATAAACTTGTGAAATAATCAAACTCACATCAGCACACCTTATATGGATAGAAGAAACTTAAAAAATGTGAGGATCAAAATATGACAATCATACTTATAGTATCTTCATGGCATGGCACATGAAGGATGTGATATACATCTTCCAGAGTGATGGTGGCCTCACCAGTAGACAAATGGAAGGTTTTATTCTTATAATACCACTTCTTAGCTAAAGTAGATAATAATGTATGGTTTGCATGTATATGGGGCATTCATAGAAACCACATGAATATCATACTATCTATAGTAGCCTTCTCATCATCCTCAAGATGATGGAGGATACCCAACCCCACCACCTTACAGACTCTAATCAAAAGTGCAAGAAAGATAATCAACATAATCGAGTCAAGAAAACACCAAAATGTTAGTAACAGTGGGTAATAGATCAAGTGGCATCATAAATAGATCAAAATGATAGAAAGCAGTGCTCACACATGCAAAATTTCATACTAAAAATTCAAAAAAGCTTAATAATAACCTATTTGATCATTTTCATAACATGCAGTTGATACTTTTTTTCTGATTAAGTATCACACGATACTTTTTATAGTCCTTGTATGATACTTTCCTTTCATATGATATTTCACACTATGTTGTCTAACATTTGGGCATACTTGATCTAATAAACATTTGCAAAGCATAAAATACAATTTGGGTAATAGAAGTATCACACAATACTTCTCAAAGTAGTTTTGCGATACTTTTAAAGTATCACATGAAATTTTTTCAAAAAATATCAAATTTTTTTTTTAAATGTGTTAAAATGTATATAATGGCTCAAAAAAGAAGAAAATTTTTGAATACTCATTGGGGCCTCATACTCGAGTGGCAGATTGTGCAACTGGTTGCTCTTAAAATAGTGCATGTCTGTTAGAATGTCTGTGAGAGCCATGATTTCTCTCCAAATCACTCAAGAGCTCTCCAAAATCACAAAATACAAATGAATTGAAAATGACCATTGGACCCCTTATATAGTCCTCTGACCTCATTTTGACTCATTTTTCAAACTCCTCAAAATTTTGCAAAAATTGCACCCCTGGCTATTTTTGACATCCTAGATCCATTTTTGGGATTGAAATTGAAATCTAAGTTCATCTTGATAGTCAAAATTTATTTTCAAAATTCTACCTTATTCTATGAAGTTAGCTGACCTTTTGAGGTCTAATCTTCAAATCTTCGCTAGGGCATCTTCATTTTTTCATATCCTCATAATTTCTACACTTTGTACCTCTTCAAATCACCTCATCCACTTCTAATTCATCTTTCTACTTGATTTGACCCAATTTTCTATCATTGCTTGCTTGCTATAACTATCTATTTCTCAAGATCATATGCTTGATTCCTTCATTTTCTCTCGATCTATCTAATTTTCTTGATATTAGTATTGTTCTTGAGTTATGATATTATCTCTTTATCCTAGTATTTAGTAATGTTTCTACAAGCTATGCATTTGAGACTTGCTATCTCATTCTACATTTTGTTCTTTGAAATCAAATCTCTCTATCTATTGCTCGCTACTTGGCTTTTGTAATCTTTGACATCATGTGTTCCTGGATCAATCACACATTATTCAAAGAGGGGAAAATGCAATCACCTAAAAATGGTCATCTAGACTATTAGCCCCCCTTCTTAACATTTTGGCTAAATTATTTAATCATTTGCCTAGACCAAATTGCTAAAAACTAATTTATTTGATTTTACCCTATAGTTTGACTATATTATCCTAAGTCCTTATTTGATAGAAAAAAGATTTCCCCTTTTAATTAAATAAAATACCCCATTCTTCTAACCCATAAATGTGCACACATAAAGTCTTTTTCCTATTTATAAATTAAAAGAAAAGACTTTGTCTCACATGAAAAGTCAACTCCTTCTCATTGGTTGACTTGATCTTGCACATGGATCGTGCCAAAATTCAACTCCCACCCTTGATTATCAACTTCTTGATCTTGATCTCAACCATATATATACCTTTAAAAGAGAGAACTCTCTCCCTCTCTAAGGATCCATTTTTTTAGTACTGTTATGTTGTAGGTTTCTTGACACATTTTCTTGAGAGCACTTATGGAGAACTTCTTACTTCTTGTCTCATTCTTGCATACTCCATCTTAGCTTAGATTCATCTAGCATAGCTTAATTTCATTTTTTATACCATATCTCACATATTCTAATTAGCAATGGTTGTAACATGTTCATCTTGCTTAATCTAGTTGCATTGTGCATTTTATCTTAGTCTAGCCTCATTTCTTGCATTGTATCTTCAAAGATCTTTTGACACTAGCATTCTTGTTGTTGTCTCAAGAACCTCCCATTTCATGGTTTAATAGCGAGGGTTTTATCTTTAAGGCTCATTTGAGAGCTCACTCCATGCTTATATTAAGGCTCTTTCACTCCATAACTATGGAGCTCTAATTCGACATTCAAGTGTTCTAATCTATGGGATACCTTGGATAGAAGGGTTTAGAGAAGTGCACAAAATGAGTGTATAATAATAATTTTCATAGCCAATATGTAAACTATACTTTATGAAATGGAGTTTTCTTCAAAGGAGGTGAATTGGGTATGCCTAGAGGATCCATGAGAGAAAATCCCAATCAAGAAAAGCATAATGGTAGGCTTAGTGTGTATTTTGGTTTGGACAAATTACTTAAATTAGTCCAAAGGTTCTATTATTGACATAGGATGCATAAGGGTGTTATAAGATATGTGGAGCATTGTATTTTTTTTCAAAAGGCTAAGGGAACAACCTCAAATGCTAGTATTTTTCAACTATTTCCTATTCCCATAGACCATGGGAATGTATAAGCATGGATTTTATTATTTTCTTACCAAGGACTAACACTGTTTTTTATAGCATCTTTCTAGTTTTTGACAGGTTTTGTAAAATGAGCCTCATTATTCCCTACAAGACAACACATGATGCTAGCTACATTGCCCATTTTTTCTTCAAGAATATGGTCAAAATTCATGGACTACCTATTAGTGTAGTCTCTGATGAAGATGTCAAATTTATGGGCTTTTTCTGGAAGACCTTTTGGAAAAGGCTAAGAACTTTCCTCTCATTTGGATTTTCCTATCACCCTCAGAAAAATGGCCAAATAGAGCTCATTAAAAGAGGCATGTGCAACCTATTAAGGCTTTTGACTAAAGAGTACAGACGAGTTTGAGATCAAGTATTACCACATGAAAAGTTTTCCTATAATGATAGTATAAATAGTGTAATCACCTAAAAATGATCATCTAGACTATCATCCCCCTTTCTAGCATTTTTTAAATTTATCCATTACTTATTCTTGATCAAATCATCACTTTTTTGTTTTGTTTGATTATAAGCAATGGTTTGGCCATGTTATCCTAAGTCTCTTATTTATTTGAAAGAAATTGCTCCCTTTTTATTAAATAAAATTCCCCAAGTCCCACTTATCCTAAGTGTGCACATGAAAAGCATTATTCTTATTTTAAAAATAAAAGAAAGGGCATTTTTGTCTCACATGAGGGGCACACTTTTCTATGTGAGGAATTTTTATTTTCAAAAAAAAATTATTTTTTTCTCCTTCACAATCTTTTTCCTCTTAAACATATCCATTGATTTTTCTTAGGTGAGATTCTTGTGTATATGGTTCACTCAAGGTTCATTCTCCACCCTTGATCTTTCCTCTTAATCTCTACTATCTATTTATCTTTAAAAGAAGGCTCTCAGCTCACTCTCTCATATCATTTGTTTTATGCTAACATTATGTTGTAGGTTTTCTTATAGCTTTTGGAGAATTTGAAGCACTTGGAGTATTCTTGAACTCTTGGCTAGTCTTTATTCTACTTGCATTATGACATACTTTCTAGCTTATTTTCCTTTATGCATTGATTAGCTTACATATCTTAACTAGGAGGATTGTGTTACTCTCTTTGTTAGCTCTAGCATCTCATTTAGAATAGCTTGCATTTGCATTGCTTCCACAATTGATTCTTTGATATTGGCATTATTCCCTCTACTCTTTCTCTTCATCATGGGTATTCTCAAGTATAATGGTTTATAGAACTATGTCCACACTTTTGACATACATTTTTGGCACCCGTCATGGGGCTAGAACCAATTTTTAATCTCATTTTGTTGCAATTTTTAATTTTTGTATCTTACTTTTCTTGCATTTATCATTTTTTATTTTCATAGCCACTTATTAGATCTAATAAATTGGTTTTATATGATTCTTACTTTAGTTTTAAGGCTAACATTTGTGCAGATTGAGTTGAAGGAAAAAACCCTATGTTTTGAAAGATTTGGTCATATCTTCTAAATGGATTTATGTTTAATTTAAATTTATTTTTTTAGGTTGACGATAGATCAAATATGACTCACACCAAAATTTAGATTTTTTGGAGCTGATTCACATGAGTTATAAGTTTATCTTTGTTTTTCATGAAAAAATGTTTTTGAGTGCAAATCAATGATTTTTTGAGAAAAATTTACATTTTCAAAAAGGCCTTTTAATTAGACAAGGGGTTAGTTCTTTGTGTTTTGAATTTTGATTCAATAAAATGGTTGAAAAACTTGATTTGGAAAAATTGACCTATTTGCAAAAAAGGGCCCCTAGTGCACAAATTAAAAGATATTCCTGACATCCTTTCTTTTTTGGAAAGAACATTGATTTTTATTATAGGTCTCTTCTTTATAATTTTTATTTTTGGGGTCAAAATCCTTGCATACAAATCAAATCTTGTTGGCTAGGTGAAAAAAGAAAAAAAGAAAAGAAGGGAATTTGTTGATAAGCTTGCACTTTATTTGCACATGGTCCAATGTATGATATGAGTTCTCATTTTTTATTGAACCAAATATTTCAATTTAATTTCCTTTAATTATCATATTTCTTCATGATTTCATGTGCTTGATTGAAGTTTGTGAAAGCAACTTGGAGATCCAAGGAGCAAAAAATGGAAACAAATTTGGAAAGTGTGAAATCAAGGTGCACACACTCCAAACCTTTTTATTTTCATTATAAATAATTATAATTTTCTTCCTTTTAATTGTAAATATCATTTCTTTTTTTTTCAACTTGTTTGGTGTGTCTTCCCTGTTAGAAATAGATAATACTAGGAGTGGGTGGGGGGTAAATCAATATTCTACAAACTTTAGTGCACAATTGAATATTTTAATTACTTCATAATTTGCATATGAAATTAAACTAACAATGCTGAATAGTAAATATAATCATGCACATAGAGAACTCATAACGCCATTATTTGTTAACTAGGGAAACCTTGGCCAAGGGAAAACCCTGGTGGCGATGATACCCACTAGATGATCCACTAAACAAAAGAATCTTGTTAAGGATATTGACCCTATTAAGAGTCTATGAAGTACGTACAGTTTCTCAAGTCCTTGTTAGAGGACTAGGCCTTGTTAGAAGCTTCAACCCTATTAGTACTTTCTTTAACTCTATTAGGAGTTGGTAGATCAAATACAATGTATGCAAGAAGATCCCACTACCCTAACATGCATTTATACAATGAAGTTCTTCACAAGAATAGATATACATACAATAATTTCTAACTACTATAATTGACACTTTCTTTAATCATACATTAGATCTTGCATCACATAGTTCACATATCATCTAATCAACTTCACATCAATCACACATATCATACAGATCACACATATGTCACACACTTATCTTTGCAAGATAAGATCTTTACTTATACCTTGTATATTTAGTAAATCTCTACCCAAACAGCTTTCATGTGTTCACACACTTGACATAATATAAAATAACTTATGGATTAACATCCACAAAGTTGGCTCATCATGAATTAGTAATTATTTTGTTACCAGAATAACTCCTTAAGTCATACCACCCAATTATCTGCTATGCTTTGTTTTCTCTATCAAATACCCATACTAGTATTTCAATCATAATTTGTGTTGTACTATCTGTACATATATGTGTGCTAGAACATGTCATCATGATACTATCATAGAGCTTTCCTCAATTATGCATAAGCTAACTCTCAATGAGTTGTCTGTAAATATCACTTCTATCTTTGTGCTGCTACAAATTGTCTAACACTTAGACAATTTTATAATTCTAATTGCATAAATGAAATGTTGAATACATGTTTCCATAAATGAAAACTCTTAAAAAATTTATCTAACCATATTGCTAAATTTCCCACCACTAAAAATATAGCTTAAAATCAATCATTTGCACTTGGATTTGGGCTTAAAATAAACCCTTTTTCTTTTAATCCCCAAGATTTTCTTACTTATGTTTTCTTCTTGCATCCTTGTTAAGGAGTTTTAGGGTAACATAAATAAAGGATCTTGTTTTTTTACTTTAGGGGGTCTTCCTAGAGAAGTGATCACTCTAGGGGGTGACCTCAACTCTAGTGTTCCACTAGAGTATAAATAGTGAGGCTTGAATCTAAAGACGAGCCTCTTGGAAGTAGCAATATTGCAAATATTGGCTAAGCCCCAAAAGCTTTATACCTTTGGAAAATGAAGGTGGAGTTGGGTTACCATATCCTCCTATTTGTTTGACATTAATGTCTTTCATCTATGGATTTGGGCCTCATGTACCTTACATATATCAAGGATATTGCCTAGCTGAGCTTGTGCATCATTGTAGAAACCTGAATAGGTTGTTGGTGTGTTTGATGTGTTTGAATGCTTAAAACCTTCCCCAATTCAAAAAAAGAGAGGAAACATCCACCAAATTAAGCATTCAGAATTTTCTCTTTTCATGCTTTCATTGTGTGTTTTTATTCAAAAAACTTATTTTAAAATAACATAAAATTTCGAAAACACAATTTAAAAAAAAAAAAGGTCAAAAACTCAAAGAAAGTCCAAAACATTTTTCTCCAAATAAAAACATCAAGCTTAAACATTTTTCTTGTGTTCCTTTTCTATAGGATTTTCATCATTTAACTTTTCTTTGCTATGTCCCTAGTGTTTGAACTTGCTTAAAATGGCTCTTTGGCCTTAGCACTCTTGGTCTTTTCCATCTTCATGGTCTATGTAAGCATACTAGGAACTCCTTTTTTTTGAAATGGTTACCTTGATCTATTGAATACACTATTTGATTGGGAAGGTTTTTCACTTGTCACTCTACTTGCTCTATCTATTTGGCTATTTGGCTATTTGGCTTCTTGCCTAGCTCTTGGTTTGAATCATCGGTGTCATAAATGTCTTGGACACTTTGCTTGACAAGTGACTTTAATCTATCTCTCTATCTTGGCGAGTGAACACTCTACCTCTCTAGTTTGGACATTAAGTTATCTTGTGACACCTTATTAGCTTCTTCTAGCCTCCTTCATACTTATCTTTCTATCTACCACTGTGGGTTTTGAAACTTTTTCTTTAAATCTCAACCAAGTCTAGATTATCATGAGTCCTTACATGTCATTCAAGCATTTCAAGACCTATATGCTTGACACAAAGAACTAGAAGAGACCGATGATCCCACTTACCTTTTTTTCTCTAGTCACATAATAGAGACAAAGTCTAAACTTCATAAAAGGTTAGAGGAAAGAATCACATCCTCACATGGATTTCCTTAAGACCTTTACATACATGTAACTCATCTTGATACATGAGCATCAAGCTTGGATTTTATGGACCTTATGGTTTGTATGGTCGGGGATGTGTTTGAGGCATATTGGTGGACCTTATCCTATGTGGGTATAAAGTTTGGAGTAATCATCTTGGAATTAGAGCCCTTTTTGGTAGTTGTTGGTAGTGTTTTCATGTTTCCTAGATAGACTTTGTAGATTGTGTTCATGATCTTTGATCTAAGGGAAATGGTGTGTGCACTCTTGGATTTTGGATTGTAGGATGGAATGTGGACCTATGCTTAATGGTGCAAACTTCCATGATGTCATTTGAGTTAGTTATGCATTATAAACTTGGGGCTTGTCCTAAGTTTTTAGTTATTTCATGTATTTAATTCCAAGCCAACTTATGGCTTGAGGGTGTATCTAATATGTGAGTGTTTATTTTATGTAATTTTCTAGGTCATCCTATGGCTTGGTTTAGTATAACTAGGGAGTCTTATGATATCTTGAATGACTCATCCAATATGAGGAATATGAAGTAGATGAGAGGACCAAAGTTTTGTAGAGCTAGTAGTTAAGTGTGGGCTTGGGAAATAAGAAGGTTTCTCAATGTCTTGCAAGTACAAGTTGAGATTCTTCTTGGGGTTTTCTACTAGATTGTGGATTTGATCTAGCTAGATTTTGGATCTTGTGAGGTCTTGTAGAATAGTTATAGTAATTGCTAATGTATTTGACTGTAACTTGGAAGGCCTTACAGTCTGGCATGTTGGATGTAAATATTATGAGAATTGACATTATTGTGGATCTAATCTATATTTATTGTTTACATTCTATTAGGTGGTTAATTTTTTTGGGGCTAGGATATCTCCTTTGGAGATTCTTTTATCTTGCACTGTGCCAAGTGGTATTGGTGTTGGTTGATCTTGTGGTGTTGGTTGATCTTGTAGAGCTCGTTGATCTTATGGTGCTAGTTTATCTTGTGGATCTAGAAAATAATTTTATCTTGTGTTGGATGTGTCAAGGACTAATTATCTATCAAGCCCTAGATCTCTTTGCTGTGAGGTCCTAGATCTTGGTTCTAACTTATAATTGTAGAGGACTCTTAGATGGATTGTTTTGGTTGCAAAGCTTGGATGTGGAGGTTTGATCTAGTTGGTGACTACTAGATATTTTTTGTAGAGTATTTTTGAAGATCTTGGAAGATGCCTCCAAGAATATTGGACCCTAGGATGATTTCAAATATCTATGATGTGGTGGAGATGAAGATAACTAAGAAGTTTTCTCAGTTGGAAGTTGATTTAATTAATCAAATCAGGGAAAGGATAGTTAATTTTTATAGAGATTATTGGAGTTGGAGTCTACCAATTATTAAAAAAGGTTGTATGGCTAGTTAAGAAGATTCTTCAGAGGAGAAGACACTTTTCTATTGAAAAAGAGGTAAATGATGAATTCACTAAAGTTAAAGAGGCATGTGTGGTTGGCTTTGTTGATCAATTTGTGGAATCTAATATGAAACCTTTAGAGAAACTTGTGGTTGTTGTTGAGATAACCAAGCTTACTAAATTCCTAACCTTGTTGATACTAGGATGGAGATCTATTTTCATGATCAATTGGTTGGACCTGACATGGAAATTGCAGAGAACATAGATGGATAATCAGGTTGTTGTGGGCAATGAGTTAGATGTTGTAAATCATCTTGTTGTGAGAAATGAGATTTTTTATTATGAGATCTTACATATGGATGAGAATTTTCTTATGGTTGTTGATATGGATTTGAATTTATATGTTGTTGTTAAGATGATAGGGGATATACAAGTTACTATTGATCTAGTTGATCTGGATTTCCATATTGTTGCTAATGTGAATATGGTTTTGGATTTACATGTTGTTTCTTATATGGTTAGAGATTCTACTATTTATGACATGGACATTAATACCTATGTGGAGTTGGATGTTGATGTGTGTGAGGATGTACATGATACTACTAATTTAGATCTATACATTTTTCATGAAGATTCTCTCATGGTTGATATGGTTGAGCATTTTCATGTTGCTATTATTGTGGATTTGGGCTTATATTTTGTTGATCTAGCTTTGGAGTTACATGATGTAGTTGATTTAGATTTCATGTTTGAGGATGTTATTCTTGTTAGTTATGATCAATTGCATGAATTATTGGTGAAGCATTATGTTCAGTTTATTCCTAGAAGTGAGCATGTTGATTGGTTTGTTGAGGTTCATTTGATTTAGGTTTTTGAATGGATGAAGAAAATATGGTTGATATGTAGATTGGTTATCTTTTCCTTGACAGATTCACCAATACATTTTGGAAAATATGTGACTAAAACATTTAGTTACACCACTAAAATGTTTTCTCATGTGACTAAAACTAATTACATTCCACCATTTCTTCATATTTTATAGGCATATGTAACTAAATAAGTGACTAATTTGATCACTAGGTAAATAAGTTACTAGATAATTATTCATTTAAACACAAGTGACTAAATACACTACCAAATGAATGACTAAATAAGTAATTGGATAATTAGTCACTAATAATTAGTCATTTGTAATTTCTCTCTTCATTTTTGCTAAGGTATATTTATTAATGTATTGTGTTTATTTTATTTTCTTGAACTCATTTATAACCCTCAGACCTTCACTTTCTCATAGTGATTGTGGTTTCACATTGCATCTTCTCAAATACATGGTGGTTTGTTAAATGGCTTAGGATATTTTATTCACCATTTTGGATTCTTTGATCAATATTGCAAACTGATGTAGTTTTACTCGAAGAGGTACATCAATAAATGATACATTGATAATTTATTCTTAATTTAATTCTATTCCATTTATATTATGTATTTAAATTCTTAATTGTTTATTTCAATATTCATAATTAAAAGAATTATTAATTTATACTAATAGTTAAAACTATATTTAATAAATATAAATGTTATTTTTTATAAAATATATTTAATAACATCATTTACTAAATGTCATACTAATTAACCTCCACTACCTATTTAACATCACATTACAGTTTATTTCAATATTCATAATTAAAAGAATTATTAATTTATACTAATATTTAAAACTATATTTAATAAATATAAATGTTAATTTTTATAAAATATATTTAATAACATCATTTACCAAATATCATACTAATTAACCTTCACTACCTATTTAACATCACATTACATAACTAAGTACAATTGCTAGTTTACATTATCTTAAGAATTAAACATTTTACCTCTATAAAAAAACTTACTTAGGCTCCAAATTAAATCTTTACACATTCTATAAATATGAATAAGAGGTTGGACCTCTTTTTCTTCCTCACATTTGGAACACGATTTTGACAAATTATTTTTTTAATATTTACCTCCAAAATCTTTTGAAGTTTTTATTAGCAATGACAAGCACAAACCTTGTCTTAATATTTTAAAATAAAATACCAAAAATTACAAATATGTTTGTATGCATTAAAAAAAAATTCATAGATCTCTTCATCTTTGGTTGGCATGTAGAACAAAATGGCACTATTTTCTCGTCTCTACTTCATAATGGTGAAAGACAAAGATGAATCTCAAGAGGATTGGAAGGATTCTTGGTGAAGGAGTATGAAATTGGAAGAAAAGTGTGTCATTTTTATATGATCTAGTGATCACACACACCCCAGAATGACCCTCACTTATGGTGCACTGACTTCTAGACAAAGACTATTATATTCAAAAAATTATATTGGGGACTCACACTTCCCACAATCAGACCAACTATTTGATGCTGGTACAAGTGAAACTTCCACTTAAGGATCTCAAAAATTATGTTAGGTAATATGACAAGGAATGTAGTGAGTTTGGAGGATTTGACAATGCTGATGACAAGGTAGGGTTTCCTTTTCCTTCTCTTTTTTGTATTGAATTAGGAACATAATTTTCTATCCTTAGGTTGCAAGCTGTTGTAATAAATCATTAGATCCTCTAGTTTTAGATGTTTAGAGAATCTCATTTTCATGATTGAACCTTGAATTTCTCCTTGTAGAGGGGGATGGTGGTTAACTTCTTACTTCTATTGGTTAGTCTTACATTGTTCATTGACATATTGTTGCAAGTTTAAAATATTTTTTGTTGAGATTGTACATCACATCCATTATCAAATTCATTTATAGTTAAAAAAGAGTGACTTAAACAACATGCATAATGCACTCTACAATTTTTGAGGTAACATTGACGAGAGATTTCGACTTCACAGACTGCAAGTCATTTGGCACAAAAGATGAGGGGCAAGTTTCCAGATATATTGGAAGAGCTTCCCATATTTTTTTGGCACAATCCTAATTAGTTCAATTCTTATAATTTCCATTTTTATCTATGTTGCACCCTAATGGAAACTACACTTGTTGCAAAATTTGTGTAGGAAATGATGTTTACTGGTATTCTTCAAAGAGTTCAAAACTAGTTGTTGCAACAAACCCATGCTACTAGATTACATAATATAGAAACTATAACAATGTTACCATAGCTCTACACAAAAATCAAATTATCCAAGTTCCCTCCTAAAGATAGAAACTTTGAATTTTAAAAAATAAACACTTACTATAAATAGTAAGTGTGTCATTTGACTCAAACAAAGCACAAACCTGAATTCAACCAACTAAGACTCCCTATCCATAACATTAGCCTATGAGGTTCATAATGATGGGTTAATAACCTATCCTCAACATTGGCTAAAAAAGGGGTATTATAGTTACATTAGATAATTCTTTCTTCTTTTTGCAAGCTGACCTACATTCAAGGATGATGGGATTTCATGAGCTACTTAAGTTGAATTTCTTGTCACTATTCAGGTTATTTTGATTTTTACAAATTTGCACTACCTCCCACAAATTTCATTTTTTGAAGTGACCCTCTTTGGCAATTACCTCAACCTTTTTAACTCCATTGTGGTATCTGGTATCATTCAAGTGCTTTGTTATTGTTGTTGAGACAGATGTCGACATTGTATTTTGAAATCCTTTTCTAAATTGAACCCATATTCTTTCATCTCAATTTTTTCTAGTATACCTTAACACAACATATTCACCCACCCAACTTGGTCTCCAATTTCTCATCCAAAATTATGTAAGCCTTGGTTATAATTGGTATAAGTTATTATAAAAGTTTATTTATATGTTTAAGTGGAGAGATTTTTATCGAGGCCCTCACTTGATAATTTTTTCAATACATAATATAAGCTATATATACAAATTATTGCATATCAATATACTTGTCAATTCAAAAATTGAATGAAGTAATAACAACCATAGTTTCAAACAATTATGGGCCTATATACAAAAAAGTAGACAGATTCTAAGCCAAATTTTTCATACAATTTATACAAAAAATGTGCAGATCTCCCATCCCGCCTATAGCCATGTGCTTACTTCCTACCTACCAACACCATGATTAGCCACTTATCCCCAATGCTTTGTTTCATGTAGGGACATTTGTAATAACCCTAGTTCCATTGGACATATTCATGTGAGATATAGTGAAAGGAGGAAGCTTAGGACCCTTGAACATCTCTTAGTGGAGTTTGAAGGTACTATCTATAATTCCCCCTTTCTAGAATGCCTTATACGTTGCCCTAAATTCACAAAGCCAAATGAAATAAAATAAAATATGGTAAGTGATATAATTCTTACCCCAAAATAAGATAAAATTAGTCTTTTTTTGAACCACAAAGATTAATATATCTCTACTTCAGATCAAGTCTATTTTCTACATATGAAGGTGATTTGCAATTATGTATTATAACAATATTCTTTTTTCTTTTCTTTTGAAATACTTTTTTCATACAACATGCAATAATGGAAGCTCTATGTTATTTTCAATCTAGAGGTGATTTGCAATTTTTTTCAAGTTTTACAAATTGTGAGATGTATAAATATGTTAGATAATTTGTTCAATGCAATAATAATAATATACAAATGTTCACCTAAATACCTTAAAAAGTGTGTAATGATCGACCATTTTCAAGCCTCATACAAGAAGAAAAGTGCATGAAAGACACCAATAGTCAGCAAATCAACATACTAGCATCATTACAACATCTCCAACTTGATACAAAATATGAAATGGGTACTACATGTCTAGTATATAAAGAATACCAAATTGCAGCTCTATATGTGCCTCTATTACAGCTAAAATTTATCTTTCTAAACCCTGTAGATCTCATCTATGTATCCCAATACACCTCCAAGATGAAGCCAACTCCATGGAATTGTGTTGCAAGCCACAAATATGTTAAGGAATATGAGATCTTATGGTAGAAAAACTGACCTTTATCTCTGTGATATATATGCAGATTATTATTAGTCTTTATAATACTTATCTAAGTATGGGAATGATCAAAATTATCTGTACATAATATTACCTAAGTGATCTTCTATAAATATCTAATAGTAATGAACTAGAGTATAACCAATCTAATTGTAGATGCAAGAGATAGTAATATGTATTGTATTGATATGTTTTCTCAAGCAACACAATCAATATAAATAAGATGTCATGAGTCATGTCAACATAGAGACATGACTCTACATGGTATGTGCCACATAGGATCATGTCCCTAAATGGACATGACTATCCATAACCAAATTGGTTTATTGTTAATGGCTGATAAACTCGGGGCAATATTTCATATGAATAATATTCTTTACTTGGGTACAATACATATTATGTAGTCTCAATCACAACCTTGAACATACACTATTATATGGTGATAGCACTTTATCCGAATAGTGGTGGATATCATCATTGATGAGATTTCATAGTATCATAGGTTTCTTTGATGAGATTTTATCATAGTAAGTATGAGACCCGATTCAGGCATTGCTACATATTATTAAAAAGATCTTTATTCAAATTAGATCATATCTATATTTGATATGAGTAATAATACAACATATGTGTGTGTATGTGATCTATATATCTATTGATGTTAAATAATTAGATTCCATTGAAACTATTCTTCAAAAAAATATGATGCACAATGGGTTTGCCTCTTCAAACATTTAGCCATAAAGAGTTTTTTATTCTTATATGTTGATCATAATTTTCTTTCAATGGATAATCTAAGGTTGCATGAAATTGAGATTTCTTATGCAAGTTCCCAATTCCCTTTCAATGGGTATTTTGAGCTCTATCTCAATGGTAGTTTCACCTAGAATGAGGAGGTGATGTCACTAAGAAATACAAGGGGGAAAGTGTTCCAAGCATGCAACCAAAGGGGTTTCACAAGATAGGGACAAAGCTCATCTTTCTTTCCTTCATGTCACTTGCAAGGGATCCTTCATTTCCATAGTCAACATAGAAGATTATATGAATGCACCATTAGTTCTCACAAGTTTTTATTGGTCATAATTTTCTCTATTTTGCACTAGATAAATAACACTTGTGTTCTATGTGATTTAGCAGGAACCTCTATTTGAGTGTAAATATATGATCCAAGAGATAATCACATGTTTATCCCCAAAGAAGTTGGTACATCTGCTCAAGGAACATGACATATGTCAAGTTAGTCTTATGGATTTCAATTCTATTATTTTAGAAATTTTTTATCTAGGACAGGGATTTAGGTGATAGTGGGTGATAACCATAAGGAAAGAGAGGATACTATAAAATTGTAATTCCATGTAACATTGTGGTAGAAGACAAATTTCATGATATTCAAACCCAATACTATTATAAAGTTTCTATAAAAGTTGGTCATGAATCAATGACAAAAGAGGCAATAACATCACTTTGCAAGGTGTATTTTAAAGATAGAAATCACCTCTTTTTAAACTACAGGTTTAGCCAAAATGTCTAGAGTCATCTCCTTCACTACTAGACTATTGAATGGGTTCAACACGATAACATTGATCAATGCTTTTAGAGTTGGACACATCCCACTGATTTGGAGGATATTTTCACTGAATTTTAAAGTATCTCCAAAACTCCAACAATCAATACTAGATTGAAGTCCTCAAAATTCTGAATCTAATGCAACTCGAATGGGAAAAAAAGGAGTATGTATGCTCAACATATGGCCATTCAAAGGTTGGTCAAACCATGGTCAAAGGCTATCAGAAAGGCAAAATTTTGAACTCTCCAAAATTGGTCAAAGTTAGCATCAAAATGAAGGTCTTGTCGAGAGTTTTCCAGAAAGATTTGTTTCGTCAAAATTAGAGCTCCTACATGAAAGTTATGCTCAGTCAAAGTTTAGTTGACCAAATGCCCTAGTTGACCATATGATGATGTCAACATGATGATGTGGCAAAAATGTGTATCGGCCAATCAATGATTGACACATGGCACTATATGGAGATAAAAAATTTGGTGCCACGTCTATGGCAGGAAGCCCACGTGGCACCCCACCTTGGTGATGATTTGGCAACTGATGTGGCATTCAATTTGGCATGGCAACATGGCACATTGACATGGAACAGTCTGGCTAGTGGTCGGATTCGACCCCATGACCACTGTTGGCCTAAAAGGGATGATGGCCATTAGGTCACCGATCATTGTTAATAACTACATGTCAAAATTTCTATTTCAACTTTAGAATGCCACCAAGATAGTTAAAGGAGCCACCGGCAGGGGTTGAACCCCTGACCCGAAAGTCGGGTAAAATTTGTTTGGCCGTTGTGCCATGCACACTTTCTAAAGTATATGTGGCTTAAAATATATTTAAGTTGTAACAATCAGCCTGCCACCCATTTAAAATAGGGGTTATTTGTTATTTGTTAAAAAATTTCAACCCCCAAAATGCTAATAATGCCAAAATGTAAATGGGCAAGGGGGTAATTATGAATTTAGATTTGTTAAATGCCCTATTTTTGTAAAAGATAGTTATAGGCCATTTTAGGCAATTTTTTTGGTATAAAAAGGGGGGATAGAGTCATTTTCAAAAACATAGAATTGATGGAGAATTGATAGGCATTTAGTTGTGAGGAACTGATGCAAATTTGATAAGGAAAATGTAAAGGAACATTTTTTTGATGAAATACTAAGGATTTTGAACTTAAATCCTAGAGGAGAGAGAAAATCTAGAGGATGTGTTTTCAATCCTAAACAACAGAGTAGTGTGATGCTATTGTTCTACGAGGGATTGAATTTGTAACACATTGTACTTGATTTGGAGTTAATCAGATTGGTCCACCAGTTGGAGCTGGACCCAGAGTTGTAGTCCTCATGGGGAAAACTCTGAGATCAAACTATGTTTCCCTCTTATCTCTCATTTTACTTTTTCTCAACTTGTAATGTGTTGTTCTTACTACATTTCTGATTACATTAATGTGCTTTGGTAAAAGCATTAGTTTAACTTTACATAATTGGTTAAAATTCCTTTGAATCAGTTTGTTAATCCTCTTCTTTGTAATTTCAATGGTTTAAGATACATAACCACACATTTACTACATGGATCAGGAAATTATATCTGATAGTTAGGGTTAAGCCATAAACTTATAGGTCCTAAGTCAAATCAAGTTTGGTATCAAAGCCTATTTTTATAGAGAAATTACAGGTGATGAGTGTTAACCAAGTTGAGATTTTAAAAAGGAGAAGGTGAACTTGAAGAATTCAATCCAGAAATTGGGAAAAGAAGGACTTTTCCTCAATCAGAGATGGCATTTGAACAACATGTTCCCAAGTTTGATGCTGAAGCATTCTAGAGATCTTTTATAGAGTTAAAGGATTTAGTTGACATTCTTCTCCAAGAGAGACATGAACAACATTTGAGGAAAGAGAATAAAGCTAAGAAGAAGGAGGAAGCAAAATCCTCATCAGAAGATGTGAAAGGTAAAGGAGTAGGAGGTGGTAGTGACCCTCCTGAACCTCTATCCCCATCTTCTTCAGCTTCGTCTTCTTCATCCTCTTTGTTTACTTATTCTTCAAAGAAACCTAAGCATGTTAATGTGCCTTTGTTAAAATTGGATGTTAAGTTTGATTTGACTGTATATAGTGGTGAATTGGATGCAGAGAAACTAGATAATAGGCTTAAGTAGATTGAAGTGTACTGCAGGGTTCAGAAGATTTTGGATGATTCTTCCAAAATCTAGCTAGCTACTCTCAGAATGGGAGGTACCGCATTAGTCTGATGGGAGAGTCGGATCTAGGATGATCTTGCTACACATGGTAAAATCATTTCATCTTGGTATGAATTTACTTCTACTTTAAAGAAACAATTTTATCCTTTGGGTTATATGCAACAAGTCATTATGGATTGGCAAAATCTAAGGCAAGGTAAAGGGCAATCAGTACAAGAGTATACATAGGTGTTTAGGAAGAAGGCATTAGCTCTTGGAATTCCTCTTTACATGCAACATACTTCGTTAAAGTATATAGGTGGAATGCATTCATGTTTGAAGCATACAATATTGATGTTTAGTCCTTCTAACTTTGATGAAGTATGTGTTCAAGCAACTCATATTAAAGTAGGTGGAGGAAACATGAGTTTTAATTCTAAGAAAGAATTTGCTCCCCCTGATAGCATCAAGAAAGGAAAGAAGGAAGCCATAGTGAAGAAAGAGGAAGGTGACAAGCCTACTTGTTCACATTGTCAAAAGAAAGGACATGTAGAAGAAAAGTGTTGGAAATTGCATCCAGAATTGAAACCAAAGTGGTTTAAGGATTGTAAGGGTAAGAAAAAGTCTAAAACTATTGTTTAGGATATTGGATCAGATTCTAGTGATGAAACAACAATATCGGTTGTGGTTTGAAAGGAAAATCTTTTGTTGATTCTACCACCAATGTTTCATATGCTTCTACTTCTAGAAGTCATGTTGTTCTTGAAGATAGTAAAAGGTCTAAACTTTTTCATATAAGGGTAATTTCAAAGAACACCAATTGACACATTGGTAGATAGTGGGTCCCAAGTTGATTTGATTTCAGAAGAAATTGTTAAATAGTTGGGATTGGAAGCTAAGCCACATAAGAAACCTTATCCTTTAGGTTGGGTGTGCAATGATAATAGATTATAAGTTACTAAGAAATGTAAGTTAAGATTTTCAATATCATCTAAATTCATAGATGGGGTTGAATTTGATGTAGTTCCACTTGATATCTATGGGATTGTGTTGGGTAGCCCATATTTATATGATAGGAAAGCTATCTTCTATAGGGAACATAATAAGTATCATTTGTTTAAAGATGGAATCGAATACATTATAAGAGCTCATCGCATAAAGAATGAAGGATCAATTGTAAATATAGGACATTTGAAAATGATTGTAAATGCAAGCAATAAACTAACTCTCATGTCTGCAACAGCTAGTGCAAAGCAGGTGCTAGCAAAATCAAGTCTTCAGCCAGTGATGGTAAAAGAGGATTTGAACAATTCATTTTTTAATGGTGTTCCTATGTAGGGGATCTAGAAAGGTGATACTTTTTCCATTTGATCAGTTATTTTAGTTTTTTGCTTCTATTTCTACTAGTTGGTACTATGTGGATGATGGATGTAATAGTGGAAACTAGTGGATGTATGGTTGTTTGTATTAATAGTGCATGTCATTCTTCATAATGTGTTTGATGGTTCAGATATTCAGAAGTCCAGTGGTTTGGATAGATGATACTAGACAAGTGAGGCGAACATGCCCTCATTTGCATTCTATGTAAAAATAAACTTTAAGAGGTCTAAAAGCTTCTTTTTAGTGTGGAGGCTTGATCTGGAGGATATTTTCACTGAATTTTGAAGTATCTCCAAAATTTTGATTCAGTCAATCAGTACCAGATTGAAGTCCTCAAAATTTTGAATTGAACGTAACTCAAACAGTTAAAAAAGGAGTCTATATGCTCAAGATATGGCCAGTCAAAGGTTGGTCAAACCTTGGTCAAAGGCTATTAGAAAGGAAAATTTTTGAACTCTCCAAAATTGGTCAAAGTTAGCATCAAAATGAAGGTATCGTTGAGAGCTTTCTAGAAATGTTTGTTTTGTCAAAATCAGAGCTCATACATGAAAGTTATGCTTAGTCAAAGTTTAGTTGATCAAATGCCCTAGTTGACTGTCCAATGATGTCAGCATGAGCACATGGAAAAAATGTGTATTGACCAATCAATGATTGACACATGGCACTGTACAAAGCCAAAAAATTTGGTGCCACGTGTATGGAAGGAAGCCCATTTGGCACCCCACCTTGGTGATGATTTGGCAGCTAATGTGGCATTCAATTCAGCATGTCAACGTGGCACATTGACATGGAATAGTCTGGTTGGTGGCCGGTTTGACCCTATGACCACTGCCAGCCTAAAAGGGATGGTGGCCAATTAGGCCACTGATCATTGTTAATAACTACACGTCAAAATTTCTATTTCAACTTTAGATTGCCACCAAGATAGTAAAAGGGGCTGCCAGCAGGGGTTGAACCCCTGACCCTGCGGTCAGGTAAAATTTGTTTAGTTGTTGCACCACGCATGCTTTCTAAAGTATATGCAGCTTAAAATATATTTAAGTTGTAACAATTAGTCCTCAACCCATTTAAAATAGGGGTTATTTTTTATTTGTTAAAATGTTTCAACCCCCAAAATGCTAATAATGCCAAAATGTAAATGGGCAAGGGGGTAATTATGAATTTAAATTTGTTAAATACCCTATTTTTTTAAAAGATGGTTATAGGCCATTTTAGGCAATTTTTTTTATATAAAAAGGGGGGATAGAGTCATTTTTAAAAACATAGAATTGATGGAGAATTGATAGGCATTTAGTTGTGAGGAACTTATGCAAATTTGATAAGGAAAATCTAAAGGAGTGTTTTGCTAATGAAATACTGAGGATTTTGAAATTAAATCTTGAAGGAGAGAGAAAATCTGGAGGACGTGTTTTCAATCCTAAACAACGGAGCAGTGTGATGATGTTGTTCTACAAGGGGTTGAATTTGTAACACATTGTACTTGATTTGGAGTTAATCAGATCAGTCCAGCAATTGGAGTTGGACCTGGAGTCGTAGTCCTGACAAGGAAAACTCTAAGATCAAACTATGTTTGCCTCTCATTTTAATTTCTATCAATTTGTTATGTGTTTTTCTTATTGCATTTCTGATTACATTAATTTTCTTTGGTAAAAGCATTAATTTAACTTTACATAATTGGTTAAAATTCCTATGAATTAGTTTGTTAATCCTCTTCTCTGTAATTTCAATAGTTTAAGATACATAACCACACATTTACTGCATGGATCAGGAAATTATAGCTAATTGTTAGGATTAAGCCATAAACTTATAGGTCCTAAATCAGATCACCCAAAAAGGATGTTGATATTGGTTTTCTTTGGAAGATTTATCTTCCTCATCTTTGGTGGGGTATCTAGAAAAAGAGAAATAATAGAATTTTCAAAAACAAGGAAACTCTTGATTGGGTTTTGGGGCAAAATATTATTAGAACCATCAAAGAGAACTTCAAATATTAGAGGAAAATGTTTGATACTACCCAAATAAGTAATCCTATGAATGGTAAAGGTAATTAGATAAAATAGGATGACCAGAGACAGTATGTAAAGTGGAAATCTCCATCTTTGGGTTGGATTAGAGGTAATTTTGATGGTTCAACTAAAGGGAATCCTAGAAAAGTAGGATGTGGGGGTATTTTGAGAGACCACTATAGTAGGGTAGTGGATGCTATTGCAATACCTATACGCAAGTCCACTAGTCATAAAGTTGAGGCTACAACTACTTTGTTCACTACAAGGATGGTTGTGGAATCTAGATTTCAGAATTTATGGTTGGAAGGAGGTTTTCTTAATACTATTAACATGTTGAATAATAAGAGATTGATAATGTGGAGTATTGAGGGAAGTTTAATGGAAATAAAAGACCTTATGAAAAATTCTAATAATGTTTTTATTTCTCATATTTTTTGTGAGGGAAACAAAGCCATTGACTAGATTATGAATCAAGCAGTCTAAAGGGAAACAAAGTTGAGATGGTAAGATGACCTAAGAAAGAAAGTTGAGCCAATGGAAATTCTTAATTATGAAAAAAAACATGCTATCAAAGGAAATATCATTCAAGATTGAGGAATTTATGAGGGGAAGTGATGGGTTTATGGCAGATTTTTTGTGTATCCCAAGGAGTTACCTTTGTGCAATTATGGATTGTACTTGGCACATATGCAGGATTAAAATTTTCTTGGAAATTAAATACACTTTACTTTTCTTGTTGATTTTCACTTCTCAAAGTAGTTGTAGGTGCAGAGTTGAATACAAGATGGGAGGGGAACCAAGAAAGCAAGAGTTGAATAATTGCAAGGAATGGAAGGCAAATTTGGCTATATGGGATATACTACAAAATGGGAAAGTAACGACATATATTAAGAAAATTCATGGGTCTAAGCCCCTAATTATAGAGTTTCTTTTTTCAAAAATTGTATAGAAGATAGGGTTACACTGCATGGGGTTACTATGAAACTATATGAAGAATTTATCACAGAGATTATAGGTCTTCCAATGGAGGGACTTAAATTTAGAAAGGAGACTAGAATTTTGAATATTTCCTCCTAGAAATTCCCAAAAAATGATTAAGAGGAGAAAAGGCTAGAGAAGAGTAGTGAATTATATGACTTGAGCCAAATTAAGGTTATTTGGAAGGATTTTTTATCATGATTTCAAGTATTTCATCCTTGGTGGTAGATCTAAGAGAGTCCACAAGTTTCATTTTGTGTTCTTAAATAATTTTAGGTACAAATATAGAGTCTCTTTCCCATTTTATTTGAAATACTCTTTGATTCAAAGTCTCCAAGCCCACAAGAAGGAGTCACATCCTATGCTCCATGAGGGTTTAATTTTACTTATTGAAAAATACTGCAAAAATAAGGTTGTTAACCCCTCTATAGTTGTGGAGAAAAAATAGAAAGTGACTAGTAATTAACTTCACTCAAATTAATTTAAGGTTAAAAGTGAGGAGGGTACTAGTGATAGAAAGAGTACCAAAAAGGGAAATAAAAGGAAGATTAAAAAGAAAAATGTGGAGGAAGTTACAAATTTTGAAAAGTCTACTAAAGATGATCCTAAAATAGAAATGGGGGACCTCAATTCAAACTTGGATGGTTACTATGGGAGTAGAGGCATGTCTACCAAAAAGGATTATGTGGAGGATATTAAATATAGGAAAATTGAGTCAAATGCAAGGTTGGAAGCTTTAGGGGATGAAGAGGGGAAACACAGTGATCACCCTTCTCCTTCTAAAAGGAATTCCAATTAGGAGAAAATGAACATGGATACTAAAGGGTAAAGTCTTTGTCATGAAAGAGCATGGCCTTAGTAAGGAAAATAAAGATGAGCCTAATGAGAAATAGGATGCAAACATTAAGCTCTAGGTCAATAAAAAGGAGAATAAGAATACCACTATTGACTCTATGAATAGAATAGATGATGGGTGTAGGGATGAGACTCATTAGGTGAAGTTATCTTTCCTTCACACTACCAAGCTCAATGTCAAGGTGTCCCTTCAAGGTGATTCTTGGCTATACAATGAGATAATGGTGCTTAAGAAAAAAGTCAGGGATATTCAGAAAGAGTTGGATCATGAACATGATATGAGAGCCCATCTAGAAAAAAAATTTGGTAACATTCCTAGAAAACTTAAGGAGTATGAGCTAGAACTCCATCAATTAATTAAGGATAGTGGGTAGAGGATAGATCTAGTTACTTCCATTTTATGTGTTGCGATGGCTAGTTTGGGAAAGAAAATCAATGAGGAGATTATGTCTCCAAATGTTGTTAGTGTGAAGAGTTCAAGAGGACTAGGTAAGAGAACTAGGTAGAGTATGAGGAAAAATATTACTGAGGCATCTGAGGTTCCTAACTCTGACATGGTTGATATTATGTAGAGTATTGTAGAGGTAGGTAAGGAAGTTAAGGATATCATAAAAGAGTTGTTGTAGGTGTCAGTCATGGTCATTGGTGTATTGGTTGCTGGTTCATGTTGATTTATAGGTTTACTTTTATTTCCAAATTTTTTTTTAAACTTTAGGTTCCAAGTCCTTGTAAATCCTAGATGTTTTTTCTACTTGGATTACTCTTACAATTTTAGGTCCCTATAGAAATTGGTTTTATTGTATTTTTTTGGTAAACTTTAGGTTTCAGGTCCTTATAAAACTTGGTGTTGCTTAATGTTGATCTTTAACTTTTGTTAAAGGGTTTGGGTCCCTTCAAAACCTATTTTTTCCTTAATCTAAAAAATTACTAGTGTCCACTATGAAATCCATTTATTCTTCACTTTCTAATGTAGGTCTAGATGTACATGTCAAGATTATGACAACCATCTCATCTTCTCTACTTCAAATTCCATTTTTCAAGGTGTACATCCACTTCCACCAAGGATTTAAAGGAGTTTCTAATTTTGTCACTTCTTGATTTTATCTCTAAAACTTTATCCTTCCTACTAGTGAATACAATCAGTAACCAAATCTTTTCCCATAATGGAGACCTCAATAATTTGTTAGTAACTTCTTCTACCAATGAGATGACTTTTCTCTAATATCTAGATATTTGTGTAGCCATAGACATTCTTTGTTTAAGCTCTTCTAAAGAATACATTTTAATCACCAAGGATATTTGGGTTCAAGTCCCTATTCAAGGTTTCAATAGCACAAACATGCTTGGAGTGCTTGTAAAATGAGGTCTTTGAACTGTTCTCCACGTAAAGAGTTAGGTAGACTATAATAGTTTCCCTCTACTTTGAGAGAAATTTTAGACATAAAATCCACCATTGCAAGGAATGATACACAAATGAATTCTTCTTTGATTGGGGAGACTACTTTAACTACACATGTCACTTCTCATGTCACCACACCCACAAATTCAATAGTCACAACAATGCCACCAATAACAACTCTTGTTATTACACCAATCACAATGCCCACCACTTCTATAGCTCCTATGAAAACACTATTCACATCCCCTACCACTCCAATGACACCCAACACTCCATCAACACCCACAATTAGCTCAACTTGGTGCATAGGAAAGCCTAGTGTAGTAGATACAAGTGTACAAGTTGCCATGGATTATGCCTGTGGCCTTGGATGTACATTAGTCATATATGTGTGCAATTACTATTTTTGAAAATGATGTTAAGAAATGTTGTATCCATCAGAAATTTATCTTGTATATAACACCTATCTTGTAGTCTTTAGGTCCAAAAAATTAGTACACCTTAGGAAACTCATGAAGCTTGAAAGATATAGAGAAAACAATTAGGTTTCATTTTTAGGAGTTTGGAAACCACTTTAATTTTTTGGGTTTCAAGACAGTGTTATAATTCAATATGTGATCTAAATTTGTGCCATCTACAAGGTAGGGTCAACTTTTATCACTATCCCACATACCTTGGGTCTGCACTATGCTAGTATCTTTGTGAATATTTATTTGAAAAAAAAAAGTTGTGGATGAAATAGTAGTGAATTTGAGGGAGCTACTTAGATGTAGAGGCTATCTTAAGCATGGCTACTTGGCTAGAACATATCTTGCTCACTACTCATTAATGGAATTATTAGGAGGATTGAGGATATCTAACCAAACTTTTTTCAACATAACCTACTATAGAGAAGTAGGAGATTGATCATTCCAAGAAGTATCACAACATATATATGAGAACATAATACAATATGCAAGTTACCTATAAAATCCTACTTATTCTCTCATAGTATATCTACTAAATGTTACAGGTGATGGAAGATCGAAACCTAAGAATATATCAGTACACTTTGGGTTCCAATTAGTCAATCAAGGAGTATATATAACATTTCCAAGGTGGCTAGAAGAGAAACTAACAATGAAAATAACATATTATAGGTACTCCTAATTTGTTACTGTACTAATATTTTTCAAGGTAAAGTTACAAATTTTTTATGGCAAGTATTGGATGAGTTATGGTGAGTATTCTGCCAGACTAACAAAAACACTTACCATGCGGTGAAAGAATGTTGATGTAGATAAATTAAAATAAAAACACTAGAAAAAATGTGAATGTATTTCTTTGTAAGAACACTAACATTTCAACATCTTTGTGCAAATTGGAAGGGTTTCACTCAAAACTTCTATTGTTTAAAAATTAATTATAATATTTCTACCCATAATTAGAAAACCATCTCGTGAAAGTGATTCCAGACTTATTAAATCTTTTTGTAACAAGTACCATATTCCCTCATATTTTCCAACATCAACACAAATTTCTACTTTCATCTTTTTGTAGAAGAGAAACTAACAATGAAAATAACATATTATAGGTACTCCTAATTTGTTACTGTACTAATATTTTTCAAGGTAAAGTTACAAATTTTTTATGGCAAGTATTGGATGAGTTATGGTGACTATTCTTACAGACTAACAAAAACACTTACCATGTGTTGAAAGAATATTGATGTAGATAAATTAAAATAAAAACACTAGAAAAAATGTGAATGTATTTCTTTGTAAGAACACTAACATTTCAACATCTTTGTGCAAATTGGAAGGGTTTCACTCAGAACTTCTATTGTTTAAAAATTAATTATAATATTTCTACCCATAATTAGAAAACCATCTCGTGAAAGTGATTCCAAACTTATTAAATCTTTTTGTAACAAGTACCATATTCCCTCATATTTTCCAACATCAACACAAATTTCTACTTTCATTTATCCTTTGGCCTTAAATAGTCTAAAAATGATTATTCTCGACTTTTTAAGAATGACAATTTTGATTTTTTTTCCAAAACAAGGGTAATGTATAATTTTGATAGCAAAGTAAATAGTTGCACATGTAATTTTTCTTGATCCTTTACCTCATACTTAAAATTTGAAATGAGCCTTGCTCTCTGGAGTTGTTGTGTTGTGCTAAAATAATGTTGGTAAAATAATCATATAGTTGTTGAGGATATTATGGATCTAGATTTTGGTAATCTATTTCAAATGCTTAAATACAAACATTTGCATTATTTGTTTTCCTTCATATTAGAATTCTGAATGGGGAGTTCAAAAAAATCTTGATGAATGACAAATAAATAATTTCTATTTGGTTTGTAAGACATGATCTTTAAGATTGCTTCAATCCTAATAAGGAACATTTTCTATCTTGATCCAATTTTTGGTTAAATTTTTTGTTCCTTACTAGTGGGCTCAGGCCTTATGGTCTAATCAAAATTTTGTTGCAAGGTAAGTCTATGCATCCTTGGGCGATTAGATCTGGCTTTAAATCTGATTCAACTATGGTTTGTGCTCTGTTAAACATGTGTGGAAACTTTGGATTTGAATATTTCAGCAAACTATTTGACAAGGTTCCTTATAGAGATTTTTCAATCTAAGACTTTGATATCAACATTTGCCAAGAATGGCTATGACTTGAAAACCATAAAAATATTTTTGAAATGCATAAATCTGGCATCAAACTGAGTTGGTTCACTTTTTCCAATGTAGTATGTTTATTTTCTCATATGGGAGATCTAGACAAGGCAAAGTGGATCCATATCTGGCTAATTAGCAAAGGATTCAAGTCCAATATTTATGTTGGGACTACTACTTAAAATAAGGCATTTTGGTGAGTTCATTTTAGCATTACAGATTGCATGTATAAAACTCTATAGTGGTCCAAGAGTTGGTAATATCTACAAATTCCAAGTGCTTCCCTCCATCATGAATATAGTTCTATGGCATGTACTTTGGAGATAGTTAAAGATGTTTATGTAGTCATATATTACATATATGAACATGTGAGTGCCCACACATATTTCATTGTGACTAAAGATATTGATGTTGTAGAAATATTTTTGTAGTAGCTAGATAGTGATGTTGTATTTCATAATTCAAGTACACAATTTTGTAATAGAGCTTTATTTAATCTTGGTGTTGAGGTTGGAATCAATATCCATAGAATCCATATATGGGTACCTATTGGAGTTGAAGTCCTCCTTGTAATAAGATGGCTACTGAGAGGTCATGGATATATTGTGGATGATGATCACGATGTGACTTTTAGCCACAAAGAGCTTCCACTTGAGTCCCAATTTAATGGCTTAAAGAATTTTTTTTTTTAAAGAAATGGTGTTCATGTCCCTTATCTTGGAAGTCATGGTTTACTAGATAATGGCTTTTAAGAAGCTAGAAATCCTCGAATGGGAGTACTTTTTTTTTCCCCTTTTTATGTTGGCAAAGACTTACATTCCAAGCAACAATACATAGCTCGCAAACATAGAGCATTGAGGAGTATATCTAGTTTAGTTTGTATCATATCCTAGTTTCTTGGTTTATGATCATTCTTTAAGTTGAGTTGCAACTTTTGATATGGCTAATTATATATTAATAATATTTGCCATAAATCTATTCATGTAAATTGTATTTGCCTTTGACCAATTTTTTTAATATTGTCTTTCATCCCTTTTCTAAATTTGCCTTGAATGAAAGATGATATCTTGGAAGAACAATAAATGTTTATACTCTTATATTTGTTAATAAATGCTTGTTAGGTTGTAATGGTTCACTTTAGGTCATATTGGGAAATAAAATGTGATTTAATTACTTTTGGATTTGATTGTATGATTTTTTTCTTCAACAAGCATCTCACTCCATGATCCATCATAAGAATGTTAGAGAAAAAATAGAATTATGTTCTCTCTATAACATCCTAATGATGGATCATAGATTAATTTATAGAGAGAACATTAGGATGTTAAAAAGAGATAATCCCCTAATTGATCTATAATTCCTCTTTAAATAACCTCTTTTAAACCCTACTTGATAATTTGGTCATTCCAATGATTAAGTTGTTGTAACTTTTGTTTCTCTATAAACATATTTCTCAAAGAGCATTCATTCCATTCCTTAATTTTAGCTTTCATATAAACTAGTCCCTTGGATAGTTGAAACATCCTAGAACCCTTGAAAAAGGGTTTGTCATCCCACCACTAATGGAGAAGTTTTAAAAAATTGGATTTGAGAACCACATTTTTTAGAATTTGAAATAAGATATTGGTTTAAAGCCCTTCACACTTGTATAAATTACTAAATCTACAAGGAAATGGTCCTATCTTGAATAAGAAAGGATGTTAGAGGTACTAGACCCATGTTGTAACACCCAGTTTAAATTTAGTAAAAATCTGTCTAATCTAACCCCAGTATATTGTGACCCCTTCCACATATTTGTCCAAGTTGTTTTAAAATTATACCATTGAAGGGGAAACAATAAGTCAAGGCATTACTATCCATGAAGTCCTTGAAGGCTTGAATGACTTTAGGAGAAGAAATGTTGCCTCCAAATTTGTCCTATAGGCCAAGAGTGGCATTGAAATTGCCCCCCAAAATTACTTTTTGATCCCTCAAAATATTGTACAAAATATTTAATAGGGCTCCCCAAAATCCGTGTTTATTAATAATTAAAGTTGGACCATACACATTTATAATTGTGAAACCAAGATCAAAACAAAAAACATTCCCAACCATCCAATTATCCTTTGAACTTACCAATTGAACATCACACTTTCTATCTTGCCACAATATTGATAGACCACCTAAAGCTCCTGTCAAGGGAGATATAAGATAAGACCAATTTTTCCATGTTGATGAGACTAGAACATGGTCTATTTTATCATTTCATTTTTAGTTGAATTTTCAAACTTTCTAAAGACTTTGATGTTTAAGAACATGATAATTTTAGATAGATGTGTGCATAATTACTTTCCAAGACTAAAATGAATATGCTATGAAATGATATGTCATTTGACTACATAATAGTGACAATGATGTTTTTCTTCCTTAGCTAGGTTGGGTAGTTCTCCAACAACATTGTGACATAGGGTAAACTAATTTAGATGACATATTTTGAATTAGTCTTGATGTATGTTATTACTTTGGAGATACTAATATTTTTCAAACTTAAAGGTGAAGTCAACTTAGCTAAGTAGAGTCAACAACCAAAGCAAATAGTGGTAGATTTTGTTAATGACCTTCCACATCACCAACTATTTCATCCATAATATCCAATACCTATTTTCAAGGAAATGAGAGTCAAAGAAAGAAATCCAAGGGTCGTGAGCTCCTAAATTCCTATTCCATTTGGTGCAAAAGTTAATTCATCTATTTTAATATTCAATGTCGTCCATTGTTTCAGTAGTTTGTGGAGTCTAAAATCTAGGAATTATGTTCCTAGTTTGTGCTAGTTTGTGCTTAAATAACTGGAAGTCTATGTTCCAAGGAGATAATTGTTGGAAATATAAGAAGAGTAACTGGGGGGGTGAATCAATTACCACTAAAATATATCCCAAATCCCTTAGATGTCAACTATAAAATTCAGACTGATAAAATAGATTACTATTATTACTCGGTAAACACACAGAAATTGATGTAACTCAGTAAATGTAGAGTTTGAATTACTTTAGTGAATCTTAAGATGTTATCAGTAATTACTTGCAAGAATGAAAGAAATAACATGAATGCATGAGACACTAGGATTTAACGTGGAAACCCAATTTGGGAAAAACCACCAATGTAACTAGTTATTGTTTTTCACTCTTCCAAAGTGAGCCCTGTTAGGAGCCAACCCTATTAAAGGTTACAAAACACACTATTAGGTGTGACCTTGTTAAATGATTTAATCACCCTATTAGGAGTGGCCTTGCAAAAGGTCTTGAAACAATTCAATGGAATTGCCACCATGTTAGAGGATTTACAAATGGTTGTTAAACCAACTCTATTAAGAGATTTTAGATCACTGCTACAATGATTAGAGAGTAACAATGAAATGACCTAATTGTGATGCAACTGAATTGTTGATTACAGATCTCTGCTCTAGTTCATACTTGATCCTTCCTAATCGAATAACACTTTTCTGCTCCACAAGGATACCTTCTTATCCTTCAATTTTGCTTCCTCTTCTTATCTCTTTTCAACTCATTCAACTTGCACATATTTTTACTCATGCTTGAAATCACAACTTGACCTTTTACTTATACCTTTCAAATTGTCAACTTGGCTCAAATAAAAATTAGAATAGCCAATATGCATCTCCTCATTTAGTTAGAATCAATAGGTAAAATAATTAAGCTTTATATGCCAAAATAAGAAAAATCCTTTGGTAGCCAACCCAGCTCGATAAAAACTAATTCTGAAGCAATTTCTTGTATTAACCTATAGAAGCTCAATTAACACTGCAAACTTACAAAATTCCTTTGGTAACTGAGTGAACTCGGTTAGCACTGACTCTATTCAACTTTCCCTTCGTTAATCAAGTGAGCTCAGTTAACACTCTTTTTAGCTTAACTTCCTTCAATGCCTGAGTGAGCTTGGTAGAAACTACCTTTTGTATAGAGTAAACTCAAGAACACTCGGTAGACTAAGAAAACTATCTTCATTAACCAAGTGAGCTTAGTATGCATTGTCTGTCAGTTGATATGACATTTGTGTAACATCAAGGACAACACACAATTAATCAATTGTATCCAACAATCTCCCTCTTTGGCATTGATGGAAACACAACATGTCATAGCACAATGAAAACTTGAGAACAAGACTCCCTCTATCAAAAAGTTTCTCCCTCTTTGATTTTGTGTAGAAAACTTCTCTTATAGTGTTCTCCCTCTATGAAGGAACTGCAAAATTTTAGAAAGATATGATAGGAGACTTCTCCCTCTTTGACAACACATGCCAAAGATAATTATGATTAGTGCCAATGTACCTTGAGTACAAATTCAACTATAATATGTCCTTTTTCACTACTGCATCAACTGATTGGTCTTCAACTTGGTTTTTGTTGATGCATCACTAAAATTTAATTAGTGAGCTTCAAATAGGGGAATGACCCCTAACTTACCTCTTAGATGCAAGAATGTATCCTTAGGTAAAGGCTTTGTGAATATATCTATAATTTATTCTTTTGTATGTACATATTCCAATCTAATTTCTTTGTATTGTACTAATTCTCTTAAAAATTGATATTTGATAGCAATGTGCTTTGTTTTGGAGTGCATCACTGGATTCTTTGATATGTTGATTGCACTGGTGTTATCACAATACATCACTATTGGATCTTTAATTTCAACTTTCATTCCTTCCAATAATTCTTTGAACCAAACAATGTTAGAACAATTCACTGCTATTGCTACATATTTAGCTTTTTTTGTAGATTGAGATGTGTAGTTTTGCTTCTTACTTGTCCAAGATACTAGCCTTTAACCAAGAAAAAATGCTCCAACACGAGTGCTTTTTTTGTCATCAAGATTTCTTGCCCAATCAGCATCAGTAAATACTTTTAAGTCAAGGTTTCCTCCAATTTTGTAGCATAAGCCATAGTCTTTAGTGCCTTTCAAATATCTTAAGATTCTTTTTATTGCCATCATGTGGTTTTCTCTAGGTTTAGCTAAGAATCTTGCCACTATCCCAACTGCTAAGGCAATGTCAAGCCTTGTATGTACCACATACTATAGTTTCCCAATCATTGAACTGTATAAGGTCTGATCTACTTCTTTGGAGTCATCATCCTATGTAAGCTTGAGTCTAGTACACATGGGGGTTCCAACTAGTTTTGAATCTTCCATTCCAAATTTCTTGAGTATCTCTTTGATGTACTTAGATTGAGTGATATAGATACCATTTCTATTCTATTGTATCTGCAACCCAACAAAGAAATTTATTTCTCCAAACATGGACATCTCAAATTCCTTATTCATTTTTTCTAAAAATGCTTTGCATAAATCATCATTTCCTGTGAATAGAGTGTCATCCACAAATATTTCTACCAATACAATCTTCTTGTCTAGTCGTTCCTTGATGTATAGGTTTTTGTTATCATTTGTTCTTTGAAAACCAATCTATATCAAGTAGTTATGTAGTCTTTCATACCAGGCTCTAGGAGCTTGTTTCAGACCATATAGGGCTTTGTGTAATTTGCAGACCATGTCCCTTTTTTCTAGATCAACAAAACCTTCTGGTTGCTCAATGTAGACTTCTTCATCGAGAACTCCATTTAAGAATGTAGATTTAACATCCATCCGATATACTTTGAATCCTCTATAAGCTGCATAAACCAATAAAGTCCTAACACCTTCTAATCTTGCAATGGGGGCAAAAATTTTAACGTAATCAATACCTTTTCTTGATAATATCCTTTACATACCAATCTTGCTTTGTTTCTTGACACTTTTCCATCTTCATTCAGCTTATTTCTGAATACCCATTTTGTACCAATCACATTTTTGTCTTTGGGCCTAGGTACAAGAGTCCAAGTTTTGTTATTTTTTATGTATTCTATTTCTTCATTCATCACCTTGATCAAACTTTCTTTTTCTAATGCATCTTTAACACTTCTAGGTTCAAATTCAGCAAGTAAACATGTACCTTTTAGTTTTCTTCTTGGCATTGTTCCATCAAATTTATCTCTAATGATTTGATTAGGTGCATGATGCCTTCTAACATATTTAGCCAATAAAGATTCTTTGGCTTTTGAATGAACTACACTATCTTTATTTTGAATTTCAACTTCTAGCTTGGGTCCTTATGTCTATAGCTCAAGTTCTTTAGATTCAGTATGCACTAACTCGATAGACTCTGAATGTGACTTGGGTCCCTGTAACTCAATTTGAACTTCCTATAACTCAATAGCTGATGGAAATTTGGTCATATTGGGAGATGAAGTCTCCTTTTTTTCAAATGTGTTTGGTAGTGTATCAGGTTCATAGTAGACAAATCTTTTGTCTACTCATCAAACTCATCAATTCTCACATGTGCACTTTCTATGATTTTGTGAGTAAACAAATTTAGACATTTTTATGCTTTACTTCTGCAGGAATATCCTAGAAATATACTTTCATCACCTTTTACATCAAATTTTCCTTTTCTTGATTCTTTTAAGATACAACATTTGCTACCAAATACTTTCGAGTAACTTACATTGGGTTTGTAGCCATACCATAGTTCGTAGGGAGTTTTGTTTGAGTTCTTCAACTGAACTCAATTCAAAGTATGAACTGCAGTGTTGGTAGCTTCCTTCCAGTATTTGATAGCAACATTTTTCTCAATCATTAGTGTCCTTGCACAATCCATGATGGATCTATGTCTTCTTTTAGCTATTCCATTCTACTCAGGAGTACCACAGGCTGATATTTGTCTTTTGATTCCTCTTTCAATGCAAAGATTGTTGAATTCATCTCAAATGAATTCATCTCCTCAGATTTCTAGTTTCAGCATTGACTCTTCATCTTTGAATTCAATGCTGAAACTAGATGAATTCAAATGAATCTAATGAATTCAAATGAAACTAGATGAGTTCAAATGAATCTATTGAGTTCCTTATGAATCTATAAACTAGATGAATTCAAATGAATCTGATGAATTCATCTAGATCTATGTCTTCTTATGAATTCAGCTTTGACTCTTCTTACATTTTAATCTCCTCCATAGATTTATTTTAGCTTGTTGCACATATCAAAAGTAGTTTTATAGTCTTTGACTTCAAATTTAGCATAACTAAGAGCAGATGCAATGTCAATAATCATGATGTTATGTTTCTTCTTCTCAGCAATGTCATCAACTAATAATATTCTAGTGAGAGTTTTATATTCTTCATCAAGATATTTGCATCTTGAATCATTGATGGTAGCCAGATGAGCCTCATAAGTCCTTGTCGTGCTACAAAGTTATCTCTATTTAGCTTTAGAATCTCTCTCTTGTAAGACATCCTAATCTTTATTAGCTTATGTCCTTGAAACCTTCTCTGAAAGCACCAAAGCTCTAATACCAATTGTTGTAAATATAAGATGAGTAATTGAGAGGGGGGTGAATCAGTTACCACTAAAATATATCCTAGATCCCTTAGATGTCAACTATAAAATTTAGACTGATAAAACAAATTATTGTTGTTACTCGATAAACACAGAGAAATTGTTGGAACTCGGTAAATGTAGAGTGTGAATTAATTTAATGAATATTAAGATGTTATCAGTAATTACTTGCAAGCATGAAAGAAATAACATGAACACATGAGACACTAGGATTTAATGTGGCAATCCAATTTGGGAAAAACCACAAATGTAACTAGTTACTATTTTTCACTCTTCTGAAGTGAGCCCTATTAGGAGCCAACACTATTAAAGGTTACAAAATACACTATTAGGTGTGACCCTATTAAAGGATTTAATCACCCTATTAGGAGTGGCCTTGCAAAAGGTCTTGAAAGAATTCAAATGAATTTCCACCTTATTAGAGGATTTACAAATGGTTGTTAAACCAACTTTGTTAAGAGATTTTAGATCATTGCTACAATGGTTAGAGAGTAACAATGAAATGACCTAATTGTGATGCAAGTGAATTGCTGATTACAGATCTTTGTGTTGGTTCATACTTGATCCTTCTTGATTGAATAACACTTTTCTACTCCACAAGGATACCTACTTATCCTTCAAGTTTGCTTCCTCTTCTTATCTCTTTTCAAATCATTCAACTTGCACACATCTTTACTCATGCTCGAAATCACAAATTGACCTTTTATTTATACCTTTTAGATTGTCAAGTTGGTTCAAATACAAATTAAAATACCCAATATTCATCACCTTAGTCGACTAGAATCAATAGGTAAAATAATTACGCTTTATATGCCAAAAAAAGAAAAATCCTTTGGTAGCCAACCCAGCTCGGTAGAAATTGATTCCAAAGTGATTTCTTGTGTTAACCAACAAAAGCTCGGTTAACACTATGAAGTTACAAAATTCCTTTGAAAACTAAGTGAACTTGGTTAGCATTGACTCTGTTCAACTTTCCCTTCATTAACTGAGTGAGCTCAGTTAACATTCTTTTTAGCTTACCTTCCTTCAATGCTTGAGTGAGCTCGATAAATTCTTTTGAAAACTAAGTGAACTTGGTTAGCATTGACTTTGTTCAAATTTCCCTTCATTAACTAAGTGAGCTCAGTTAACATTCCTTTTAGCTTAACTTCCTTCAACGCTTGAGTGAGCTCGATAAACTACCTTCTGTATAGAGTAAACTCAGGAATGCTCGGTAGACTAGGAAAACTATCTTCATTAACCAAGTGAGCTTGGCATGCACTATTTGTCAACTGATATGACATTTGTGTAACATCAAGGACAACACACAATTAATCAATTGTATCCAACAAAAATTAATTAGTGGTTTTTAGTAGAAAGAATTTTTTTTTGAGTTTTTGAGTATTGAATGTAATCTTTTCATTTATCAATATGTACATTTACTATTGTTATGAATAAAAAATCATTTTAAGTTTCCATCTTTGAGTAGTTCCACTTCACTTCTATGTGGGGGCCCACATAGGGAGTGAACTAATTAGGTAGCATACAATTTACCTTTAGCTCGTAGAACTAGAATAGACTTTGTTGTTCTTGCAGCCACTGATAGCAGAATTAGTGGGTTGTTCCTACAACATAGGCAGTTGAAGTAGTTCTCAGCTATATTTTCATACTTTGTTGAAATAGATTTGATTCTCAGCTTTAGTGTAGATTTCCTATAGCATAATCATTTGAATTTTTGTAGAGTATTTCTTAAGTTGAGAGAAGTTTAAAGGATATACTTTGTGATGTGAATATCAGGATTTAACTGTGTGATTTTGAGTCAAACTCATTGACCCATGTTTCATGAGTAGTGATTCAACACGAATCCATCTCTCATGAGAATAAATGGAACACTTAGCACTCATTGGATCTAGGTGATGCTCACAGGGGTGAAGCACCGAGACTTCCTGGGAGGTCACCCATCCCAGTACTACTCCAGCCTGAGCGCGCTTAACTACAGAGTTTCCTCCATAGTTAAACCCAAAGCTTGCAACCCCATTTGCAAAACCTTCACCAAGTGTTGTGCCTTATGAACCATTTATTAGAAAGCCCCTTAAGCTCATCAATTGATAAGTAGGAGATAATTTCCACAGCAAGTCAAATTGTGATGTGAATATCAGGATTTAACTGTGTGATTTTGAGTCAAACTCATTGACCCATGTTTCATGAGTAGTGATTCAACACGAATCCATCTCTCATGAGAATAAATGGAACACTTAGCACTCATTGGATCTAGGTGATGCTCACAGGGGTGAAGCACCGAAACTTCCCGAGAGGTCACCCATCCCAGTACTACTCCAGCCTGAGCGTGCTTAACTACAGAGTTTCCTCCATAGTTAAACCCAAAGCTTGCAACCCCATTTGCAAAACCTTCACCAAGTGTTGTGCCTTATGAACCATTTATTAGAAAGCCCCTTAAGCTCATCAATTGATAAGTAGGAGATAATTTCCACAGCAAGTCAAATTGTGATGTGAATATCAGGATTTAACTGTGTGATTTTGAGTCAAACTCATTGACCCATGTTTCATGAGTAGTGATTCAACACGAATCCATCTCTCATGAGAATAAATGGAACACTTAGCACTCATTGGATCTAGGTGATGCTCACAGGGGTGAAGCACCGGGACTTCCCGGGAGGTCACCCATCCCAGTACTACTCCAGCCTGAGCACGCTTAACTACAGAGTTTCCTCCATAGTTAAACCCAAAGCTTGCAACCCCATTTGCAAAACCTTCACCAAGTGTTGTGCCTTATGAACCATTTATTAGAAAGCCCCTTAAGCTCATCAATTGATAAGTAGGAGATAATTTCCACAGCAAGTCAAATTGTGATGTGAATATCAGGATTTAACTGCGTGATTTTGAGTCAAACTCATTGACCCATGTTTCATGAGTAGTGATTCAACACGAATCCATCTCTCATGAGAATAAATGGAACACTTAGCACTCATTGGATCTAGGTGATGCTCATAGGGGTGAAGCATCGGGACTTCCCGGGAGGTCACCCATCCCAGTACTACTCCAGCCTGAGCGCGCTTAACTACAGAGTTTCCTTCCTATACTTTGCAGACACTATTTCAAGTTTATGTCCTTGGTTGATAAATTAAATGAGTCCAAATGAGTTGGGTTAGAATCACTCAGGATCTCTAATCCTAGATTAAGTAGTGCATTGCTATAGTATTTTGATCCATTTCTTTGGATAAGAATTTTTGATGTCATTGTCAGGGATGGTGTTAATTTAAACCAATCTTTGTAGTTGCATTTTTATTCCTTGTAGAATAGAGTTTAGTGTTAAAAAAGCATGTTATACATAGAAGAAGAGATCACCTTGGGAGATTCCTTCCTCATGATAATCAAGAAGAACCATCCAATGATTTTTATCTTGAACTAGATGAACCCCAAAGAGAGAATGACAAAGATGAACCTTTTGAAAATTTATTTGTTGATATTCAAGCTGAAATACCTTCTTCATCTTCAGAAGAATCACTCCACTTGAATGAACTTTTTGTTGAGCCAGCATATCAAGATAATCCACTAGCCATTGTTATATATCAAGCACCATCTCTTCCTCCAAGAATGGCTATGGCTACCTTTCCTTTTCCTATTCCACCTTAGAAAGGGAATCAAAATTTGAAGAACATACCTACTGCTGCCCTTCCAAAATTCTATGGCTTTATTACAAAAGACCCTAAAACCTTTCTCTTTGAGTTTGATATTCTCTGTAGGATCTATGACTACATAAGTGATGCCCATAAGTTGAAGTTATTTCCCTCTACTCTGAATGAGGCTTCTCTAAGATGGTTCATGGGGTTAGGTGCAAATGTTGTAGTGAACTGGACTAAAATGAATAATCTTTTTCTTCAAAAATATAAACAATATTGTAGAGGTCAAGATATGAAGGGGGATGACATTTTTAAACTTTCATTGAAGGAGGGTGAAACCTTGGAAGAATATGTTTCTAGATTCTTGTTCAATGTGCAGTGGAATACACATCATAACTTAAATGAAGAATCTAAAAAGTATCTTTTTCTAAGAGGTGTGCAAGAAGAAAGCACGAAAGCCTTGGACCTAATGGATGGAGGAGATGGTACACAAAGTACTTGGAGTAAAATCAAGGAGATATGTCAAAACTATTCATGAGCTACTGTGAAGAAAGGTAGAGGACTAAGGAGCCTACCACATAAGACCAATGGTGGGTCAGGAGTATCTAAGATGGAGTTATCTAACTTACTATCTGACTTCAAACAAGATATCATTAATGATGTCAATACTTATTTGGATACCATGCAAGCCTAAAGGAAAAAGGATGAAGTTGATGCTATGCTGACTAAATTTTGCTCTTGTTGCAGAGAAAGGAAGAAGAACTGCACATGCAAGACCGTTGCAGCTGTGAATGCACATCTAATGCTCATTGAGTTCAAAGCAATTGATTAGGATATAGGAGAAGTGATTTATGTTTCTCAAAGATGACCATGGGATTAGAGACAAGGTATGCCTCAAGACCCTCTAAATAATTTTGGTTATAATAATAATCAGTGGTAAGGCACTATTCCTCAAAATTCTACCCCTCAAGGATAGAATTAGAACAATAATTGGCCTAACTAGTAGGCATAGTAAAACTAAGCCTACCAAAAACTACCTTAGTATCCCCAAAAATATAATCAATAGACTCAAAAAATAACAAGTATCCTCAGTGGGGCCTTAACCAACAACCTCTATATTAGGGGAATTGGTAGCAACCACCTCAATGGGGGTCTAGCCAACCACCTTAGCAGCAAGCCCCGATGCCTTCGCCTTTGCAACAAGCCCTAATGCCTTTGCCTCCTACAACCAATGCTAGCCCACAAAGACAGCCACAACTTCCTGGTCAACCAGCACCAAATCCCAACAATAAGCAATAGGCTTATTCTTTGCAGATAAATGATATTTATCTAAGGTTAAAAACTAAGATTCCTACACCCAAAGAACCTATAATAATTGAGATCACTCATACTGAAAATGTTCCAACAAGTCAACCAATTGATGCGCTAATTCCCCCATTTGTACAAGCATCTACTCCTCCATATCCACAAAGGTTTTCTCCTATAGCTCCATCCAAACCAAATCCTATAGAAACTAATATCCTAGACTAGCTTAAGAAAATGACTATCTCGATTCCCTTATTGGATGCATTTAAGGAGATTCCCATTTATAATAAAGCTTTAAAGGAAGCATGTGTCAAGTAGTATAGTAGAAAGAAAAAGGATCCTCCTACTATCCATGTGTTGGGACAACTTTCCGATTTAATGTTGAGTAAAGCCTTAACGCCTAAGTATTCTACCCTAGGCAGTCCTGTGGTTACCATACACATAAATGATATCCAAATTCATAATGTTTTGATTGATTTAGGAGTGTTAATTAATGTCATAACTAGAGAAGTCTTGATAAGACTTAGCATTACTGGATTAAGGAATGCTCCTACAATACTTTAGTTAGCAGTCAACTCAATTGTCAAGCCTAATGGCATGATAGAAGATATCATTGTAACCTTTGATTCCCTAGATTTTCTTTCAGCCTTTGTTGTGATATCACCTAGAGGCACCCTCGGAGGATATCCATTAATCTTAGGAAGACATTGGTTGGCCACTAAAAATGCATGCATTGCATGTTGATCAAGAAAAATGATAATATCAGATGGTGCCAAGACTAAAAAGTTAACTCTGTACTCTCCTACATAACCACAACAAGATCTTGACCAAGTTTCTTGGCTAGACCTTGGTGATGATCTTTCAGAAGCTAATTATGTTCAACAACTCATGATTCTTGAGAGAAACTCATTTATTGTATCTTAGAAGAAGATGATATATTGGCTGCAATCTTTACTAATTAGTATGATTCTGAGGAGCCCACTTCTGAAAATTCTACTAGATCCTTACAAACTATATTGCCTAAACATGATGTACCTAAATCTCCTATAGAACCTAATTGTCTTCATACATTATTACCTCATGAAATTAAATCTCCATCAATAGTAGAGGTTATAATGATGGACAAGGTAAAGAGAGCTAAGATTGCTGCAGGAAAAGAACTAAATATCAATAATGACCTTACTACATCTCAGATGACAAGTCTCATTGAACTATTGCAAGATAGTCAGCAAGCCTTTACATGGGACTATACTGACATAAAGGGTTTAGATCCTAGTCTTTGTACACATAGGATATTTATTAACTCAAAATGTAATCCAGTGAGACAACCCCGGAGGAGAGTAAACCCGACATTAAAAGTTATAGTCAAAGTAGAGTTACAAAAACTTCTTAGTGTTGGATTTATCTATCCTATTTCTAGTAGCTAGTGGGTGTCACCTCTAGTTATTGTTCCAAGAAGGGAGGAAAATGGAGAGTATGTGTAGACTACAAGGAGCTTAATAAAGCTACTGAGAAGGATCACTTTCCTCTGCTATTTATTGATCAAGTACTAGATAACTTAGTAGGAAGGAGATATTTTTCATTTCTAGATGGTTTTAGTGGATATAATCAAATCCAAATCTCTCCAGAAGATCAAGATAAGACAATGTTCACCTATCCATGGGGAACATTTTCTTATACTATCTTACCATTTGGATTAGATAATGCACCTACAACTTTTCAATAAGCAATACTTAGCATATTTTCTAACATAGCTACTGATTGTGTTGAGATCTATATGGATGATCTCACCACTTATGGTGACACATTTGAACAAGCTAATGCCAACTTGGAGAAGGTACTAAAAAGATGTCAAGAATACAACCTTTCTCTTAATAGTAAGAAGTGTTATTTCATGATGGAAGAAGGAGTTGTTCTTGGCCACTACCTTTCCTCTTTTGGAATTCAAGTGAACCCTACAAAGATTGTTGTAATTACTAATATACCAACACTAACCAAGAAAACAAATGTCAGAAGCTTTCTTGGACATGGTTACTACAAGATGTTCATCAAAGACTTTAGTAAGCTTGCTGCCCCTTGTAAAACTTACTCAAGAAGACAACTGAATTTGAGTGGAAAGAAGAATGTGAAGCAACATTCCAGAAATTGAAGGATGTTTTGACTATAATACCTATTCTTAGAGGACTTGATTGGAAGCTACCTTTCCACATTTATATTGATGCATCTGATAGTACTTTAGGAGTAGTTCTGGGACAAAAAGAAGGTACTATTGAGCATGCCATTTACTATATTAGTAAGAATTTGCAAGGTGCTAAGCTAAATTATACTATCATTGGAAAAGAATTTCTTGTTGTTGTTTATGCACTTACTAAGTTTTGGCATTATATCATAAGCTATGAGATTTTTGTCTACATTGATCACTCTACTATAAAACATTTTATGAACAAACCTATTATTTCCAGTAGATTAGCACGTTGGCTACTCCTCATGTAGAAGTTTAATGTGAAGATAATAGATAAACCAGGTCAAGCCAATGTAGTAGCAAATTTTCTATCAAGACTCCAAGTACTTGATGATCCTATAGCCATAGATGATAGCTTCCCTGATGAGCATCTATTTTCAATAGAAATCTATAAGCCATGGTTCCTAGGTATAGCAAATTACCTCACTATAGGAAGAACACCATCACACTTTTCACCTAAGCAGCACTATCTATTGGTGGAGAAGAGTTTCAATTTCTCATGAATAGCTCGGTTGATGTTCTACACTAGACCAAATCAAGTAACTCACCGATGTGTGAGGGAAGATGAAACCTATGACATCCTACGGGCATGTCATTATGAACCATGTGGGGGTCATTTTGCAGCAACGAGAACAACTTACAAGATTTTGACAACTGGATATTACTGGCCTACTCTCCACAAAGATGAAACAAAGTATACAAGGTGATGTGATCAATGCCAACACATGGGAAGGCCCACTAAATCTAATGAAATGCCCTTACAATCATAGGTGGTAGTCACGCGCTTTTGACAAGTGGGATATTAACTTTGTCGATCCAATAGAACCCTATTCTCATGGAAAATCATACATCTTAGTATGTATTGGTTATGCAACTAAATGAGTTGAAGCACAAGCTATGAAACATGTCAAAGATCACAAAGTCACAGATTCATATTTACCAAATTTGGAGTACCTAGAGAAATTTTCATAGATCAAGGAGCTCAATTCACTTCTGACCTGATTGCAGAACTCATGAAGAAGTAAATGATCCATCATGGCATATCTTCGCCATACCATCCTCAAGCTAATGGTTAGGTAGAAATAAAAAATAGAGAGATAGAAGCAATCCTCACAAAAATATATGCTATTCACAAGTAGGACTAGGTTACTCAACTTCTTGAAGCAATTTGGGCTTATAGGACTACATGGAAGAGCACCGCTAGATTTACACCATTTGAATTACTTCATAGAAAATTTGCTTCCATGCCTATAAAATTTGAGCACAAGACTTTAAAAACTACTTTGGAATTGGATGATGATCTTTCAAAGGCCCAAGAAGATATGTTATTTCAATTGAATTCCCTTGATGAATACCACAAATCTATCTTGAATAATACTAAGATAATCCAACAACAGTGAAAGAAATGGCATGATAAGCTCATCCATGACAAGAAGTTTTCTATTAGAGACTGGACCCTACTATATGATTCCCATTATCAACAAACTCTAGGAAAATTATAAATGTGTTGGCTTGGACCCTATGAAATTATTTCTGTGTTTGAGAATGGTGCAGTGCAGCTCTCTATCATTGATCTTGTTCACTTGAACTGCTTGTTAATGGACACTACTTAAAACTTTATCATAAGTTATCTAGTCATGAAGAGTTCCTACATCAATTCCAACCATCTATTGATCCTACAATTTCTGTAACAACTACAGATGATTTTCCCACTCATTTGTCATCCTCTCTCTAAGCACATTTCACTCATCATAATAAACTACTTTCCTAGTGAAAGTATTTTCTCCATAATAATTCCACCTCACTCCACTCTTTCTTCTCTTCCACCTCACCTCATCCTTCATCAACCTGCATAATGGTATCATGTGACAACATGAATTATAATTTTTGTACACATACTCAAGTTAAATCTTTTTCTTAATGTGTTGTTCTACTTTTAGTTACCTTTGTCACTAGCAATTGTAGAAGCTATTGCCTAATTTAGTTGGGGGGAGGGGTATTATATTTCATTCATTTTTTTTGTGATCATTAAATGTTCATGCTATTCTTTATATGCCACCACAAGATAAAAAGAATAATGTGATGTGACATTTACCTTTATGTCACACATTTTTGCAAACTAGAAAGTATGAGTTCTAGCTGAGGTACTTAATGCAGAATTAAGTGATCGTAAATGCTAAAATGTCAGCTACTTAAAAATTACTATCACTTGTCTTCTCATCATGTTCCAATCTTTTCCATTTTTTAAATTACTCATGTAATCACTCTAGAAGAACAATGGGGGGGATTTGAGAAGAAGAGAACTAGATGACCATGCAACATTGTTGGGAGACCTAGTTTGTTTACCTATATTTCAAGCTAGGGTGTGGACGAATTACATGTTCAAATTGTCTACATGGAATGAGGAGCTTTCCTTAGAATTTTTATAGATGTTGAGGGATAGTTTTTCCATAGTCAGAGGAATAAGGGTTCTATTTTCACCTTAAAATTATAGCTGAGATAATGGAATATATCTCTAGTAGGAGAGGATTTTTCAAACACATTGGACCCAGTTTTGGCTAGATCCCAATTTACAATGCACACAAACCCATGAATTCAGATAGACCAAAAAAAGGTACAATCTACACATCTTTACCAAAAATATTTAACCAATGTGTTGTCTCTATTGTTAGATGTTTTACTTCTGAGGGGAGACATTCATATTTGCATGCCACACATTTCAAATTTTTGAGCTGCTTAAGACATGATGATTGCCCTTTAAATGTTCCTTATTTTATATATCACGTTTTGTTAAAAAGAGTTGTTGTAGTGCAAAAAGGAATGTTGAAAGATGTTTCACACCACTTTTTTATTAAGCTCATCATAGAAAAGGCCTTCAAGGAACAACTTGGGATATCTTGGAATGATTTTATTTCAAACAATGTGCAAAACCCTGTTAGGCAGCCTGAAAAGAAAATTAAGGAGGAAAAGGAACCTTAGGAAAATCTTGTAAACCCAGCACCAGGTTCTTCCTCGTTCAGACCTAGGAGGTCACAAAGAACCCCAATTTCCACTCCTATAGCTTCTACCTCTAGTTTGGGTCCAACATCTGATAAGGGTAAATGAAAAATTAAATTTTCCCCAAATACTCACTCTCCTACAATTCCTAGGGTTTATAAGAAGAAGGGAAATGTATAGGAAACATCTCTAGAACTTCCTATAGCTTCAAAGGCAGTAGAAGTACCCCTCGGGCATAGAACTCAAAGGAGCTAAGCCCCTGTGTCTAAAAATGTAACTATTAAAAAGGAGCAATCCTCTTTTGATGAGAATAAGATCATCATTGAAGATGGTTCAAATGAAGAAAGTGTAGAATGTATGCCTACAGCAGCAAGAACATCCTCTGTCTAGCCGCCCATCATTTGCATAGACTCAAACAATGACAAAAATGTATCTGTTGGAGTTTTAGACTCTCCTCCTATTCTTCAGAGGGGAAAATTTCATGAAAAAGATATTGGAATAAATTTGGATGTAGTTAACATTATTGTTGAATAGATTCTTTCACAAGGACTTGATGCTTTAGCATCCACAGTCTAGCGAGTTGTTCCTCTCGGTCCTTCACCTATGTCACATGTTACTCACCATCCTAGTTCCAATGTTTCATTGTTAAGTATTATTTCATAGTTATCTAATCAGTTAATTCAGGAGAGGGAAGAATGGAAAATAGAGAGAGAGAGAGAGAGAGAGAGAGAGCCTTGACAAAACCATCTTCAATCAAACTCAAGATTTGATTGAAAGGGATGAAGATATTGAACAATTAAGTGCTAAACTTACAAAAGTCACTACCATGATTTTTGAATTGATGTCTTGTCACTCTCTTTTTCCTATTTATGCTCTCATTTTGAAAGAACAATTTGTCAATTATTAGATGACCTGTGTAATGCAAGGTAAAATTTTAACATTGAATACTCCTTAGATATTCTTCCAAGCTTTTCATATTGCCCATGTAGCCATCAAAAATTTACTCTGTGAACTCTTGTTACATAATTTAGTAGTCCCTAACAATAGAGATTGGAACCCTCTTCTTTATGTGGGTGATATTCAACTTAGGGCATTGATATCTTAGATCTAAAATGAAGTTAGTAGAGAAAACCAAACCCACTAGTACAGAGAATTAAAGTATGAGATTCCACTTTTTCTCAGGCTTGAAGCTAAGGATGCTAGAACACTATACTATAATTGGTTGAAAGTTTCTCAATCAAAATATGGAAACTAGATTAATTCTCCTTTAAGGGAGGCAGCCTATCAAGAATATATAGCTATGGCAAAAACAAATCTTCCTACAATAAAGCAAGGAAAGCAATGGCACTAGATAGCATTGAGTGAAGACCTGTAGAAGAAGGAACCTCATTCTCCATTGAATCTTATCATGGCTACTCACTGAGCACCCTGGTACATAAAGCTACAGGAACAAAGAAAAATTGATTAGATCCCTTTTTAGCCTCCACTGCTATTGTCCCCAATGCTTACTAATAAGCAAAATTTAGAGAAATTTGATATGATAGAAGAGCTCCACAGGTGGGAAGGGTACAGAAAGACTAAACATTTTTATTAGAACTACACTATTGGAGGTAAAGGACAAATTGTTCCCTAAGATTTTAGGATGACTGCAAGGGTGAAAATTTTCATTAATTCTTGAGGACAAGTCAAAGTTTCAGTTGGGGGGAATGATGAGACCAGAATATGGTCTATTTTATCATTTCATTTTTAGTTGAATTTGGAAACTTTATAAAGACTTTGATGTTTAAGAACATGATAATTTTAGATAGATGTGTGCATAATTACTTTCCAAGACTAAAATGAATATGCTATGAAATGATATGTCATTTGATTACAAAAAAGTGAGAATGATGTTTTTCTTCCTTAACTAGGTTGGGTAGTTCTCCTGTAGTAATGTGACATAGGGTAAACTAATTTAGATGACATATTTTGAATTATTCTTTATGTATGTTATTATTTTGTAGGCACTAATATTTTTTAGACTTAAAGGTGAAGTTAAATCAGCTAAGTGGAGTTAGCAACCCAAGCAAATGGTGGTAGATTTCATTAATGACCTTCCACATCACCAATCATTTCATCCATAATGGCTAGTACCTATTTTCAGGGAAACAAGAGTAAAAGTGAGAAATCCAAGGGTTGTGAGCTCCTAAATTCATGTTCCATTTGGCACCAAATCTAATTCATCTATTGTAATATTCAATGTCATCCATTGTTTTAGTAGTTAATGGAGTCTAAAATCTAGGCTAGTTTGTGCTTAAATAACTGGAAGTCTGTGTTCTAGGGAGATAATTAATTAGTGGCTTTTAGTAGAAAGAAGAATTTTCTGAGTTTTTGAGTACTAAATGTAATCTTTCTATTTATCAATATGTACATTTACTATTGTTATGAATAAAAATATCATTTTAGGTTTCCATCTCTAAGTAGTTCTACTTCACTTCTCTATGGGGGCCCACACAGAGAGTGAACTAATTAGTTAGCATAGGATTTACCTTCAGTTCATAGAACTAGAGTAGACACTATTGTTCTTGTAGCCATGATAGTAAAATTAGTGGGTTGTTCTTGTAGCATAGGCAGTTGAAGTAGTTCTCAGTTGTATTTTCATGTTTTGTTGAAATAGATTTGATTCTTAGCTTTAGCATAGATTTCTTGTAGCATAATCATTTGAATTTTCGTAGAGTAATTCTTAAGTTGAGAGAAGTTTGAAGCATATACTTTGCAGACACCATTTCAAGTTTACATCCTTGGTTGATAAATTAAATGAGTCCAAATGAGTTGGGTTAGAAATACTTGGGATGTCCAATCCTAGATTAAGTAGTCCATTGTTGTAGTATTTTGATCCCTTTCTTTGGCCAAGCACATGTATTGAACTATTTTGCACCTGACTCTGATGTTAACTTTGTTTCTTGTAATAACACTAAGTTTTTCCCACTCATCAAGATTTGATCTTCAATAAGTTGAGATTTGTTAGAGGAATTTAATCCTCTAACATTCTAGGTTAAGATCCTCATTGAAATCTTGGAGAGCCATTTGATCTCCTTTTAATATTGATCCACTTAGATATTTGGGCAGTGGTTGCCCCTTTGCATTTCCTTGGGGACAACTCAAAGTTTAGAGTGGGCTAAACACTTGAGGTAATTTCAGCTTTGATTATATGAAAACTAGATTTTTTACCTCTAGTTTTTTTTACCAAAGAAAAAACACCAATTTTTGAAAAATATGCATCTGACTGGGAGATAGATAGAGGAAACTCAATAGTAAATGTCTTGTCTTTTCCTTCTAGCGATAATAAATTTGAACTATGATTTGAAAACTCATTATATTCTAAAGACACGTCTATAACAATCTCATTAATTTTCTCATGAGAAACTTCAAAAATACAATTGTCTATTAAATTTTCCAAGTCTATCTCTAAAATACCCTAAGTGTTAAGGTTTATGTGATGCTTATCTAAGAGGCTTGATGAAATCACATTATGAGAAATAGTGAGGCCTCATATAGAAGTTGTAAGAGGTCCTATATCTAGACCAATTATCATAGATTCCCAAGATTTAAGTATGGGATGGGGCACATTTCCATTAATAAGATTACTACCTATTCTTATCACCTAGTCACTAACACTCAACAATTATTGATGGAGAATGTGGAAGGAAAATTTGTGTGACCTGATCCATCCTAGTTTTGATATCTAGAACCTGCTCATCTTTAGGGGCTTGAGCCTCTCTATGTATTATGGCCAAATTTGGAAGTCTTGGTGAAGGGGAGAAAGCTCCATGAGATGATTTTTTAACGTGATCAGACTTTTCCTCACCAAAATGTCTAGTTTCAGGTGAATTGAATTAAAAGGTTCCCAAATTCTCAGAATTTGCTACCACAAAATCTTGATGAGAGGAAAATGTCTAATCCAAAAATAGTCCCATATCAACCACAACCTTTGAATCCCTCTTCCCCTGATTAGCACTATGACACAATTGATTCTCTAACTTTTTTGCATGAGAGAAATTGGAAAGGGTGTGGACAACATGAAAGGGTGTTGTTTCCTAGGGCCTATCCATACAGAGATTGGGGATGACTTTAATATCATTTTGGAGTGATTGTATAGAATAGTCTACCTCTAAGTGGTTTTCCACCAAAATAGTGGCTTGACCTTCATTCATCAAAGAAATATCATTGGCTAAAACTATATCCTAATTCATATATTGCACAACTGGAGATGGAACATATTATTTTTCCTCTTCTGGGAACAATGAGAATTTACAAGCGAGAGAGGACAAGTCTAAAAAAAATCTATGTGAACCATCTGACTCTACCCTAAATTCTAAGGAAAGGTGACCAAGGTTGATTTTTTTATCACTAACTATGTCTAGAGAGTCAATTTGTAACATTTGTGCTAGATCTCCAAACTTGGATCTAAGAATGATCTTTGAAATAAAGTTATTTCTAAGGTCTTTAAGGATACATATTCTGACTAGAAGGTGTCTTTCTTTGAAGGAGCATAAGTCAATCGTCATGAAAATGCCCAAAGAGTTACCTATATCTTGGAGAATATCCAAATTCCAATATTCTACAGGTAATGAAGGAAGGGAAATCTAGGTTGGGATAAATGAAAACATCTGCTGAAAGTGAATAAAATTTGGAAACCATATCAGGATAACCAACCCCTCCCAAATAAAAACTAACCCTTCTATTTGTCAACTTTTTCCCTTAATGCTTTGTTCTTAGGTAGAAAAAAAAATTCCTTCCCCACCATCTAAAATAAAAGAATCAACCACCCCCTCCCAATTTAGACTAATCCATTTTGAAATGGACTCTTGATGAGAGAAAAATTCAAAAATCTCAATTTAAGGAAGATTTTTATTGCATATTTGTTGTATTTATAATCTTCTAATTTATATTGCTTGTCAAATTTAATTTCACTTGGATTTGGCATATCTATATTTGTATTTTACATCTATTTTAGCTTGTGCACATTAGGAAATTTGTCAATTTTCTTATTTTGTGTGATTGGGGACTTTACCTATAAGAGCTAAGGAACTAATGAGTTAAGAATTCTAATTTGAGATACCATATGGCCTATTCTATATCATGAGTAAATAGTGGACCTTTATTGATATTATATTGTTTTTATAATATCCATTTTTTTGTATCATTGTATTTCTTTCATAATATGTATTTTGGATTAGTGTAAAGTAATTAGGATCATATGATAAAACAAGGTTTTATGCATAGTTTGTGGATGAAATCTACGGCTTGTTTTGCAATGGACTATATGCAATTAGAATTCACCATTACTTAAGCCACTATGTTCTCAACTTTTTTTACTGTACTTGGATTTTAACACCCTTTTATATAGACTTAACATGGTTCATAACATGATACCAATTGTACTATGATGTTAATAATGTTTATAATTAATTTTTTAGGTATTTCTCAAAACGTAAATTATGATGACCAATTTGCTAGACTTGAAGGAATCCTAAATTAAAAGGTAATTGCAAATTTGTTCTTGAACAATTATTTGTAATTTTTTTTCAAATGTGACAATTGAGTACTATTACCTTTCATCTATATATTTATTTTAATTACACTAATATGACATATCCACATAGGTATATACATTGATGAATTGGGATAAACTTGATTTATTTGTTCCTACTCCAAATAAATAACTAATGTTAATCCTAAACATCATTTGAAGGATGATTCCCTCCAACTAAAATTGGTTTCTCTTGAAAAGATTATAACTAATCACATGTATTTTTGAAATTTATCTTGATTCATATAACTATAAGGTTCTTATTGATTGTTAGTATATTTGTAGTGAATTGTTTCCAAATTAGTTCAAGGATGAAGAAAACATGGAAAATAATTTGGAATCACCATCAAAGATTTAATATTATCTTGATAATGGGATTTTATGATTCTTATAAGGTATGATGTGCATTATAATTTGGCTTTGAAGTAAACTAGCATATGTGATTGAGAAACATGATCTATACTTTTCCTTGAGGTAAAATGTTGATAGACCTAAACATTATGTCAATATATAAATAAGTGTTACATCATGAATAAATACCTAATCATCCTATCAAGATAGAATTATATGTTTCCCCTAGACACATACTAGCCCAGACCCTAGAATAGTATGATCATAGTACTTGACTATGTTCTAAATTACATAGCCAAATACTTGAAAATTCTAAACCTAGCTCCAAAAAGCTTTATAGGAACCCTCTAAACCATAATTCTATATAGATATCTTCTATTAGATCCTAAAAAATATATAAATGATCCATAACTAACAAGAAGCCACCACCATCTATTTATCTTTAAAATCATTCAATGTTTCAGCTAAAACTTCACCAAATTCTTCCAATCTCACTACAGTACTAGATAATAGCCAACTCTCCTTCAAGACAACCACGTCTATGAAAGGAACCAAATTATTATAAAAAAACACTCACTCTTCCTCCTAGTTTTGTAGTCACTACTTTGGTGATAGCTTGTATAACCCTCTCATTACAATAAACCAATTGGTAACATTCTGATTGTAACTCTTCATTTCTATAAATGTAGCTCAATTTAAAGTGGTGCACCACAATAATAAACACCAAATACTTCCAGCCAAAATATCTTCTATTTTACTTTCCTGAATTATTAGTTCTCTGAACACCAATCTATAACACACTCATCTATATGCACCCATGCATCTACCTCTCCTACAATTGAATCACAAGTCGTAGGTACACCCAAACTTCTTGAGAATATCAAATTCTATAATATCCATATTCTACATTATCTTTCCCACACCCTTCAAAAGCACTATACATGAGATAAGGGGTACAACTTCATCTGATAGTTTTTTGTTTCACTTCTTCTTACCTATACCTTGGATGTTAATAGAATAGCCATATCTAATAAATAAATCACATGACATGAGTAGTCCACCTCATGTTGATCACTTGTATCTTATCCTCAAGGTATTGACTAGATCTTTGCCTTTTAGATAACTTTTCTAGGATCCTAAAATTAATGTTCTATTTAGTCATCAAGAAGATGTCCTTCATCATATGCATCTATGAATATAGAGCATAACTTTTTTCATAGCCTAGATTAAATTGTTAATAGGATTTATGATTTGACTTGCCAACCACATGAGCTAAATCATTGACTTGTGAAAAGGAATCAACTAAAATTACTTCTACATGTCTTAAACTTGAAAAATTCCAATGAAGGCTTAATTTCCTCATTCCAAATGTAATGTACTACTAAATATCCAATCATGCTAGGAGCAATATATTGAAATGAAATGTGCCCATTTATTTTAACAAATGTTTGGCACTTATTAAATACTAACAACCTTAAAAAAATATATACCAAGCTAGAAAATAAATATATATATTTTTGGTTTATGTTGGATAACCTATAGACCATGGATGCTCTTGCATCAAAACTTCACCTACTCAAATCTATGAGAGCTAGGGTAAGGACCTTAGGCACTAGAAAAGACATTGTTTGTTCTGATATCAAGGATATTCTTTACCTTGTACAATGCAACAAGAGAATCCTCCTTCTATGCTTTATATAATGTACCATTTTTTTTGGAGGAGACAGATCTTAAGATGAAAGTGATACAAGAAAGAAGTGAGGTGTACTTAAATCACTAGTGGTGATTAGCTTAATTATTTGAAATGACCTTTAGCAAGAAAATGTACTCAACTATCTCCTAATTTGATGGCTTTAGTACCTCTAATATACTATAAGTTAGTCTATGTTAATTTGGGGCACATGAGAGAATAACACAATAATAGGATTGGATGCACCTTGAATATGAGGTAATTGGACCATTAGTATAGTGGAATGTGCCTTAAATAAATCACTTTAATTCAAAGAAACCACATCTAATGGGTTTCTTTTAATATGCCCAAGGGTAAGATGTATTCCATTTCTACATAATAGACACAACATGCTTGTGTGACTTGAAATTGTGTCATTATTATGACAATCTCTTGATTTAAACACTAGCTCATGGTCTACTAGTTGCAACAACCCTTCTTATTTCATATGTCTTTTAGTCTGATATGTTTTGTACTCTAAAATAACATTCAACACCATTAGTCTAATGTATAATTTAGTCTCTTTAAATAATGAATTTAAGGTAAAGAGAGGGTTTCTAATATATTACTTTCTAAATGCAACCCATTGTGTAAAGTAATTCTTGCACATAGTTGCATAGAAGAAAAACATATTTTTGAGGTATGAATGCATAAATTTTACAAAGTTATTGGTTTGTGTTTGGTTTACAAAGTGACTGAACTTGTTTACTAACTTTCTTATTCCTAGCTTTATATTCAAGGCTCTTCCATTCCCACTTTCCAACATATTATATTGTCAAACTAGTTCCTTATTTATTGATTCTAATCTTAACCACTTCAAAAAGCTCTAACTTCTTCTTTTATAGGGTAAGAATTTGATTGATTGGTTTTATCAAAAAATAACCATACATAATAACACTTGAAGGACTTAATTTTAAATGGAGTGTTTTTGCAACCCATCTTTTGTCCAAGAGTAGTAAAATTGTTAAAGCTTGATGAAAATGACAATTAATATTGTCTCTCTTGAGGATGTATCTAAAGGCACATAAGATGTGCCTATAGAATCCTCTATTTTCTTAAATACATCATGACAATATTTCTTGGTAAGATTTTTAAGTGGGTGAAATTTTCTTATCCCTCCTACTTATTGTGGTCTCCTCTCCAAGCCCCCATTATTTATTGGTCCTATCACATAAGAGACTTGATTTCAATGAAAGGGTCTGGTAGTGGAGACCAAAATTGAAAACTTAGACAATTATCTTTATGGCTATCATAATATCATTGAGTAATGTTTAAGTATCATGCTAACATAAATTCTACACATTTTCAAAAAATAAATTATAAACCTATATTACATATACCCTGTTGTCTGAACCTAAGAATTTTTTTTTGTTGTACCAACATACCCCAAACCCCACAACATATCCATCTTTGCACTAGAATTGTAAACTTAGCAAATTTTAACTAAACTCTTAGGGCCTTTTCAATTGTGTGTTAGGAGGGTATCAAACATCATTCAAAGGAACACATTTGTACAAGACTTCAAGATATGGATTTTCAGCAAATAAGATTAGCGATTTAAGAATTATTACCTCCCTAACTTTCTAAGACATATTTTTCCTTACCAATATTCAATAGAAGCCATTGAGATTCATGAAACAAGTTTTAGTAAATTGGGGAGACCATGTTGCCAAGAAATTCTTCATAGCTAAGGAAATCATTTTTGCTCCTCTACTGTCACATTTGTTTCTTTCAGTGGTTGACATATTATGATGTGTAAGGATCCAAAAAATGAAAACTTATTGACAAAAGGATTCATTATGGAGTTGTCATGTTCAAAGTACCTTGAGTGAAATAGCAGTATGAAACAACTAATTTTTAAGGAGCAATTTTGAAGTTGTCTATTTTGTTAAGGGGTTTTTTAAATCATTGGATTCCTTGAATGGGAAGGTTTGAAATCAGCGAGGAGAGTATGAAAATAGCTCTATATAGTGTTCTTTGAAAGAGAAATAGAATGATAGATAAGGGGAACATTAGTCACAAACAAAAAGAAAATGTTGGATGAGCCAATAGCTTGGAATCAATGGTGCAAAGGATATCTACCACTCCCTCTACTCTCAGCTACCATGATTAACAATAATCTATTGCATTTATTCTAGATGGTTATTAACTTATTTATTCCATCTCAACAACCTAAGAAAAACCTAGTGAAACATGGAAATAACCTCCAAACTGTGGGACTTGAATGATGAGGTTAAGTCTCCAGAGAAGGCTGGCTTCCTTTGCTATCAGGGTGCACCTAACTACTCTTGGAGAGGAAAAGAGAGGAGAACATGAAAGTAAACTACTTAATCTATTCTATGGAGGTGATGCACCAAAATAGAGTTTTCAAACCAACCTTTTCCCATACATACACAATTGAACTATTATGACACCAAAGATATATAGATTCAGACTTGTTTAAATCCAACAATTACATGCACGTCAGACAACCAAAGTGAATAACACAAGGAAGAGAAGAGTTCACTTATATATCATTCATAGGTCAAAAGAGATACAATCATGCAAAATTGGAGACAACCACAAAACATTGAGAGAGGCAAATAGATCTTGCATAGTCATCAATGGCTGAAAGAGATAAGATAGAGTGTCACTAGATCCAAAGGGTAAAGGGAATTTATAGTGAACTTGTAGAGAAATATTATAGAAAATAGAGAAGAGCCAACCATTCAAAAGAATACAAAATGTTATTCTATAGCTTAAGCATAACTGAGATAACTTCAAAAAGAAGCCAAATACAACTACTACAATTGAAGTTGTAGAGAACAATCATGCAAATCTAGAGAAAATTTGATCTTGGTACACATCCAGATGTATGAAAATCTAATATTTTGCCAAAAGAACACCTTGAGAAGACATAAAAATGGTACCATTAATGCCTATGGTGGGTAGATGGATAAAATGAGGGACAATGGAGTGCTCGTTCACTATTTCTAGCCCTACATTCATTTGGTAATGGTTGAAATCAATCATGGGGATTAGATTGTGCAGAAAAAAGACAACTTTCTTTGCTTTTGGCTCAACAATTCAGCATAAGTTAGTAGACAACTAGGTCAAACAACTAAGATGAGCCATGTGGACCAATAATATTATTTATTTTCACCACCTCAGAGAGTCTTTGTGAGTTTGACCACCTTATCATAGTCTTAGCTTGCCATTAACATTTCCTTCTAACCGTGGTGACCAGGTGATAACTAGAATACCTTGGATTGCAAATTCGTAGCTTAAAGGGACATAACATTAAATATCTTGTAAAACTACAATCAACTTCTCAAATTGAAGATCACTCAATCATTTTTAAAAATCTTTTAAACATAAAAGGTTTGCAACCCTGTGATCAATGAAGACTTAACCGTCATGGCTAACTACATTGTTACCTTCTAAACTGGGCCCACCATATATATGTGGTGGACTCTCACTTTCCCACATTGTATAAAGACCTTGCATCTTCAAAATGTGAAAAAGAAACAATCGTAGACCTTCTTGCATCTGATAGGGAAAACATAAACTGGCCCACCTTACTGCATAGTTAGCATCTTGACCAATCAAAACCTGTCGACCTGCCAGGTTATTTTGATAAGCTTCTTTTGTAGCCCACAAGGGAGATGACATCATAAAATCCACATGTCAAGTCCTTACCTCCTTGCATTCTCTAAAGTGTGAGCAGTTCCATAAAGTAGGGAAGCAACAATCCTTGATCTTCTTACATGTGACAACCTGAAAACATGTAACCAACTTCATTCTCCATGTCAGTACCTTAGCCAATGAAATTTTTATCATACACCAACTCATCCTGAAAGCTTTCCTACTTGTGGCCCACAATAGAAATAGTTCCCACATGTCCACATAGTATGATGTCACTTCCTAAAATTGCTTAAAGTTCAAGCAATGGCAGAATATGGCAAAGTGACTGTCATAGATCTGCCAAGATCTGAGAGTACAGAATGTTGCGAGGGCCGTGAAATAAACTTAAGCTTATATGGAAATATAATAAGGTTTTTATTTAATTTATTTTTTACTTCCATTCAGCATTTTAAGATTTAAATATGGAATTTTATTGTTGGGTGAACTTATCAGTTGAATTTAAATATTTGGTGGGAGGGAAAATATGGTTAACATTTCTGGCAACTTAGAGGGGATGCAAGCCTACTATGCACAAGACCAGTGACCTAAAGCATTAATTGGATTATAGAGTCATGAAAAACATGGATCTTATGCATTATGAAACCCTAACCCTACCTTTGTCTTCTCTATAACCTCAAAACTTGGCTATCTCACAAAGAGAAACCCTATGCTTGTGCACTTCTTGGAAAATAGGAAAGAATTGAAAAAACTACTCTACTATGTACAAGTATTTACAAAAAATAAGATCAAAAAAAGCCATTGAGTAGCTTGTTGAAGTAGATGGCCTTCCTCACCAGTTGATGTTTCCTTCCTGGCATAAGGGCAATTGAAAAGATTAGCAAACATGACAAGCATACTGTCATGTAAAAAAATTTCTTCCCAATGCTAAAAACAATGAAAATAGTCTCCAACATTGGGACACCTTGGCCTTGAGAAAATCATGCTCTCTCTTCCTTGTAGAATTCTCCCTCATACTCTAGAGTGAGCATGATTGGGGACAAATTTCATTTTTGTAGAGCTAGGTTCCTTATAGGGAAGCCTCTTGATGGTATAGAGTTAGAAGGAACATCTTTGACCACTTGATTGTGCTCATCAATAGTGGCATATTACTAGTTTGGAGGTGCCTCCTCCTCTTCTTGTGAGGAAATAATATCCACCTTGTCTTCATTGTGTTCATGAGTCACCTCCTTGGGAGCTACTAGTATGTTGTGACTCTCCACTTGTTGCTACTACAACTCATGATTATTTGATGAAGGGGTGAACTATTTCATGTCCAAGGATGAACAAAACATCTCTAGCTCATCCCAAAAAGTCTCATTATTAGAATCTTCTTGCTCTATTGTAGAAATATGCATAGATTGAGGGACAACCTCATGCATATCAACATGTTCCTCCTCAAGGAAAAAGCTATCTTTGAGGCCCCCTTTTCCATCTTCCACATCATGGAGGACTATCTGCTGCAACAAATGATCTTCTTCCTTGTCTAGTAGTAAATCTTTGTTTCTTTTGAAAGGCTGAAAAGACATTATTTGTTCCTTAAGGGGAGGAACAACCTTGTTATATTCTTCTTCCTCAACAAAGGAGGGAAGATCTTCAAATAAGAGGATTGGATCCTCTTCCTTCTTTTCAATAGCTACCTCCTTGCTTTCCATAGTAGGCTGCAACTCCTCTCATGGAAGCTTTGTGGGCTTGTTTTCATTCTCCCAAAACTCCATTTTGGACCATCAGGACTCCATACAACCAATTCATCTTGAAATAGAGAAATAGTAACAGGTCTAGGGGGCTTGTGACTAACCCAACTTTCTCACACAAGGAGTGGAGAAGTTACAACAATAGAATCTTGTAATGGGGGGGGGGCTTCTTGAAGCTTGGAATGAAAAAACCTTGGAGAAGGGGCTACCTTTGCTTCCTTGGTTTGAAATTGAGCTAACTAGAGCCTCATTTCCTCCTCTCTTGCTGCAACAACTTTCCTTGCAAGGTTCTCCTCAAGATATCTTTGTCTCTCCCTCTCTTCTTCTTCTTCTTGGAGATGGGCCTAGTATGCCATCTCCTCCTTTTGTCTCTCTAATTCTTATTATCTTGAAACCTCATCAAGCTTCCCATTAATCTCCTCAAGCTACCTATCCTAGGCCAACAAATGTTTATCTTGTTCATGAAGCTTGGCCTCCACACTCCTTTGGAATTCCAACACTATATCCTTAACATATTTATATGGGGATGTTGGGATTGAAGGAGTAGGGGTAGAAGGAGAGTAATAAATTTGAGTAGATTGGCTATGAACAACTTGGGGTTGAGATTGAAATTGGCAATATGAGGGCTGAGGAATAGCCTCTTCATGATGGGGGGGGGGGGGGGGGGGGGTCAGTGGAATAGTAGCTATTTCGATGAAATGGGTCCATTTTTAGAGCTTCATAAAAACTACAATCTCATAGAAACTCTTGAAAACACAAAAACAAAAATCAAGCTTGATCTTTACATACCAACACTATGTCTATATGCAACCAAAAGATGTATACCAAAGTCACCATGGTTTTGGATTGAATGCCTCCAAAGGCTAATGAAAATGAGAAAAACACCCAATTTCTCAATGGATTTAGATCAATTGGCTAACCAACAGACTTATGTAGTTGAATCTTCTTGTCCTACTAGGCATGCCAAAAATTGTGGTATGACTAATGGAGGTTCTGAAAACTTTATGGAGTCTTTTACTATCAATCCTGTCAGTAGTGCCAAAAACTATTGTCACAAAATCTTGCACCCTTGTCCAAAGTTTTTACCTAAGGACAACCTTGTGAAACATAGAAATAACCTCCAAGCTATGGGACTTGAACTATGAGGTTGATTCTCCAGAGAAAATTGGCTTTCTTTTCTATCAGGGTGCACCCAACTACTCTTGGAGAGGAAAAGAGAGGAGGAGTACATGAAAGTAAACTACCTAATCTATTCTAAGGAGGTGATGCACCAAAATAGAGTTTTCAAACCAAACTTTTCCCATATATGCACACTTGAACTATTATTACACTAAATGTATATAGATTCAAACTTGTTTAAATCTAACAATCACATGTAGATTAGACAACCAAAGTGAATAAAACAAGGAAGAGAAAAGTTCACTTATATCATTCATAGGTCAAAAGAGATACAATCATGCAAATTGCAAACAGCTACAAAACATTGAGAGAGACAAATGGATTTTTATAGTCATCAATGGTTGAAAGAGATAAGATAGAATGTCATTAGGTCCAAAGGGAAAAGGGAATTTATAGTGAACTTGCAGAGCAATATCAGAGAAAATAGAGAAGATTTGTCCCTTCAAAAGACTACAAATTGTTCTTTTATAGCTTAAGAATAATTAAGATAACTTCATAAATAAGCCATGTAAAACCACTACAATTAAAGTTGCAAAGAACAATCATGCAAATCTGGAGAAAATCTAATCTTGGTATACATCCAGATGCATGAAAGTCCAATATTTTGCCAAAAGAACACCCTAAGAAGACAAAAATGGTGCTATTAATGCCTCTAATGGGTAGATGGATAAAATTAGGGATAGTAAATTTCTCTTTCATTGTTTCTAGCCCTGCATTTATTTGGGAGTGGTTGAAATCGATCATGGGGATTAGATTATGCAAAAAAAAGACACTTTCTTTGCTTCTAGCTCGACAAATCAATAAAAGTTAGCAGTCAACTAGGTCAAACAACCAAGATGAGCCACATGGACCAATAGTCTTTGTGGGTTTGATAGCCTTATCACAATCACAGCTTGCCATTAACATTTCCTTCTAACCACAACAACCGAGTGATAACTAGAATACCTTGGATCGCAGCTTCATAGCTTAAAGGGACATAACATAAAATATCCTACAAAACCATGACCAACTTTTTAAACTATAGATCGCTCAGTTTTTGCTTAAAATCTTTTAAACATAAAAAGTCCATAACCCTATGACCAGTGAAAACTTAACCACTGTAGCTAACTATGTTGTTATCTTCTAAACTAGGTTTGTCGTGTACACAAGGTGGACTTTCACTTTCCCATATTGTATAAAGATGTTGCATCTTCAAAATGCAAAAAAGTGGCAATTGTAGATCCTCCTGCATCTAACGGCAATAAAATAAACTAGCCCACCTCACTGCATAGTCAACATCTTGACCAATCAAAACCTACCAACCTGCTAAGCTATTCTGACAAGATTCTTTTGCGGCCCACAAGGGAGATGATAGCATGAAATTCACATGTTGAGGCCTCACTTCCCTACATTCTATAAAGTTCAAGTGGCTCCATAAAGTGGGGAAGTGATGATTGTTGATCCTCTTACATTTGATAGCCCAAAAACATAAACTAGCCCACCTCACTACATAGTCAACATCTTGACCAATCAAAACCTACCAACCTACTAAGCTATTCTGATAAGATTATTTTGCAGCCCAAAAGGGAGATGAAAGCATGAAATCCACATGTTGAGGCCTCACTTCCCTACATTCTATAAAGTTCAAGTGGTTCCATAAAGTTGGGAAGTGATGATTGTTGATCCTCTTACATCTGACAACCCAAAAACATGCAACCAACTTCATTCTCCATGTCAATGCCTTAGCCAATGAAATACCTGTCGTACACCAAATCATCCTGATAGCTTTCTTACTTATGGCCCATAATGGAAATAGGTCCCACATGTCCACGCAACACAATGTCACTTCCCTACATTACTTAATGTTTGAGTAGTGTTAGAATACAGGAAAATGACCATTGTAGATCTGCTAGGATTTGACATTAGAGAAAGTTGTAGGGGTTGTGAAATAAATTTAGGCTTATATGGAAATATAATAAAGTTTTTATTTAATTTATTTTGTATTTCCTTTTGGCGTTTGAATATTTAAATATGGAATGTGACCATTGGGTGGACTTATCATTTGAATTTAAATATTTGGCAGGAGGGAAAATATGGTTAACACATAATTTATTGATGATTGTGAATTATACTAATTAATGTCACATATGAACATTATTGGTTTCCAATGTCTCCCCACCTTTTCATTATTTCTTGAAAATGACATTGAACATAAACTCTCATTACCTAATTAGTTGACACATACATACAAACACACACAAATACACACATACAAACACATGCGCACACACAATAATTGAAAATTTTATTTGAGATAAAAGATAGTTTGTGTGCAACATATGCAATCCTGACTTGATTTTCTTTTGGCGGAAGTAAACATGGAAGCCTTGAGGATGGGAATCCACTAGAAATATGTGTTCAAACCTTTGATGATCCAGTAGTTGACCAAGATAGGGGATATAATTCTTCTATTGAGAATAAATTCACCCATTCCCAAACTCTACTTATACCTCTTGGTGGTTAATGCTATCTAGTCATTGAAAATGAAGAGGAATCGATACAATAGCCCAACTTTAACCCTAAAAGGTCTCTGATGCTAAAGAAAAAAAGTAAGGATAAGATCATACATGCAAATAAGGTATTTCTTGAACCAATCTGCACTATATTTTACTATTTTAGTACATTTTTCTTGGGGATGTAGGATGTCCTATTCAATTACCATGATTCTTATCTCTATGGAAAAGTAGTGCCAACAATTAAAGTCTATGCTCCTATTCGAGGTGGAAAATGGAGTCCTCTCCTTATCTAGGTTAGTGCAAGGATCTTGTTATTAGTTTCCTTGTGTTAGCTTTAGATATCTTATGCTTTCATTGTAATCACATATAGTCAGGATAGGCTTCTATTGTAACTCTGAGTTTATCATGCTTGTGGAATTTTTCGCAGGTGGAATCTCCAGTAGCTCTCATACTTATTTCCCTTTACATGAGGTCAACATATGTAATTTCGAAATTCTAATTTTTTTGTTATAATGCATCATATCTTTCATAAAGGGAATTATTAGATATTTGGAGTAGAAATCTATTAACCTTGAGTTAGATTTTTTTGTTATTCCTAAGGACTTAATATCAGTGATTTTTAACAGACACACTTCAGAATTTCATCATCCTATTTAAGTCTTAAGAATCACATGCACTTCTTTCTTTGTGTTGGACTAATAGTGAAACTTTATAGGTGAGAAATGGGATTTCACTTGTGTGCTACTTTTATGCCCATCGAGTAACCAAAATTCTATATTCATTGAATTAAATCATATCTTATAAATATTTGTCATGTGGAAGAAATGATGTAATTGTTTCTCCTTTGTGGTAGTGCACCAATTCACCTTTACTATATCATATCATTTATAGGCATAATTGACCTGATCAGTGCTCTTCCCTTTTTCATAATATGGACTTTCATCATAAGACTTCCTAGATAAAAAATTTCAATAAACTCACCTTTGCCAAATATTGACAAGAAAAAGTGAACTAGCTACAATTGTTTTTCTTTTCATGCAATCAATGGAAGAAAGATGATGTTATTCCACAACTTATATTGGTTTTACACTTCTTAAGGTGCAAATTCTCTCTTGATTATTCGGGATCCAATGAATCGAACAATTACAAGGTAGATAAGTAAACAAAAAGAAAAGTTGATTTTGTTCCGATCTATGCTTTATCTATTTGGTATGCAATCAAAATTTTTCCTTCGTTGGCATCTGTAGTTCTTGCAAGGAATACCATTGGACAACAAATATTTATTCTTACTACATATACATTTGGAGTTGGTAGTTATCTCATAAATTCCCAAGTTATTGTTAATTTTATTGAAGACATTCTTGAGCTTTTATCTTGGCTTCTTAATCACATCACTTTGGTTATCCTTTTCTTTAATGGTTAGATGTCTAATTGGAAACCCATGTGTGGTGCTTGACTTAATTTATTCATAGATTTGATAATCTCTTCATTGCAACATATTTATAATGCTATTTTCCTCCTTTTTTAACCCTTATATCAAGATTTTGTAGTTTTGAGCATGTATTCTATAGTGTTGGTCTCTTCCTAATTTGCATTGTGGTAGAGATATTTTAAGATATTTTTTTGGGAGGAAAATATATACTACATTAATAATTATTAATAAAAATCACCTTCCAATATGAGGAATTGGGACCAACCATAGTTCAATGACTCAAACTTGGCTAAAACTTGGTAGCAAAAACACATGACTCAGACCTGGCTAAAACCTGACAGGAAAATATTTGGTTCAAGGTCAAAAAAAATATTTACAATTTAAATCAATTCACTATGTTACCCAGGGACATGTTCCTGGGTATAAAAACTCCACCCATGTCCCTTGGATGGTACAGAGAGGTTCACTAAGCATTCCCAACCTGCACATTTTTGTCGAGAACATCTGGAAACTTGGGTATGGCACTGCTTGATGCCAAGAGCATCATGTTGCCCTGGGAATGGCTAGAGGACATTTGGGATGTCTCCTACTATCCATGGGATGGTTAGAAACCTAAAACCAGACATCCATTAAAAAAAATTGACTTAAATTAAGTAAATAAAACATTATTTTTATGAGTATCGATATTGAATTCTTTTGGCCTGCATTTAAGAGTAAAATGAGATATTCAACTCTAAAAAGAACTAGTATAAGTACTATCCATAGAAATAAAGCATAATACTATAGAATAAGAGTATAAAAATTTAACTCTTTATGGGCTAAGGAGGTTGTAAGATCAAGCAATATGATGTGTTGTGTATGGCAAAGTTCTTATATTGTACCATTTGAATGTTTTCATCTAGTATGTGATTGTAAATCTTCAATGTGATCAAAGAATAGGGTGTTTTAATAACAAAAGCTTAATGAGTTTGTGTTAAAGGAATATGGAATTTTCAACAAAAGATAGAGTCATCATTGGTAGGTCTAATTAGGTCTAAAGGTTGAACTTTAAAGAAAAATGAATAGTGTTATAATCAAGTGTTGATCAAGACTAATTGTGAGTCATGATTAGATGTTTAAATAATTTTTGATAATGGTGATGTTTAAATAATGTGATGATTGATATTTTTAATTGTATGATGTAGAACTTAAGGAGAAATATACATCATATAGATAGAAGATATTTAGCTATTTCTAAGTACAATAATCAATTATGCTCCCATCTAAGAAAAATTAAAGATAAAGGTACACTAATTATATATATAAACTAGGTATAAATCACTAAATAAATTATTAGGATGAGCTCAAAAGATAAGAACCAAGACAATGTAGAAAATTATACATTGTATGATCATTTTGCAAAGGGTGCTAGCTCAATGGAAGAGCACTTGCTTTACAAGAAGATGGATGGCAGTTTGATTCCATCGTGCTCTATTATGACCAAATACACTATTAAATATGATACTAAGCATTTGATCAAATATACTACTAGATATGCTACTAAATATACTGCTAAGCATGTGACTAAATATACTAAATATGTAACCAAATATATGATTAAATATGCTACTAAATATACTACTATACACTCGAATTGTGTCCCACTCTAAACCCTTCTATCCAAATGATTCCATGAGTTCGGAATGCTTCCATGAGCTCGGAATGCTTGGATGTCGGCTTAGAGCTCCCTATCCATGGAGTGCAAGAAAGTGTAGGGCTCTCAGATGAGCCTTAGAGATACTCTTCTTGCTAGTAAACCATGCAATGGGAGGTTTCAAAGACAAGATGCAAGAATGCAAATATCCCAAGGAGTTCCTCAAGAATGCAATGCAAATGAAAATTAAGCTAGAATGAGATGCAAAGTGGAGCTATGCTAAAAAATGTATGAGAGTGTTACAATACCATTATTAAGCTACATGTAAAAATGAAAGCTAAGCTAAGCTAGAATTCCATGATGCCATGGATGAGAGAATGTAGACAAGAAATAGAAGTTCTCCACAAAGCTCCAAAAAAACCTGTTAGAAAACCTGCAGCATAACAATATTCAAAATGAGAATGGATGATTTGAGGGGGAAAGCTCTCTCCCTTTTAAAGTCGTATGGATGGTAGAGATCAAGATGAAGATGGTGGATGATCAATGGTGGAATTTGAAAAGAGGAGTGATCCATGTGCTAATAGTCTAGATGACAATTTTTAGGTGATTACATTTGCCCTTCTTTGACTAATGTGTGATCGATTTGGGAACACATTATGTTAAAGAAAATAGAAAGCCAAGTAGGCAGTGATAGATATAGATATATGATTTTGAAGAATGAAATGTAGAAAAAGATAGCAAGTCCTAAATGTACAGCCTGATGGTGGTAGTACTGAACACTAGGAAAAGATGATGTTAGAATTCAAGAAGAATGCCAACACTTAGCAAAGTAGATAGATCGAGAACAAGTGAGAAGATCAAACAAATGCTCCTAAGAAATAGATAGCTATAGCAATCAGTGATAGAGTATTTCTATCCATGGTGGGCGCCAAAAATGTACACTTGAATTGTGTCCCACTCTAAACCCTTCTATCCAAACGATCCCATGAGTTTGGAATGCTTGGATGCCAGCTTAGAGCTCCCTATCCATGAAGTGCAAGAAAGTGTATTTCAAGTTCAAGGGCTCTCAGATGAGCCTTAGAGATACTCTTCTTGCTAGTAAACCATGCAATGGGAGGTTTCAAAGACAAGATGCAAGAATGAAAATATCCCAAGGAGTTCCTCAAGAATGTAATGCAAATGAAAATTAAGCTAGAATGAGATGCAAAGTGGAGCTATGCTAAAACATGTATGAGAGTGTTACAATACCATTATTAAGCTATGTGAGATTAAGCTACATGTAAAAATGAAAGCTAAGCTAAGCTAGAATGCCATGATGCCATGGATGAGAGAATGTAGACAAGAAATAGAAGTTCTCCACAAAGCTCCAAAAAAACTTGTTAGAAAACTTGCAGCATAACAATATTCAAAATGAGGATGGATGATTTGAGGGGGAAAGCTCTCTCCCTTTTAAATTTTTATGGATGGTAGAGATCAAGATGAATATGGTGGATGATCAACGGTGGAATTTGAAAAGAGGAGTGATCCATGTGCACACACAAGTCAACCAATAGAATATAAGTTGACTTATCATTTAAGAAAAAAGTCACAAAGCCTTTTCTTTTAATTGCAAAATAGAAAAAGGACTTTATGTGTGCACTTTAAGTGGGTTAGAAGAATGGGGTCTTTTATTTAATAAAAAGGGGACATGTTCTTTTAATCAAATAATGAACTTAGGATAGCATAGTCAAACTATAGGTTATAATCAAATAAATTGATTATTAGCAATTTGGTCTAGGTAAATGATTAAATTAATTTAGCCAAAATGTTGAAAAGGGGGCTAATAGTCTAGATGACCATTTTTAGATGATTACATTTGCCCCTCTTTGACTAATGCGTGATCAATCTAGCAACACATTATGTCAAATAAAATAGAAAGCCAAGTAGGCGGTGATAGATATAGATATCTGATTTTGAAGAACGAAATGTAGAAAAAGATAGCAAGTCCTAAATGTACAGCCTGATAGTGGTAGTACTGAACACTAGGAAAAGATGATGTCACAATTCAAGAAGAATGCTAACACTTAGCAAAGTAGATAGATCGAGAACAAGTGAGAAGATCAAACAAATGCTCCTAAGAAATAGATAGCTGTAGCAATCAGTGATAGAGTATTTCTGCCCCCTCGGGATCAAAATTGAAATGAGGTAAGGGGATAAAAAAGTGGCTAGACATGAGAAAATTAGAATATAGCAATGTCCAAGATGACAGATAGATGATTAGAACATAAGAATGACTATAAAAAAATTGATAAAATGCCCCAGTTTGAGTAGAGTTGACCTTGAAGGATATAGCATAAAAATTAGGTCAAAACGATTAGAAAGTTGATTTTAGACATGAAATAGTGAATTGAAGTTGATATGAAGTATGGAAATGATGAAGACTTGAAGAAATGAAGATGCCCCAGTGATGATTTAGAGATTAGACCTCAAAAGGTCAGCTAACTGCTCAGAAGAAAGTAGAATTTTAAAAGACAATTTTGACCATCAAGATGAACTCAAATTTGGATTTCGATCCTGAAAAATGAATCTAGGACGTTGAAATTATTTAAGAGGTCAAAACTTTATATAATGTGATGATAAGATAGAAAAGAGATGAAGTGAAAGATTAAGAAGGTGAAAAGACATGAACAAGAAGAAAGTAAAGAAATATATGAAAGGAGTTAGCCAATATGTCTATGAAAAGATGAAGAGAGAGCTCTCCCCATATGCAAGAATGCAAGACTAAGCTAGAAAATGAACCTAAAATGCAAGCTAATATGAAAAGCGGTTTACCAGCAAGAAGTGCATAATATTTAGACTCTTAATTTCATCATTGAGCATTTATTAGGGACATCATGAGATCATACAACCATCACTAGTATAACTATGAGGATATGAATATGATTGATATCATATAGGTATGTGGAAATCCAATCTAAGCATTAGAGACATGTAAGTCAAGATAACTACGCGATTAGATTCCCTAAGTTTAATTTAGCAAGACTACACCTATATCAAGGCATAAGCGCTAGGATAAACCCCAAGTGTGGTCTTGCAAAATAGTCAAGGATGATACATTTGTAAGTCAACATGTTGGATAGGACAAGCATAAATGCTTACAAAACTATAGACAAACAAAGTATACCCACAAGCAAAAATCAAGAAAGTATGTCCCATGCCCCCAATCTTCTAGTCAACGACATCCTCGAAAGACTATTAGGGAGGGAACACATGGCAAAAAAATCATCATAGACAGCACACAAAGTAGATAAAGATCAGCATAGCTTAGTCGTTTAAGTGTTAAAGTGTGTGTGTGTGTCACTTGGCCATTTCTTCAAGACTTGATTCTGATAGTGAGAAATATCACGACATCGAAGATCGTAGGTAAACTATCTAAAAAGTGTTGAAAAACACTTGATGTCAAGGTGGGGGAAGTGTTGAGAAACACTATTTTGTGAGTTGTCAAAGAAACCCTAATGCACAAGAATACCTCAATACACTAAGCAGTTGTGCCCCCAAGATGAGGACAAGAAACAATTCCAAGCTAGGAAATGTGTAGCAAAATAGGTGATTGAGACTGATAGACAGAGGTGCAAGGATCTCAAGTAGCACCTGTTTCCAAATTTTCACCACTTGACAGATTTTTTCAGGACTTTTTTCAATTTTTTGTATTTTTGATTTTTTTGGTGATACATCAAAGTACCTATTGCTAGGTTTTCACTAAGAAGATCTTTTTTTCAGGACATTTTCTAATTTTTAGGATTTTTTCAGCATCATATATGAGTTTTTTTGGAATTTCTTAGAAGGTTTTAGATATCACTAGTTCTCAAGCAAGATCACATCATTTTCTCCCAATGTCTAGCAAGGTATAGGATATGATGGAGCAATGAGCCAGTGGATAAGAAAAGATGGATGAAAAAAGAGTATGAAGCAAGTGAAAGTGATCCTCAAGGGCTGACTCCTCAAGAGTACCCAAGCTAGGGAAAGAGGTGAAATAGTCATATGAAGCATATTTTGGATAAGCAATGGAAGTAATGAGAAAGATAGCATGTAGGATAAGCAATGAAGCCAACAAGTGAGATAGCATGAAGTGTGTAGTCCAAAAGAGTAGCCATGCCAAGAGACCTATGAGAACCATGTTTCATTTATTATGATCAAGACCAAGGGGTCAACTAGATAGTATAGCAATTGGATAGAGCAATAAGAATAAAGCTCAAGATAGAGGCTATGAGTGAATGGGAAAGCAAAAATAGAGAATCTCATGGATAAGATAGCCAATATGCAAAGATAGCTCAACATTGTCAAGATCAAAGAGAGAAGAGGGGATAGATGGATGGTCGAAGAACTATGCATGATGCCTGTTTGCTAGGTTTTCATCATGGTACTTATCCAAGGTGTCACAAGAAGTAGTTTTCACCATAGGATGGATTTATTTCTCTTTACTTTTTCTACCAAGGTGCCACAAGAAGTAATTTTCACCAAGGCACATTTTTTTAAAAAAAAATTTTAAAATTTTATTTTATTTTATTGAATTTTTAGAAAGAGCTCAAGCTTTTTGAATTTAGATAGTGCTCCTATAGGAAAGATAAGCCATGATAAGCCAAGACCATAGAAAGGTATGCTCAAAGATGTTGATAGGGTGATGAAAGGGAAATGGTAGTAGGAAGAATATATGGAGGATAAGAGTTCATGTATAGAAAGGAGGTGTAAGCTTTAGAGGATTTCATGTAGGTAGCTAAAATATTGGACAAGATCAACATTGACACACACCTTGAAGGGTATTGGAACAATGGAGGAATCATGGATGAAATAGCTTGAGATTTAGATGTATGAGGTGGTAGAAAAGATTTGGAAAAAAGTGGAGTGGAAGGCTTTGGAATATTTTTAGAAAGATTTTTGGAAGAAGATGGAATGGAAGCCTTTGGAAGCTTGAATGTCAACTTTGAAGTATTTTCAATATTCAAGTCTTTTAAAAGAGACTTGGGAATCCATATAGCTTTATCTTTTCTTTTAGATACTTCAAAACACATTTCTTCAATAATGGGTTTAGGAACCCACATTTTCTTTGATTTGTCTCTCTTAATAGTTGACCTTTGCGGTCTCTTTTGTGAATTCTCCTTCTTAGCATTCACATGTCGATTAGATGGGACATAGTGATCTTTATTTTTTGGATTCTTATGTTTATTCTCACTTCCAAAGCACTTGGGATTTGTGGATGAATAAGGATGATATGACTGGTTTAGATGTATAGATGGGTGAAAAGTCATCAAGGATGAGTGTCTTTGTTGATCTTGAGGTATTATAGGAGAGCTAGGGAATGAGCTAGGAGTGAATGTAGGAGATGGAGGAACATAAGGCCCCAGTATGGATGAAAGGTTTGAATGCTTTAGCTTAGATGGATAAGGACCAAGGATAGATTTAGAAGATGCAAAGGGATAGTGGGAAGGGATATCAACATCTTTAGAATGAGCAACATGGTCAAAGCCATCAATAGACTCATAAGTACCTTTGATAGGAACAACATTTTTAATAGAAGCACTTGAAGCTTGAGCACAATTTTGAAGTGGATGTGGAGAAGTAGAACATGAGGGGATGCTTTGATCTTGACAAGTAGCTTTGGATACCATATGAAGAGAACTTTTCTCATAGTTTTTAGTAAGCTCAACGGAGATAATGGAAGTGGTATCTTCATCATACTTAGGAGGTGGATAAGACATAGGATATGGAGGAGTGACATTTTGAAGGAGATGAAAGGGTGCTTGATCTTGATCTTTCTTAACATTTATAGCTTTTTCATTTTGAGAGCCCTCTTGACATGGAGCCACTTCCAAGGACAAGGGAGAATGAAGAGTGAATGGAGTAGTGTTTAGATTAGGCATAGTACTGCATGAAGCTTGAGGATGTTTAGGATTAGTAGCATGGAAAAGGTTTGCAACCAAGTGAAGGTTAGCTTGAGTTTCTTTTAGAGGTAGCCCTTGAGGATACACGTAGTCAATGTGGAAAGCATTAGATTCCTTTTTTGATAGAGGCATGTTGGAAAGCTTTGAAGTGTTGGGAGATGCACGAGTGTCGGAAGAAGTGGAGCTATCAAGGAAACCATCACTAGACATAGGCTCATTAATATGATCTTTCTCAAGAAAAGTATCCTCATCACATGAATCATTAAAGGTATCAGTAATTCCATCATCAATAAGATCTTGGATTTTATGTTTTAGCTCAATGCAATCATAAGTACTATGCTCATTATGTTGATGATAAGCACAATAGATATCCAAGAATGGGTTTCCATATGAGCTAGACTTAGGTAACATGATGATCTTATTACCAAGAAGTTTTTGCAAAGTGTCATCATAAGAATCTTCCAAGGGAGAAAAAGTTCTATTAGAAGTATGTCTAGAGTCCTTTTGTTGTTTCTCAAGTGAATGGTATGCATCCATGTCTTCATCATTATCTTGGTCAAAGATAGGTCCATCATGAAATTTTAGCATAGGCTCAAAGGATTTATCACTTGCTTGTTCTCTAAAGAGGTCTTTAGATCTAGAAGATGAAGACATTTGATGTCTTGAAGTAGAGCATGTAGACCTAGAAGAAGAGGATGACCTCAAAGAAGGTGACTCACATGCATGTAAAGACCTTAAGGAAGATTCATGTAATGATGAAATCTTCTCCTCTAACCTTTTCTCAAGTTTAGACTTTATTTCTATCATGTTCTTAGAGAGATGAAGGTAAGAAAGATCATTTGTCTCTTCTAGTTCTTTATATTGTGCATATAGATCTTGAAACTCTTTAGTGACATGGAGGATATCATGATCATCTAGATTTGGTTGAGGTTTGGTAGCACAAGCTTTGAATTCCATAGTGATAGATAGATAATCAAGCATGAAGGAGACTAGAGGAAGCTAATAAGGTGACACAAGATAACTTGATGTCCAAACTAGAGAGGTAGATTATTCACTTGCCAATATAGTAATGATAGAGGAAAGTGACTTGTCAAGAAAGTGTCCAAGTTACTTATGACACTAGTGACTCAAGTCAAGAGCTAGGAAAGAAGCAAATAGCTAAGTAGATAGATCAAGTGGGGTGACAAGTGAACAACTTTCCCAACCTAAGAGTGCAGTCAAGAAATCAAGGTAACCATTTCAGCAAAAGGATGACTAGCAAGCAGACATAGACCATGAAGACAAAAATGCCAAAAGCACCAAGACCAAAGAGTCACTTTAAGCATGTTCAAGAACTAGAGACATAGAAAATAAAAATCAAATGATGAGATTCCCCTTAGCAAGAAACACAAGAATATGTTTGCATTTGATGTTTTGACTTGGTTGACAAAGTTTGACAATAGTTGATAGCATAGAAAGTTTGATGTTCAAAAGCAATTTCTTTCCAAGCAAGATAGTGACACATGGAGTAGTCTTCAAAAAATCAAGCAAGGGACAAAGCAACTTTGCATGATACAAGCATATCTGAGGTCTCAAAAGAATTCCCTAGAATTATCGGCATGTGTATGTTCAAAAGATTTTCACAGGTATACCACATTTGAGAAAATGTCAAGCAATATCTACATAAAGGACATGGTTCATTACTCAACAACTTGGCCCACGCTTGATGCTCCTTTGCCTCACACCAAGTGGTTTTCCACAAGAGATATTGGCTTTGTCATGGAAATACCATAAGCATAACCAAGGGAACATAGATGGTGAGTGTAAAATCTTGGGGTGATCTGAGTAGTCCACTAGGATCAATCCTTGCACCAAGAAGTTGAGCGGCTAAAAAAGGTAGTTACTAACTTAGGATGTTTAGATAGGGCTTCCGTTCATAGTGTTCCTCTTGCTCCCAATTACGGGACACCTCACCTTGTGATGAGTAACCGATCTCGTGATCACAAGAGTACCTTAAGCATTCTTGCCTAGTGATCTCTCTATGGTCAAAATCCCATAAGCGATCATACTAGGCGAAGACAAACACTATGTCTACCAAAGTTTTGTGTCCTTGATAGCCTTGAGTTTATAGTGGGTTGGAAGAGCTAGGTAATCCGCTTGTCCCCACTTGGGTCATTCCTCTCAGGTTGTCCGAGAGCAGGCCCTCTAAAGGATCCTAACTACCACAAAATGGATCCACTCTCAAGGGTCAAGATTTTTGATTCACCTCAAGGGTGAAGAGCATACTCTCCTACCTTGATTGCTTCCCCCAAACACACCAAGAAGATTTATTTTCCTCTTACTCTTGAAACCAAATGGTAAGTCAAGATTTGTAATTCACCACAAGGGTGAAGAGCATACTCTCCTATCACCAAAAGATCTCAATCGTAAGTTTTAATGTGCCTAAAAAAAATAACTAGTATATGTCGCACATGTAAAAAGTAAAGAACAAGCAAAATTGGGTTTTTGTGCATTGGGCAGCCCTGCAAACAATCGTTAGTAGCCCTTGTGCATTTGAAGCTTTGACATGCATTTTTTTATGCAATGTTTCAATTTTTTTCACAAGGATGGAAATCTACAATCACAACTTGTTTGCACCACAAGTTAGTGTGAAATAACATAAAATAATGCAATAAAAAGTGGTTAGTTTCCTCAAATATCTAAGTTATCTTCCAATCAAATGTATGCAAAGAAAGTGCAAACTAATCACAAATGCTCTCATTTTTACTCTTTGATTTTGACCTATTCAAAAAGATTGAACTTGTTTGCTATGATTTCGGATCCAAAAAGAGAAATTCAAAAAGTAGACCCCTGCTAAAAACTAGAGAGCTTTCCAAAAATGCAAGAAATTCCAAAAAAATCTCTTCATTTTATATCTAGAGATTGATTTTGTCAAAACAGGCCAGATTTATCAAATCAGGTTTTTGATCCCTAATACAACCTCAAAAGTCAAAACACAAAGAGAGTACCCCTCTTAGAATTCAAAAAAAATTTTGAAAATGTAAGTTTTTCCAAAAAATGCACTGATTTGTGATCAAAAACAACTTTTTATGAAAAATAAAGAAAAAATCATAACTTCCAAAAATCACGTCAAAATGCTCTAAAAATCGAACTAAGACATTTTGAACACATACCCAACTTGCAAAAAAAATTTCAGAACCAAACTCCAAGTGGTTTAAAAGATATGATCAAATCTTTAAACCAACTAGATTTTTGGCCTTCAAACCAATCTACTTATGGGTTGGCCTTAAAACCAAAGTGATAATTCTACAAAAGCACTTGATTAGATCCAATATGCTGCTATAAAAAAACCAGACATAAGAAATGAAAGCAAATGGAGCTAGAAAGTTGATTCATGCCCCATAGTGGGCGCCAAAAATGTACACTCGAATTGTGTCCCACTCTAAACCCTTCTATCCAAATGATTCCATGAGTTTGGAATGCTTGGATGCCAGCTTAGAGCTCCCTATCCACAGAGTGCAATAAAGTGTATTTCAAGTTCAAGGGCTCTCAAATGAGCCTTATAGATACTCTTCTTGCTAGTTAACCATGCAATGGAAAGTTTCAAAGACAAGATGCAAGAATGCAAATATCCCAAGGAGTTCCTCAAGAATGCAATGCAAATGAAAATTAAGCTAGAATGAGATGCAATGTGGAGCTATGCTAAAACATGTATGAGAGTGTTACAATACCATTATTAAGCTATGTGAGATTAAGCTACATGTAAAAATGAAACCTAAGCTAAGCTAGAATGCCATGATGCCATGGATGAGAGAATGTAGACAAGAAATAGAAGTTCTCCACAAAGCTCCAAAAAAACTTGTTAGAAAACCTGCAGCATAACAATATTCAAAATGAGGATGGATGATTTGAGGGGGAAAGCTCTCTCCCTTTTAAAGTCGTATGGACGGTAGAGATCAAGATGAAGATGGTGGATGATCAACGATGGAATTTGAAAAGAGGAGTGATCCATGTGCACACACAAGTCAACCAATAGAATATAAGTTGACTTATCATACAAGACAAAAGTCACAAAGCCTTTTCTTTTAATTGCAAAATAGAAAAAGGACTTTATGTGTGAACTTTAAGTGGGTTAGAAGAATGGGGTCTTTTATTTAATTAAAAAGGGACATGTTCTTTTAATCAAATAATGAACTTAGGATAGCATAGTCAAACTATAGGTTATAATCAAATAAATTGATTATTAGCAATTTAGTCTAGGTAAATGATTAAATTAATTTAGCCAAAATGGTGAAAAGGGGGCTAATAGTCTAGATGACCATTTTTAGGTGATTACAACTACTAAATCAACTATCAAATATACAACTAAATATGTGATTAAATATACTACTAAATCAATTACTAAATATACTACAAAATATACCACTATATATATATTACTAAATATACCACTAAATCAATGATCAAATACATGACTAAAATTGATTAGTAGAAAATTTAGTAGTGTTATAAATGAATAGATATTAACTACTATTTGTCACATGACTAAGTTTAGTCACATAGATACAAATTTTAGTGTTTTTTTAAGTCACATATTGCTATTTTTGTACTAGTGATTGGAAGTCTTTGGTGAAGATGAAGTTGGTTGCAGATTTTTGTTTTGGCATCAAAGTGTAGGATACACTTTTCTATCTACCTGGGGAGTCTTATGCAGGAGCATCGAGTTTAATTTTTTTGAACCTTATGGTTTGCATGGTTAGGGATGTGTTTGATGCATATTGGTGGGACCTGTCTAATGTGTACATAAGTTTGGAGTAATCATCTTGGAGTTAGAGCCTTTTTTGGTGGTTGTTGGTAGCATGTTCATGTTTCCTGGGCAAAATTTGGAGATTGTGTTCATGAGCTTTGATCTGAGGTAGTTGGAATGTGCACTTGGATTTGGATTACTAGATGGAATGTGGACCTATGCCTAAGGGAGTGTACTTCAATGTGGTCATTTGAGTTAGTTATGCATTGTAAACTTGGTTCTTATCCTAAGTATTTAGTTATTTCATGTATTTAATGCCAAGTTGAGTTGTGGCTTGAGGGTGTATGTAATATGTGAGTTTTTATTTAATGTAATTTTTTAGGTCAGCATGTAGCTTGGTTTAGTATACATAGAGAATCCTATGATATCTTGAATGATTCATCTAGCATGGAGAAGATGAAGTAGCTGAGAGGATCAAAATTTAGCACAACTAATAGCTAAGTGTGGGCTTGGGAAACAAGAAGGTTTCTTTGTCGCTTGTGAGCACAAGTTAAGATTCTTCTTGGGATTTTCTACTAGATTTTGGATCTAGGATAGCTAGGGTTTAGATCTTGCAAGGTCTTGTAGAACTATTATTGTAACTGGTGATGTAATTGGCTATAATTTGGAAGGTCTTACAATCGGGCATGTTGGATATAAATCTTATGGTTCTATTATGAAAATTGACATTATTGTGGATCTAAATCTATGGATTGTTGTTTATATTCCATTTTGTGTTTAATTTCTAGTGGCTAGTGTATCTCCTTTGGGGATTCTCCTGCCTTGGACTACTTCACATCTTCTTGAATCTACATTTTTGTCTCCATCTATTGGATCTAAATATCTCTCTAGAAAACAAGCAAGTGATATCTCCTTTAAACCTATGTCAAGGTTTCATGATAACCCTATCTTTAACCAATATGATGAATACATGGATGTATGTTATTCACTTGACAAATAACACAAAGAAACTAGGCATACTTTTGAGAGGACTTTTATTCCATTGTAAGATTCTTATGATGTCATCTTGCAAAAACTTTTTGACACTAAGCTCATCACATTGGCTAAGTCTAGCTCATACAAAAACCCATTCTTGGATACTTATTATGCTTATCACTAATATAATGACCATAGTACTTCAGATTGCATGGAGTTGAAAAATAAAGTCATAGATCTTATTGATGATGGGGTTTTTGATGTTGGAACCCTTAAAGACTCATATTATTAGGATATTTCCCTTGAGCAAGATCATGTTGATCAACCTATGTCTAGTGATGATTTCCTTAACACCTCCACTTCTTCCAGCATACATGAATTCTCTAAAATTTAAAATATTTCCAACATACCTCCATCAAACAAAGAACATAATTCTTTCTACATTGACTATGCGTACCCTCAAGTATACCTCTAAAAGAAACTCAATCTAATCTTCACTTGCTTGCAAACCTTTCCATACTACTAAGATTCCTCAACTATTGTTTCATGCTATGAATACTATTCCCACTTAAACTAGTCCTTTGTCACCTCTTCATGATCCTATCATGTAAACATCACATTCTCCCTTGTCCTTAGAAGTGGCTCCATCTCAAGAGGACTCTAAAAAAGATAAATCTATACATGTTAAGAAAGATCAAGATCAAAGACCATTTCATCTCCTGCAAGATGCTACATTTTCATATCCTAGGTCTTATCCATAACCCAAGTGTGATGAAGAAACCACTTCCAATACTTCTAATGAGCTCACTGAAGATCAAGAAAAACTCACTATGCCTATGCTATCTAAAGAAAATTGTCAAGATCAAAGTATCCCCTCTTCCTCTACTTCTTTATATCCACTTCAAAACTACGCTCAAGCTTCAAATGTTCCTATCAAAAGTGCTTCTCCTATCAAAGTTACTCATAAGTCTATTGATGGCCTTGATCATGTTTCTCACTCTAAAGATTTAGATATTCCTACTTACTATACCTTTAAATCTTATGAATCTATCCTTGGTCCTTATCCATTAAAGCTAAAGCATTCAAACCTTCTTTACATATTGGGACCTTATGTTCCTTCATCACCTACATTTTCCACTCCTAGCTCCCCTATCATATCTCAAGATCAACAAATACATTTATCCTTGATGAATCTCCATCCACTTTTCCATCTAAACCATTCATATTAGCCTTATTCATCCAAAATTACCAAGTCTTTTGGAAGCAATTTGGATGATCAACTTTTAAATAAATGCAAGAATCCAATGAAAAATAAAGATCACTATGTCTCATCTAATAGACATGTGATTATAAAGAGAAAATAAATATTCAAGAGACTGCAAAGGTCCACTAACCAAAGAGATAAATCAAAGCCAATATGAGTTCCTAAATCCATCATTGAAGAAATGCATTCTAAAGCATCCAAAGGAAATCAAAATCAAAATCTATATGGATTCCCAAGTCTCTTTTAAAGGACTTGAATATTGAAAACAAATCAAAGTTGACATTCAAGCTTCCAAAGCTTCCACTCTATCTTCTTCCAAACATCTTTCTCAAAACCTTCCATGTCCTTCCACTCCATCTTCTTCCAAAAGTATCTTACCACCTCATACTTCTAAACTTGAAGCTATTTCCTCCATGATTTCTCCATCATTCCACTACCCTTCAAGGTGTGTATTAATGTTGATCTTGTGCACTTTTTCACCTAACCTTATACAATATTTTTAGGCCTATACTTACCTACTATCCATTCTCCTTCTCTCCTTCCAAGATATAAACTCTTATCCTCCATATAATTTTCCTACTATCACCTCCCTTCCATCACCCTATCAACATCTTTGAACATACCTTTCTTTGATCTTGTCTTATCATGAATCATCCTTCCAATAGGAGAAATATTTCAATTGAAAATATTGGCCTATTTCTAAAAATTCAAAAAAAAAAGTGCCTCAATGAAAACTTGGTAAACAGACACCTTGGTAGAAAAATTAAAGAGAAATAAAATCATCCTATGGTAAAAACCACTTCTCTTGGTGCCTTGGATAAGTACCATGATGAAAACCTAGTAAATAGTTGTCATGGATAATTCTTCCATTCCACCTTTCCTCTTTGATCTTGAAAATTTTGAATTATCCATGAGCATTGGCTATCTTGTCCATTAGTTATGCTATCATTATCTTTCTCATTCTAAATCATTCACTCATAGCCTCCATATTGGGCTTCATCCTTAGCATTTTATCCTTGTCATTGTCCTATCTAATTGACCCTTTGGTCTTGATCAAAAGAAGAAGAGAACAACATGGTTCATAGAAACCTCTTGACATGTCCATTCTTTTGGTCTATACACTTTCATTACATTAGGTCATTATCCTATATGCTACTTCTCTCATTGACTTTTACTGCTTACTTACAACAAGATTCATATGTCTATCTTTCCCTAGCTTGGGTACTCTTGAGGCGTTGGTCTATGAGGATCACCTTTCACTTTCTTCATGCATTCTTTCTTTCCTATCCATCTTATCCACTTTCTTGCTAATCCATCATGTTCTACACAATGGTAGATACAAGGATGAAATGATGTGATCTTACTTAAGATCTGGTAAATCTTTCCAAGTGGTGAAAACCTAGAAATGGGTGCTACTTGAGACCCTTGTACTTATGTCTATCAACATCTCACTTTCTGCTCATGATGAACCAACCATCTCATATTGTTTTCCCTTGTTTAGCTTGGAACTTATGCTTATCTACATCTAGAGGGCACAAATTGTTTAAGCTTATCAAGGTCTCTTAGTTGCATTAGAATTTCTTCAACAAATCTCAAAATAGTGTTTCTCAACACTTATTAGATACTCTTCCTAGTCTAGGATTTTGTGATGTTTCTCACTAGTAGACTTAAGCCCTAGGGAGACAGTCATTTGAATTTCACACATACACACACTTAAAATGAAAATTGGTTGAGTCTTCTTGACTTATTTCCTTTGTATGTTGTTTATGATGATTTTTGTTCTAAATGTTTCATTCCTAATAGTCTCTTAAGGATGTCTAAACTAGAGGACTATGGGCATGAGGCATGTTTTCCTTTGATTTTTGTATGTGGGTGTGATTTATTATATCTTAGGTATCTTGAGCTTTTTGCTTGGCCAACTTGACACTTACGATCTACAACATTAAATCCCTATTTATTTTTGCAAGTGTGTTCATATGGCCATCTTGATATTTTGTGTCTTGATGCAAGCATAATCTTGCTACACTAAACCTAGGGAATCTAACTACACTATCATCTTGACCTTTATGTCTTTGATGCATAGGTTGGGTTCCCATATCCCTATCCAATATAGATCATATTCATATCCTTATAGTTTATGCTAGTGATGATTGTATGATTGTATGATTTCCTTAATAAGGCTCAATGATAAAGACTAGGACCTACTTATATAACCCTTGCAATTTCACCTTTGCATGCTAGTTTGTATTTTAGGTTTCATTCTGATGGAACCTCAAAATTTAAGTGTTCACATTGAATTTCACAATTTTAGAGCATGGGATTAGGTGGTATTCCAATTTTATGATTATGGAATATGGAGAAATGTTAGCTTCTGATTTTGCAAAATTATAACTAAGTTTAAGGTCATGTTTCAATTTTGCAACTTCTAGAAGGAAGATATTCTTAATCATCAATTTTGCAATTTTGATGTTGTTGGTCCTCTAACAGTTCATAGTTCAAAAATTTGTAAAGAGAAATTAATTTCATTAGTTGATCAACAAAAAAGGTTATGTCAAGGATTTTTTCTATTCACTCAATATCCTTTAATTTGACATTCAATTTACAAATGGCTTGTGCTAAAGATTTGAGAAAAATATGGTCATTTGATGCATTATGTTTTGCTCATAATTTTAAGGACATTTGGTGGGTTTATTCTTCTTCAAAAAAATTCTCATGCAATTTTTCTATGTTTGTTTTTTAGGAAAAAAGCTATGGGGTTGTTAGTGCAATCATGCAATGAAAATGAAGTACCACTTCCAGTCATGCAACTTTGAGTAACACTAACTCAAGAGGTCTAGTTCAACATCATTAATAACATGTACGTAGCTGTGTGGGATTTATGTACAACATATGCCTGCTATCAAAGTGACTACCATGACATTCTGATGGAGGAAGAAATAGGGGAAGCCTTGAACATGTTGGTGGGAGTTCTAGATGAAGAAGTTTCCTTGCACTTGGAAAAAATTCTCAACATGATGCTAGAATTATCATTCTCTTTCATTTTTTTTTTACTGTAATTAATTCATGACAAGTTGTAGTTAGTTTTAGTTTGTTAGGATGAAAAGGCCTAAAGCTTTTTTGCACCCTTTTGTGTTCTATAAGAAAGGGTACCAAGGCCTTATAGAATAGAGAGACACATAGAGACACAATAGAATATATACTCGAAAAAGCAAAAAAAAATAGATATAGGCATGTATAGCAGTGTAGATATTGTAACTTGTTACAACTGAGTTGTACTCTTTTTCCTAAATCAATAAAAGATATTTTCTTCTCCAAAAGATAGGGAATTGATTGTTGATTTTGTTGAATTAGATTCTTCATTAGATTCACACTATTTTTAGGAAAAATTGAGGCAAACCTTTGAAAGCAAAACTCATATGCTTATATGTGTTTTGAATGATTGGTCTTCATTATGAAGTTAAATTCAATTATCTAAGGTTTGTGGATTATGCTCAATTTTTCTACTTATTAGTTGATGGTGGTATGTCTATCTCCAAAATATAAGATGTATTCAATAATTGTCAAAGTTAATTCTCTTCTCCAATTTGGAAGGCACTGGTCATATTTGCAATTTGAAAATAGAGGAAGACTTTGTGGAAGGTAAACAACCAATGTGCTCCCACTTTCATGCCCTGCATTACAAATTTACACAATTTGTTTAAGATTACCCCTTTATACCTTACAAACATTCACTATTATAATAAATTTCTCCTTGATAACCTTTGCCAACTCAAGAGTTAAGTCTGCACTTTATTCACTATTACTTTTATTAAATCAAAGGCATAACCACCTAGGTCTTGTAAAGAAGTGTAGAGGTTGAACAAGTAAAGATTCAATCTTCTTTGTTGACCAAAATTGTGTTGAATTTCCTAGCATTGAGTAAACAAGCTTGTAGGAAGTTAACCAATAATTTTGGGCACCAACAGATTAGCAACTCTACTGGGGAGATTTGTTACAATTTGATTTTTGGAGATCATCCTGATATTTTATAGATTAGGGATAGAGTAAAATATCTCTAGAGTTTTTTGAAGAGTGAAACCCAAAAATTTTCTTTAATAAAAGTTGGTGACTCTACCACTTGTACATGTTTATGAATGATCATTTTCTCATATCTAAGAATCAAAAAAGTGATAGACATTTATCCTTGAAGTTTATGTGGGGAAAGAGGTCTGTGCATTCTGGAGAACACTTGTAATACACTCCAAAAAAGAGAAGTAGAAAGAATAAACAATCAAAAGATATGTGATTAATAGGATATAAAAAAATCATAGACAAAGAAAAGGATTATGCAATAATGACCAGATGGATGCCCTTCATGGAAATAACCCATTTTTTTATTTAAATGTACCTGGACAGTTTGAAGCATATCAAGTTGTTAATGAGTCTGGTGAAGAAGATGAAAAAACAAATGAAGACTCTTAGAAACTTATAGAAGCATTAGAAATTTTATAGTCCTCAAAAAGGGCAACAAAGTAACTAAGAGGAGTTCCAAATGAATTATTAGAAAACTCTAGCTTGAGAAAGGATGGTATCACTACACCATAACTTGTTGAAGATAAGATGAATAAGGACAAAGGTCAATCATCCAAATATAGACTGACTAAAACTGCAATTATAAGATGCAGATGGATTAACTAGATCTAAGAATTCAACATTGACATTCAGATAACCAAATTGGTCTAAGCTCAAGGATGGGCTAAACTCATGGCAAATGCTAATTAGGAGGCATCACAAATTAATAAGATGGAAGAAAATCATACCATAGTGAGTATAGAGAATTTCCCTTGGTATCTAGATGTTATCACCTATTTAAGAACCATGAAAAGTCATGACAGTTGGAGTGAAAATAAAAAAAGGATAGTTAAATTACATGCAACAAAATATGTTCTTATTGAAGGGGACTTACATTGGAAAAATAGAGATGGTATATTACATTTTTGCCTTGATACTCACCAAGCAACCACCATTCTTAAAAAATTACATGAAAGAGTTTGTGGAGGACATTTTTGTGCCCAGACTACTCCAAACAAAATTCTAAGGATAGGATATTACTGGCCTTATCTATTCAGAGACTGTTGTAATTATGTGAGAAAATATGAAGCATGCCAAAGGTTCTTAGGTAAATTGAAGTATGATGGGGCATTTCCCCTTATAACATTACAAGAACATGAATAATTTTAGATGTGGGGAATAGATTTCATAGGTGAAAACACCAATAAAGAAGAAGTGGATTCAGTTGGATTCCGGTTGCTACGAATTATTTCACCATATGGGTTGAAGCCATCCCAACTAGGCGATCCACTACTATTGTAGTTAAGTATTTTTTGATGAATAACATATTGACAAGATTTGGTGCTCCTAGAAAGCTTATTGTTGACAATGTGGTGTGTTTTAGATTAGAGGAATTCATAAATTTTTGCACAAAGTATGGGATAAAAATATCATATTCATCCCCTTACCATCCATAAGGAAATGATCAAGTTGAGTCAAGTAATAAAAATATTCTTAAAATCATAAAAAGGATGTTGGATGATAACAAGAGATTTTATGATTCAAAATTACACTTGGTTGTATGGGCAAATAGGATAACAAGAAAAAAGTCATTTGGATTCTTAGCTTTTGAACTTGTATATGGTCAAGAATCAAGAATCCCTGAAAATAATTTACTACTAGTATATAGATTTGTCAAAACTGAGCAACTTGAGGATATTTATTTTATGGATGAAAGAATCAATGTTCTTGTAGAATTAGATGAGAAGAGAAGATTAGCATTGGAGCACAAATCAAAAGGCAAAAAGGTGTGAAATACTTGCATGACAAGAAAGCCATAGAAAGAGTCTTTAATGTGGGAGACTGGGTGTTAAAATAGAATGTTAAGGACCAAGACAAATGGAAGCATGATAAATTTGATCCTCTATGGTTAGGGTTGTATATTATATTAGCTAAAGTTGGAGAGCATTCCTTCCTTCTTCAAGAGATAGATGAAAACATATTAGAATTTCCTATTCATGGGAAATACCTTAAACCTTTTTTTCTCTTAAATGATTATTCATTTTTTGTTTATAATTAAAAATGACTAATATTTTATGTTTTATGTTTTCTTTTTTCTTTTTTCCTAGAGATAGATATCCCATAGGAATATGCTTCTCCAAAAAGAGCCACTGACGGAACCTCAAAATTTAAGTGTTCATGTTGAATTTCACAATTTCATAGAATGGCATTAGGCAATATTTGATTTTGTGATTATAGAACATTGAGTAACGTTGGCTTTTGATTTTGTAAAATTACAACTAAGTCCAAAGTCGTGTTTTGATTTCACAACTTTAGGAAGGGAGACATTCTTGATGATCGATTTCACAATTTTGATTTTGTTGGTTCTCTAATAGTCTGTAGTTCCAAAAATCATAAAGAGGCATTAATTTCATTAATTGTTCGACAAAAAATGTTATGTCAAGGATTTTTTTCTATTCGCCTAGAGCTTCTTTCAATTTGACATTGGATTTACAAATGGCTCATGCTAAAGATTTGAGGAAAATATGGTCATTTAATGGGCTCTATTTCTCTCATAAGGACATTTGGTGGGTTTGTTCTTCTTCAAAAAACATTCTCATACAATTTTTTCTATATTTTTTTTGCTGAAAAAAGCTATGGGGTTGCCAATATAATCATATGATAAAAATGAAGTACCACTTTTAGTCATGCAACCTGAAATAACACTAGCTCAAGGGGATTAATTTGACATCATTAACAACATGTACACAACTGCATGGGATTTACATACAATATATGCCCAGTATCAAAGTGACTAGCATGAAATTCTGATGGAGGAAGAAATAGGGGAAGCCTTGAACATGCTCATAGGAGTTCCAGATGAAGAAGTTTCCTTGGACTTGGTAGAAATTATTGATATGATGTGGGAATTATAATTCTCTTTTATTTTATTTTTTATTGTAATTAATTCAATATAACAAGTTGCAATTAGTTTTTAGTTAGTTGGGATGAAAAGGCGTGAAGCTTTTTAACACCCTTTCATGCTCTATAAGAAAGGGTACCAAGGCCTTATAGAATGGAGACACACACAAAGACATACAAGAATATATTCTTGAAAAAGAAAAAAATTATAGATATAAACATGTATAGCAGTGTAGATACTGCACCTTGTAACAACCCAGTTGTACTTTTTTTTTTCTAAATTAATAAAATATATTGTGTTCTTATCCAAAAGATAGGGAATTGGTTGTTGATTTTGCTAAATTTGAGTCTTCATTGGATTCACACTATTTTTTAGGCAGAATTGAGGCAAACCTTTAAAAGAAAAACTCATATGCTTATGTGTGTTTTGAATAATTGGTCTTCATTGCAAAGTTAAATTCAATTATATAGGGTTTTTGGATTATGCTCAGTTTGTGTACTTATTAGTTGACGGTGGCACACCTATCTCCAATATATAATATTTATTCAGTAATTATCAAGGTTAACTCTCTTCTCCAATTTGGAAGGCATTGGTCATATTTACAATTTGAAAATAGAGGATGACTTTGTGGAAGGGAAACAATTAGTGTGCTCCCACTTTCATGCCTTGCCTTACAAATTTATACAATTCATTTTAGATTAGCCCTTTATACCTTAATAACATTCACTATTATAATCAATTTTCCCTTGAGAACCTTTGCCAACTCAAGAGTATTGTTAAGTTTGCACTTTATTAACTATTCCTTTTATTAAACCAAATGTACAACCACCTAGGTCTTATAGAGCCTAAAGTGTGTAGGTTGAACAAGGAAAGGTTCAACCTTCTTCGTTGACCAAAATTGTGTTGAGTTTCCCAGCATTGAGTAGGAAAGCTCGTAGGAAGTCAACCAAAATTTTTTTGCACCAACACATTCTAGCTTACCTTTGCATTTTGAGCCTTGAGAGAGTCTTCTCGATCTTTTGTGAATGTGTCAGTCAACTGTGTTCATCTTCTTTATTCTTCTTGAACATGTCTTCATCTCCTTTTGATCTTGTCATGTCATTGCTTTCTCTTCTTTTCCTATCATCAAAATGAGTTAACCTTATCATCATATCTATCTATCCCTTGGCCCTCTTATATATCCTTTTGACCTACTTTTGATCTAATTTTTTAACTCCTCATATTTGTGCAAAAATTGTACCCTTACCTAATTTTGACATCCTAAATCCATTTTTGGGATCAAAATTAAAATATAGGTTCATATTGGTGGTCAAAATTTCATTTTTAAATTTTCTCTTCTTTTGTGAAGTTGACTGACTTTTTTAGGCTTAATCTCTCAAATATTTCTAAGGCATTATTCATTTCTTCATCATTTCTACCGTCTTCATCTCTTCTTATTCATTTCTTCATATTTTGACCTAATTTTGATGCTTTACCTTTCTTAGTCAAAATTACTCAAACTAGGGCATATCTTCATTTGATCGGTGGTCATTCTTTGGTCTTAATCTCTTATTTGTCATCATGGAATTTTATTTATCTCATTGATCAAATCTAGCTTATTTTTGCATCTTCTCTACCTCATCTCAATTTTGATCCTAAGGGGGCATGAATATTCTATCATTGCTTTTCATTGCTACAAATTAATTCTATTATATCTATTTCTTGGGATCATATGCTTGACCTTTCCATTTTCTCTTGAGCTAGCTCTCTTTAGGGCATATGCTTGACCTTTCTATTTTCTCTAGATCTATCTCTCTCCTAATGTTTAGTCCCACTGTTTATCGATTATGCATTCAAGATCTATTATTTTGATGTGCCTTAGGCTTGGGAGTCATATCTATATATCAACTATTATCTTTATATCTTCATTCTTTGACTTAATGTGTTCCTAGATCAATCACACATTAGTCAAAGAGGAACAAATGTAATCGCTTAAAAATGGTCATCTAGCATATGAGCCCCTTTTCTAACATTTTTTCTTAATTTATTCATTGATTATTCTTGATCAAATCATCACCTTTCTATTTATTCAATTATAACCTATGGTTTGGCCACCTTATCCTAAGTCACTTATTTAATTGAATGACTTGCTCCCTTTAAAAAAAAAAAAATTCCCCAATTCCCACTTATCCTAAGTGTACACATGAAAATTATTATTCTTATTTTAAAAATAAAATAAAAGATATTTTTATCTCACATAAGGGGCACACTTTTCTATGTGAGAGGAATCTATATTTTTAAAATAAGAATTAATTCTCCTCCACACATATTTTTCCTCTTAAACATATATGTTGATCTTCTTTAAGTGAGATTCTTGTGCTCATGGATTACACAAGGTTCATTGTCCACCCTTGATTTTTCCTCTTAATCCATACCATTCATTTCTTTTTAAAAGGAGGCTCTCTCATATCATTCTAGTTTATGCTAACATTGTGTTGTAGGTTTTCTTATAGCTTTTGGATCATTTAGAGAACTTGGAGCATTCTTGCATTCTTAGGTAGTCTTTATTCTACTTGCATTATGGCATACTTTCTATCTTAGTTTCCTTTTATGCATAGATTAGCTCGTATAGCTTAACTAAGAGGACATTGTATCTCTCTATGTTAGCTCCTACATCTCATTTAGAATAGCTTACATTTGCATTGCATCCACCATTGATTCTTGGATATTGGCATTCTTACCTCTACTCTTTGAATCTTTTGTTCTATAGTGCACCTTGCAAGGGTTTGCTTTTAAAGCTAGGTTCATTTGAGAGTCACCATCTCATAGCTCTGATATGTTATAGATAGGAAGCTATAAGCCACCTCTTGAGATGCTATTCATCATAGGTATTCTCAAGTATAATGGTTTAGAGAAGTGTGTCCATAATTTTTAAATACAAATAATACTACAAGAAGAAGCCCTTTTGGGATTGTGTATGGAATACATCCCAGGTGTGTTTGTGAACTCATGGATATAGCAAGAATGGAGGGTAGAAGTGGGTATGCAGAGGATTTTTCCCAATCAATGAAAGATGTGCATGATCAAGTGAAGAAGACTTTGATAAAAGCTACTCAAAAACTCAAAGCCAAAGTTGATGAGAAAAAAGAAAGAGGTTCAGTTTGAAGTTAGGGACTTAGTCATGGTCCATTTAATCAAAGAAAAACTATAGAAAAGTATGCCAAGTGAACTTCAAATGAGAAGAATAGGGCCTTGCAAAATACTGACCAAATATGGAATGAATGCTTTCAAGAGAGATCTCCATGTAGACTTAACAATCTCCCTTATCTTCAATGTTCAAGATGTGGTTAAGTAAAATGGTTCCTATGAAAAAGAAGGATGAACAAGTTCCTAAAACTATGGGAGTCATTGTTGATGTACTTCTGCCATCTAAAGGTAAGCCACAAACATAGAAGATCCTAAACTCAAGAGTAAAGAAGAAAACTAGGCATGGTGTTAACATGGAACATCTAATTAAATGGAGGCATCTACCAAAGTTAGAAACTACTTGGGCTGCAGTGAGTTACTTCAACATGTTAGGAATGGATATTGTACTACTATCACGAAGTTTGACTTAGCTTTCATTGTATAGGGGAGAGCGGTGCAGGAGCACCTAGGGTTTGACTCTAACCCCAATGCAGTTTTGGCTTTTAATGACCCTAGCCAAGTCATGGGTGCAATAAAGACCTTAAAGGAACTAGGGACTGTGTTAGTGCAGGTTTGTTTGTCAATGTAAGTTTGGCACAAAGTTGTCACTAGTTGGCCAAAAGTTGTCTAGGTGGCCAAGTAGGGCCCTTTAAGAAAAATGGCTCCAAATTTCTTAGTATAGGAAAAATTATGTTGGTTGTTTCTGGGGGAAAATTTTGAGTCATTATGAATAGGTTGAAGTCATGTTGGCACAAGGAAGTACAAAGTTGTTCATATTGCCAAAAAGTTGTCATGACAACTTTTACAACTTTGCAAAGTTGCATGACAACTTTTGGCATGGTAGTTAAAGCTTGAGGAAAATCAGTTGCTTATGGAACCCAACTATGAGTGCATGGAGGGGGAGGCCTATTAAGCCCTCTCAAACTCTGTTAACATTTTAAGACAATAAGTTGTAGTTTTAAAACAATGTCAATAGAAAACACATTGCATTTTCTGACATATTCATTACAGATTAACTTGCAACTGAAGAAATTTGCATTTCATGGATTGAAAATTCATTCTTTTTTAAGTGATTAGTTAGAGTAAGTTTTTTTCTTACTTCTTGTATATTGGTGTGAGTTTTTGAGTTGTTTTGTTAAGGTAGTTTAAAATCTTTTACTTCCAGTTAGTTCACTGGCTTGTACAGAGTAGTTAAGGAATGAATGTGTCTAGTTTGAATCCTCACTATGGGAATTTCATGACCATTTGAGGATAGTTAATGGACTCAACAAGTTTTTCATTCCTTTTTTTGGAGATCTATTGACACAATTTCCTATTATTGAGAGCTTGCCTTAAGCGTGACAAGCAGATTCCCAGCTAGGAGCGAGACTAAACAGTGGATGGAAAATTGTAGGGATGGATTAGTAGTGTTGTTTGTTGATTTGGAAGTTTTAAATAGAGTGCAAGAAAGATTTGAAAGTGATCCTAGGGATCAATGAATCCATTGAAGGGTCTAACCCATTGAAAACTTGCAAACAACCTATTTCCTTTGCAAAATTGCCCAAACAGGTTTCATACTGTACGAATAGCTTGAAGACCAAAAACCTAGGTAATTTGAAAGAACTTTGAAATGAGAATCCATAATGAGATTTTTTTAGGTGGCTTGTGAAGAACTTCCCCAAGTTATTGAAGAAAAACCCAAATAGGAGGTTTAATTGGGGCTCAAAAAGGCTACTAGCACTCAAACTAGTGATTCTTGGAATTGATAGCAAAAGTGCATTAAGAACTTGCGAATTGGCATCAATAATGATTTAAATGATTTAGAAGCAATACATCCCTACAAAATGGTTGACATGGTCCTGGTAGAGGTTGTGATGAACTTACCCTAGTGAGTTTAAGGGAGGAGTTTGATTTTCATTGATAGAAAGGTATTTGTGAGTAGGAGAAAAGTAGTGAGAGTCCTCCAAAGGGTAGGGTTAAGGAGTAAACAGATAGAAGGTCTAGGAAGTGACTTTAAATTAGATTCAAGTTGACTCTAGGATATGAGCCTCCCATTCAAGGGGGATTCTTTAGTATGCCACAAATGCAATGTTATGATTTTAGTTCACTAAGTGAAACCCCCATGCTAGCAAACCACATATACAAATCCCTTTGCACAAGGGCCAATATAGATCTCACCATGAAGAATATAATATCACTTCTGCTTGATTTTATTTGTTTAGTTCCATTAGACTGGGCCAAAAGTTATGGAATTAGAAAATTGATTACTTTTTGTGAGCATCCTCATCTTTAGATGCAACTCTACCTAAATCCACATAGCATACAAAAGACTTAATGCGTTTGCATGGAGTCACATCCATCAAACTATTGCAAGAGGTAGAATAATTTGATACTTTGGAAGAGGCAACAAAGACATCGTAAACCCTAATGCCACTTGGGGAAGAGTAAACTGTCACCCATTTGATATTAAGCCATCCCTTTTGAGTGTTTCCTTGAAATTAGTACAAGTATTCACCACAATACACTAGGACAAATGCAAGCTAAAGTTAGGATTTCCATCCATGGAGCAATCAACCATGCTAGTATCACCCTACCCAACCAAAGAAGCTGTCGACAAATACTTAGCAAAGTAAAATCATCATTTTCCTCCTTAGCAATTGCATTGTGCACACAAGAGGGAGGAGCCAAACCAACTTCATTGAAGAAAGAGGAATAACTCATAGTGACCATCATAATAGAACTAGAAAAGAAAATTAAATTATTAAGATTTTCTCCTCCTCCCAAAATATTTATAATTTAACAATCACATTTAAAACCAAAAGTAAATCATGAAATCGCTGATTTACAACAAGAAAAAGAGAAAGAAAAATAATCGTAAACAATTTAGTAAAGAACCACTTAAATGATCTTATGTACGAGGGCACTCCAACATGACGAATAAAGATGAACCACATATCATCTTTCAACTAAATTTACATGAATAAAAATGTATTGGCCATCAAAATCACACAATCACCATCGTGACCATTATTTCAACTAGAACACTATTAACCTGATCGATGTCAAAAAATGACACGCACAATTTTCACATTCTATGCCAATGCGTGAATAGGCGGGAGTTCAGTTTTTTTAATTTGTTTGTTATGTGTGTGTTTTCTGGCCCTGAGGAGGGGGAAGCATTTGCTATAAATTGTTTCATTTTACTGTGTTCTTCCGAGTGAAATACGGTAATCAGGAATGGGCAGAAGAAAGCACGGCAATGGCAATGGCAGCGGCACCCCTAGTTCCTCTAAACGGAAGCGCTCTGCTCCTCTTCCCCAAAACGTTTCTTCTCCTGGTAATCTTCTCATCTTCTAATTTTTCAGAAACAATGTGTTTGTACAGTATATTTTCAAATATAAACGGCAAATTTGTTTTCGCTTCAAGATAATAATGTGGTCGAGGCAAGCGATGTCCCCGATACTGAGGAAGCTCCACAAGGTGGAGAAGAAAACAAAGATACCGAAAATTCTTCATCACCGGTAAGATGATTATGCTTTCAATTCCACCATTTCAGTAATTTTAGCATAAATGTTGAAATAAAATCGGGGGAAAATGTCTCTGCTGTTTCAGCACCGAAGTTATAACCAAATAATTATGCAGAATATGGATGCCTTCTGTTCCTAGACGGGGATTTAAGATCGGTCATATTTTTTATCTGTGGAATTTTGAAATTCTTGGATCTGTAAATTAGGAAAAATATAATGATCTTTTAAACGCAGAACTGTCTCCATTTTTAGTCAGAGATGAAAATGAAACAAAAAGGATTGAAAATAGTGATGATGATGGTAAAGCTTAATAATCGAACAAGTTGTTTGGGGCGTCCAAACCTCCAAATGACAAACTGCATATAGGTTGTTTACGTCTTGAAATGTTCGGATATATGTTCTGAAAACGTTAAGAGAATGAAAATAATCTGAACAATCTAATGCAAATTTCGCTTGACAATTCATTATTTTGGTTTCGGCAATTGCAGATATTAGCGGAAAGAGATAGGGAAGCTATCCAGCATGAGTGTGAAGAGAGCAAAAGTGAGAGTCCAGAAAAGGTCCATTCATCTGCTGTGGAGGAAAAATTGCAATCCGAAGAGGAGATTATAATCAATCAAGTATTCGATCAAGCTCCTGCTTCCACGTTTACAGGGGAATCTGAAATAATTAGTCTCAATACGTTTGTCTGCACACTTTCAGACAATTTATTAACCGGGAGTGTGGAAGAGACTCGGATTAATCCTCAAAATGTTGAAGACGATTGTGCAGGAGATCCCCGAACCCCTCGTAAAAGCACTTCACAGGAATTTGTTCCAAATACACAATTCTTCCACCCGGACAGCCCCTCTCTCGTTACAATATGCAACGATGAACATATTAAACCGCAGATGCTAATGGATCTGAACACTGATGAAAATATAACATTAGTGCCCGAGAAGAGCTCAAGCATTAATGCCCCTGAAATTTATTCGGAGGGAGTGGAGATAAACAATTCTCAAGGTATGCTAACCATTTCTATCTCCCACCTTCCACCCACCACGTCGTCTTCTGCAAATATTTTCATTATTGTTTGACTGCAAATTTGATATCCTATATTGACTATTGTGGAAAATAATTCAGGGACTCAGGCTACAATGGACATTCGAGGCAGACATTCAGCTTGCTGTAACTTGGTAGCAGTTTTGACAAGCCAAAATGAGGCTCTTCAAAATGAAGTTCATGGTTTGAAAAACGAACTTGCATCCCTATCTTATCAAATGTTTGATCTTGAGGTAATTTCGTTCTCTTCTCAAATGTTTGATCTTGAGGTAATTCTTCCACCCGGATGCCACGAAGACAACGCACAGGTCAATGTAGCTTCGATGTTTTGTCCAACAGTTCATCGGACCTGGTTTTGGTACTGGTTTGGAGGCATTGTCTTAACCAGAAATTCTTGTAGTACATTGCTTACAATTTTGCTTAATTGTGCTTCGGTTTTTTATAGTAATCTGCTCCGAACTCTTGTAGTTTAGCAATTTTTCTGGTTGTTTTGAAAGCCTTACGTATTTTGCAAACAGTCTTTTCTAGTTCTCAAGTGTTTTAGGATAAAGGTTCTTCCTCGCTTTACAATACTAAATCGCATCACATTGGTCGAGTAATCTAGAGTCTAGACATTGTTACTGACAAGTTATATTTCATGACCTGATCCTTTGATTTCCTTGAAATTATTGTTTTTTTTCATTCAAGAAGATATGCCTTGCATCAGAGTTTAAATGTGTCTATGGTAACATCCTGGTTCTATGATGATGAGGACATTTATCTGAAGTCTTAAATGTTTCAGGCAAGATGCAGTGACCTCGAGTCCACTAATCAACAGCTGCTATGCAGAATCAGGTTTGATGGATTGAGTAATCTTCCTTTGTTTTTTTCGAACTCGTCCTTTTGTATTACGACTCATAATTCTGCTCTGGCGTTGCACACTTCTAAATTATGTTTTAGGGACTATGAAGATTTGGGGAGCAAGGAAGAGATTATTAGATGTGGTGAACAGATTGGGCAGGTGAGTCGTGATCATTTTTTTTTGCAAAAATCAGTTTAAATATTTGTCAACGAGCATGTCTATTTTCTGCTACTTTTAGTCGAAATTTTCCTTTTTCTCGATCATGAGATGTAAGTGGTGTCACATTCACGTATATCACTAATCCTGATTAGAATTCAGTTCACAGAATTTCTTCAATCAATGCTACAAGATACTACTCAGACTATGAAGAAAACTTTTGGAGCAGGATCTTCCTTTTTCCATTCCCTACACTGAAATCTTGGCGTTATTCCTCTTGAAAATATAAAGGGAACACTAGTTTGTTCTGTTGCCAAGGATAAAATTTGTGATATATTTGAATTAGGAAAACTGGCTTACCAGTGGCATGTAAGAAACAAACGATACATTTTCAAAAGAATGGCAGTGCAATTAGTGTTCCATACAATATTTCTGCTTTAGACATCTACGTTCTGTACGTGTGCTCCATGCATGTTTTCACATATATTGTCTCCCCATTCATAACTGTGTTACATCCACATTCTATCCTTGCAATGCATTTTTTTATATTGACCAGGTTAGAAAATAAAATCATACACAATAAAGAGTATTGCAGCACTCAATGGTTAAGCCTTGCAATTGGAAACAACTTAGCAACTGAGAACAATATTACTGAGCCAATATATATTGTCAAAGCCCTCTCACTTGGGAACAACACAATTACGTGTGCAGAAGCATAAGAGAACAGGAAAAAATAAGTGTCCCCTCAACAATGGGAGTACATAATTGGCCATCAATTTGAAGAACATGCCCTATATCTCACCATGGATGACCTTGAAGAACAGAGGTTTTTTAGTTAATTGAAACTTCTTTATTCCTGGAGCTCTTTATCCCCATCCGAAAGCTGATCAACAGATTCATTAATCTGGACAAGTTTCTTGGTAATATTCCTTGATCAGTGTCCAGTTTTTCCATTAGTTATACGCTGCCCCAGTTCAGCATACTAAATTAAGATAGTCTTGTTAGTATCTGGACAGTCAGAGAAAGCTTTTGAATGAGTATTCCACGAGTAAAAACAACTTTGCAAAATTTATTCATCTTAGAAAGCTTTTGAATGAGTATAGGATAAATCTATACAACAATAGGATAAATCTATTTGTCTTGGTCCATAATAACTAAAGCACCTTTGTCTTTCGGTTGGATATACTGTTGCTAAGAGGTGTTTGGAATACCTTTACTACCATTCCATTTTATAAAATGTTTGATAAACTAAGGGCCTGTTTGGTTGTGGCATAAGAATTGAGAATTAGAATTAAAAATAGGAATCGGAAACAAGAATAGGGAATAGGAATCAGAAACATGAATAGAGAATAGGAATCGGAAATATGAATAAGATTTGTTATTCCATGCCTCGTTTGGTTATACAAAATAGTCAACAGTATGCACTCATTACAATTTGAAGTTTAACACTAGAAGCCAAGTCCAAGGAGTCGCTTATCATCAGTGTAGCCATGTTTGAGAGGCCTCTTCTCAAACACACACTAGTGGACATTCTGCATGCCACCGACACTTTTTGCAAGATGAACATCAATGGATACGGTGGGTTCGACACTGTGTATAAGGCTGTCTTCATAGGCTTGATCTAGCAAATGTTGTGAAGACTCTTCCACTCTTCACAACAACAGTGACCCCTAGCCCCATCTCTAGCTAGCTCGAGCTTGATATTGAGCTTTTTGCATTTAAATAAGGAGTCCATCATTAACACCGAGATTGGCTTCATCAGACCTTTGATATGGAGATTCAGACCCACAACCATGAGATCATCACTTTTATTCACAAATTGGTGATCATTGCATTAACTTGATCTCGAGTGGTGTTTCATCAAGAAACGGTATCTCACTCCTTAAAAGGATGCTTGAAAAACACCAAAATCTTGTCCTTGTCACATAGCTCGTCAAAATTACTCTCGAGGCGCTTCAAGTCTTTGTCAACATCAACCCCATCAGAGCCCCCTCTACCACCATTATCATCAGATCCCACCTTGCCTTCACAGTCAAACCCCCTTCTTTTTCCTTACCCTTCTTTCTCTGCAAAATCCCCGTCTTTTGGTACTTTTGTAGCTCTGGAAGGTCCCCCAAGAAATCATTTTGCTGACCTTCCATCATATCAGCATCGGGGTCCATAATTTAACTTGGCCGAGAGCAGTGTTTCATTAGAAAATAGTCTCACCACAGTTAGATTCGATCCATAGCTAGCAGCTCGTACATATCCAACTAGCACAACATGACAGTCCTGAGCAATCATCGCAACCCCTACGACATTCACTAGCCGAGCCCATTCATTGAAGACAATCAGACTGGCAGTAACTTAGGCTGTGAACAGAGACGATCTTGGGAGCAACCGGTTAACTGTTCTTGCAAGTAGATTTGAAATTTTTAAACAAATACGAAAAATTCAAAATTGGAATAGGATTAGTTATTCCAATAACAAGTATTTTTGAGAATGGGCACATGCTCATTTTGGGGTCAAAATGAGAATTTGTATTCTAATTCCCAATTTCAATTTGGTGGACCAAATAGACAATTAAAAACAAGATCTACTTCCCACTTCCAATATGGGGCACCAAATAGAGAATAAAAAACAAATTCTAATTTTCTATTCCTATTCCAGTTGTATTCCAACAACCAAACAGGCCCTAAGTGAATCAAGTGCAGTTGGACTTGAAAGGAAAGAAGCACTAGCATAATTAAACATGTGCGACAATGAACACTTTGTTGACAAGTTGGATTTTATTAGGCAGTGACAAAAACTTGTCTCCCAATACTCCCGACTTTTCTCTAGAATTTTCTTATGAACCAGGTCCACATGTCAATAAGAGAAAGCCCAAAAGTTATCTCCTATTGTTTCATGTTTGATTTGGCACCATTCAATAGGGATCCAAGAAGGATAGGGATTATCTTGAATCAAATGAGCTTAATTTTTGCATGGATAATGAAGAAGCAAAGGCTCAATTTTTTTAGCATGTTGATAATCTATTTTTGATTTTTAAGAAGGGAAACCAGAAAAAAAATGTCATTATTATTATTGGGGATATTTGTGATATAGCTTTTTGAAGATTAATATTGTAATGTTTCAATTCTTATATATGACTACTTGTTTAATGTTGTACTTGTAGTGTATATCAATTTTGATCTTTCAAAGTTGTTAACAATGTACTTTATAAATGTGATTTTTATATTGACATCTATCATTTATTTATATATTATAAGATGTATATATCATTATTTTGTAAAGCTTAAGTTCATTTTAGAACAAATGATGTTATCAATGTACTTTGTCAATACGATTTTTATAATGACATCTATCATCTATTTATATATTATAGGATGTATATTTCATTATTTTACAAGCTTAAATTCATCTTAGAGTAAATGATGTCTAGACTATTTTAATGTTACAACTTAAATGCTTTTTACTATATTTTTATTGTGATATTGCTATCTGGATTTAACTGTGTAGTTTTTGAGTCAAACTCATTGACCCATATTTCATGAGTAGTGATTTAATACGAATCCATATCTCATAAGAATAAATGGAAAACTTAGCACTGATTGGATCTAGGTGATGCTTATAGAGGTGAAGCACCAAGACTTCACCGGAGGTCACCCATCCCAATACTACTCCATCTTGAGCACGCTTAACTACAAAGTTTCCTCCATGGTTAAACCCACTCTACTTGCAACCCCTTTTGCAAAACCTTCACCAAGTGTTGTGCCTTATGAACCATTCATTAGAAAGCCCCTCAAGCTCATCAATTGATAAGTAGGAGATAATTTCCATAGCAAGTCAAATTGTGATATTGGTATCAAGATTTAACTATGTAGTTTTTTAGTCAAACTCATTGACCCATGTTTCATGAGTAGTGTTTCAATACAAATCCATCTCTCATGAGAATAAATGGAACATTTAGCACTCATTGGATCTAGGTGATGCTCACAGAGGTCAATGAGTTTGACTGAAAAACTACACAGTTAAATCTTGATAGCAATATCACAATTTGACTTGTTGTGGAAATTATCTCCTACTTATCAATTGATGAGCTTAAGGGGCTTTCTAATGATGGTTCATAAGGTACAACACTTGGTGAAGATTTTGTAAATGGGGTTGCAAGTAGAGTGAGTTTAACCATGAAGGAAACTTCGTAGTTAAGTGTGCTCAACATGGAGTAGTACTGGGATGGGTGACTGTTGTCACAATAGTTTGCACCCTTGTCCAAAGTTTTTACCTAAAGACAATCTTGTGAAACATGTAAACAACCTCCAAGCTATGGCACTTGAACTATGAGGTTGAGTCTCCAGAGAAGGCTGACTTCCTTTACTATCAGGATGCACCTAATTACTCTTGGAGAGGAAAAGGGAGAATGAATGCATGAAAGCAAATCTACCTACTCTAACCTAAGGGGGGTGATGCACCAAAATAGAGTGTTCGAACAAATCTCTTCCCATACATGCACACTTGAACTGTTATGACATCAAAGATATACAAATTCAGATTTGTTTAAATCCAACAATCACATACAGATTAGACAACCAAAATGAATAACACAAGGAAGAAGAGAGTTCACTTATATATCATTCATAGGTCAAAAGAGATACATTCATGCAAATTGTAGATAACCACAAAGCATTGAAGAGAGGCAAATAGGTCTTGCACAATAATCAATGGCTGAAGGAGATAAGGCAGAATATCATGAATAGTACATAGGCAAAGGAAATTTACAGTGAACTTGCAAAGCAATATTAGAGGAAAACAAAGAAGAGTCCACCTTTTCAAAATTTACAAAATTTGCCTTTATAGCTCAAACATAAGTGAGACATTTTTTGCCCTAAACTAAACTCAACCACTACACTTAGCAATTATTGCAAATCTAGAAGAAATTCGAACATGGAACAATTCTAGATACAACGTAATCATAAAAAACCTAGTTGGAAGGACCTTGGAAATGATAGAAACAATGTCATTCAATGCAAGAATACTCAAAATGGGCAATCTGACAGTAGGAGAAGTGTCCTTCGTGTCATTTTTTGGCCTTGCATTTATTTGGAAGTGGTTGGGATCGATCAAGAAGATCAGATTGCACAAGAAAACCTAATTCCCTTCGTTTCTGGCTCATTAATCAACAAAGTTAGCAGGTCAACTAAGTCTTGCAACTAGAAACCACCATGTGGACCAATCATGTTATTTCTTTTTGCCACCTCATGGAGTCTTTATGCATTTTGACCACATCATTTAACTAATTGCGACACCCCTAAACTTAACTGCGATGGTTACAAAAAATGTTAACTTAACTGTGATGTTAACTCCCAATTGTGCTTGCATTTCCCTTTAAACTGGGCCTTCAAGGACATGTGGTAGAAAAGTCACTTTCCTACATTCCTTAAAAACCTTGCAACTTCATAAAGGGGGAAGTGCCAACCATTGATCATCACAAGATTGACAACAAAAACATAACTGGTCCACCAACCGTGCAATTAGCACCCTTGACCAATAAAAACCTGTCGACTTGCCAAGTTGGTCTAACATATTCACGCTGGTCTGGCAATTTATTTTGTGGCCCATAAGGGGAAATTACACCACGAAATCCACATGTTAATTAGGCGCTTCCCCTCATTGTCTAAACTTCTTGCATCTTTAGAATGCAAAAAAGAAAGAATCATTGATTTTTTTGTATCTGACGGTGGTTGAAACATTCAGCCACCTTCTGCCCACCATGTCAGAGCTTGGCCAATGACAACACTTCCTTTTGCCAACTATTCTGATAGCTTTCCTGACACCTTTGCTTGCAGCCGACAAGGAAATAGGGCCCACATGTTGCATGGTAGCAAGGCACTTGCCCACATTGCTTAAAAGACTTGCAACTTCATAATGCTGAAAAGCATCTGTTGTCTATCTTGGAAGATTTGACGGTGGATGACATATGGGCCCGCAAAGATATTAAATCGCACATAACTTAGGAAATAAGGAATAGCCCAAGGCTATAAAATATATATTTTCGTGCCCTATTATTTGAATAATCAAATATGTGAACGTTACTATGTTTGAATTCAAATATGACAATTTTGGTGGGAGGCAAAAATTACCAACATTGACCTCCCAGGAAGTCCTGGTACTTTACCTCTGTGAGCATTACCTAGAACCAATGAGTGCTAAGTGTTCCATTTATTCTCATAAGAGATGGATTCATATTGAATCACCACTCATGAAACATGGGTCAATGAGTTTGACTCAAAAACTACACAATTAAATCCTGATAGCAATATCACAATTTGATTTGCTGTGGAAATTATCTCCTACTTATATTTTTATTATCTAGCTCAACATAATGATTATTGACATCAATTCACTATATTATGACATGTGATTTGATTATATTATCTAGTTCATAGTAATGATTATTGGGCTCTATATTTGTTGTTTAGATCATATGTGTAGACACCCTAAAATTGGCAAAGACCTAAAACAATGCGAATTTTGATCAAATACCACAAATTAAAGGCAAAATTAGATAAAGGGGGAAATAGATTTTGAAATCAACTACAAATGTCAAGTCATTTGAGTGGTTAGTTGATTAAACACTTAAACATTTCATCAAATTCAAAAAGACCAAAATCACTTTTAAAAGAGGAAACCAATTCATAAAATCAAATAAAATGAAATAAAAAAGAAAAAGGTAAAGACAAAATTTGAAAATAAATACAACGTTTAATAAATCAACAAAAAAACATGTATCCTCTCAAAAAGTGAAATCCACTCTTTTTAGAATTAAAAACAATTAAAAATCCCTATTTATCCTCACAAACCAAGTCTGTTGGACTATTCCTCATGGGGTCCTATGAGATATTTTAGTTTCACCATTACCTCTAGGAAAAGGTAAACCTCGGATCTTTACCCCAACCCCCCTTCTAAAATCTTATAAATAAAAGGGAAAATCAAGAGCAAAGGGACCCAAGTTTTATGCATCTTCACTATAGCCATATTAGAGCTCACATTTTGATCATCCATTTAGCATCATTGTTGTAAATATTTCATGTCATTTTAATGTCATTCTAGCATCATTTAGTATCTATTTAGCATTGCTTAATATTATTTAATCATATGCATATACTTATTTTAGGATTTTCAAATAGATCTCATATAAACATTCCTAGATCTGCATTAATAGCATACTTCCATTCTAGAACTATCACTAAGATGCTGGTTTGAGAGCAATTTTAGCATTTGTATTTAGGGAAACATGAGACATTCATAGAGTCATTATTTGGTAGTGTTTTCTTGGGTCTAGATTAGTTCATTAATATTTTGATTACACTCTACACCAAGGTCTTATCAATACGCAATTCCAATGTGTACAAATTGGCGCCCACCGTGTGATTATAGTTCTAAAGCCTCATTGTTCTTTAATTTTTTGTTCTAATCTTTGAACCTCCTTGTGATCTGTGGGTTACTCTTAGTTCTCGTGTAGATTTGACTTATCATAGGATTAACATGTTGGAATGTTCGAAATAACTGAGAGGGAGGACAAGGTTGGGGGGTGCATCAATTATCCAAGGTCCAAATGTACAAATAAAGCTTTTCAGTACTTCAACTTATACTTATGCATTTATTAATCATTCTATATATTAAACATTTGCATATTATTGTCCTAGGTTAAAATTGTTGATCAGATGTATATTGTTTTTGATGTTACACAAAATGTCATATCTTTATGAGTCAATGTATGTCGAGTTCACTCGGATGATGAAGACAATTTCCTGTGTTTGCCGAGCATTCCAGTGTTTTCCAAGTTTAGAAGATAATGTATGTTGAGTTTACTCGGGCGTCTAAGAGAAGTTAGTAGAAGTTGAGTGTTAACGAAACTCACTTGGTTAACAGAGCCATTTTTTTTTTGCATTTTAGGGTTGTGTGTGGAATATTTCATTTTCATTTTCTATTGTTGTACTTGAAAGTGCTTGTTTAATGCATGGTCAAGAATTTCAAATTGCAACACCTTCAAGAAAACTCAGACATGACTACAAACCCAACCTGAATTGGATACAAATGCTGCAATATACCTCGAAACATTGCATTTGTGTACTTGAACACAAATACCAATTGAAATAGTGCATTCGACAGATTAAATAGTGTGTTTGATCATTGTAATAGCACATCTGCATTTAAAATAGTCTGTATTGCAGAGAAGCACCTGGCAAATGATAAAATAGTGCATGCGAGAAACAAAATAGTGCATATAAACATTCTTGCAGCGCTTTTGAGGGAATTTCCAAAATAGTGGCTACTTTCATCTAGGATATCCCAAAACAGAACATATATCTGAATACCCTTTTACTCCATTAACACTACAAAATTGAGGAACTCTGAAAATGACCAACACAAAAGTCTTCCAACCCTACATAGGGACTTTTATCCAATAAGCATCATTACTACAACTTTGCACATCAAGTCAGATACAAAAGGTCACACACATCCTTTCATCACCAGAATTCATGGAGCTAGATCATATCACTAGTGGTATTACTAGAAACTATTTGAAAGGTAGCTTAATACTTCATCATAACTTGGTTTAAAAGAATTATCCTCACAACGTGAAAACATAGAAGGATTAAAGGGTTTTATTCACATCTCATGCCATTGCGCAAAATCAGTGTAAGTGCTAAACAAAAGGAACCAAAAAGATTTCCCATATGAGTAAGTGCTAGAATAGCAGAGGAAACAACAAAATCTGCACAATCCCCAAGCACCATTGATCCTATAACACCCATTGATTACTCGTCAGTCACCATTGTTGAAGAACCACCCTTGTTCGAACAAGAGATTTTAGAACCTACTAAAAAAATGGGTTCATCTCATGTTTGGGGTGAGAATAGCCTTGAGTCAAATATCGAAGACTTTCAACAAAACCCAGAACTTGTCGATAGAATGGAGAAACTACTAGAATGTCATAAAGAATGCTACTTGTTATCATTGGCACAACAAGGTGCAAAGCTGGTTGGAGATTATGATATATCTAACCTCAGAAGGGATCAAGAAGATTCACCCTTAGAGGTCATTATTCAAAAGCTCCAAGACCTCCAAATGGAAATGGAAAAGATGAAATGAGGGAAAATCCAACCGGCCAAATTTAATCTAGAGAGGATATGTTCTCTTCCCTTTGATCGAGTTTCATCTTGACACCTTTTCCCCAAAAATATGCAAATACCAAAATATGACAAATATTTTGGTACATCCGGTCTGCAAGATCATCTTCAACAATTCTATACCTTAAGTATGGAATTTGTACATGACATGACCTATCTTATGTGTTTGTTCCCTAGAAGTTTGGGAGGACAAGACATGGAGTGGTTCTCATAACTCCCCTCAAATATTAGATCATTTGATCAACTAGCCTCTGTCTTCATTGCATAATACTCCTATAACATCGAACAAGAGGTCACTATGATTGACTTATGCAACACGAGACAACTCCCATGGGAGTTTTTCAAAGTTTTCTTACAAAGATGGAGGCATACCTTTGCCAAATACCATCAGGATATCCTAGACAAAGAGACAACTAATATATTTATCAATAGTCTCTCCAAGCCTATGAATTATTAGCTACAACTTCAAGGTCCTAAAGATTTTAAAACAACATTGGAAAATATAGCCAAAGAGGAAGAAACCTTGCTAAACAATGATATCATTAAACTATCAAAAGATGGCAAATAGCTAGTGTGGAAGAAACCTTGCTAAACAATGATATCATTAAACTATCAAAAGATGGCAAATGTTTCTCCAGTAACTCCCCACAGCCACACAACTCATCAGACCGATCAAATGAGAAACAAATATCGTGGTGAAGAAATAACAATAAAATATGGTAAATGAGGGAGTGGTAGAAGCACATAATGTTAAACTGTAGCTTCACTTCTCTCCAAATCAACACTATCCAAATGTCAATAACACCAATGTGCCTGCTCGCTAGGACACATAAAGGAAAGACCATGCTTGTCTATTCTATCGCTGAATCACAAGTACTCCAACACAAAATATCCCCAACCAATAGGTGACATATAACTAAGCTCCTCCACTGAAGGTATATAAGTTGTTCAACCCACCTAGAATATACACTCCCATCAGTGAAACATACGAAAGAGCCTTGCAAATGATTTTAGTTGATGACCTTATTATGTTACTAGAAGCCAAACCCCATGAACCACAAGTTAAACCTTCATGGTGGAGTGACAAACATTTTTGTGCCTCTCATCAAAATAGAGGGCATCTCACCAATAACTGTTATGCCTTTAAGGGAGCCATTAAAAAATTGATCAATAATAGGACCATTAAAGTACACAATCTTCATAATAATGAGGATCACATGTCCTTTATAAATCCCCTTATGAGCCATGAGAAGGGTGAATCTTTCAAAAATAATCAGACCACATCCTCCAATGACAAGGTCAGTTATACCCTAAATTATGATAATACAATCAACATGATGTCTAGCTTCAATGACATTATCAATGTTATTATTGTCAAAGATAAGCACATGAAACAACCCTTGAATGCTATCACCCAAGGTCAAGCCCCTAAAGTGGTTCTGCTAGGGGCAACGACTAGTTTAGAACAAGCAACCACAAGCTCTGCCATATCCAAATATAGTTTGGTTAATCAATTGTTAAAACACCTTGCCCATATGTCCATCTTTGAATTTTACAAATATCTTTGAAGCACAAAGAGACCCTAACCATAGTCTTAGTGCCAAATGATCTTGATGTCAATAGATTCCAAAACATGGTAAGAAAACTAGTTGCACATCATTGTGTATCCTTCTTAGCACAAGATGACATGTCCTTTGCTCGTCCACAACACTCCCCATTACATATTGAAGTCTTTGTCGACATAAACATAGTAAAGAGAGCTTTGGTTGATGGCAAGGCTGGTCTAAACATCTACACTTTTAACATGGTAAAAGCACTAGGATATACAAAGGTGTTGTTGAGCCCAAGAAAAAAATTACAATTAAGGCTTATGATGAGGAAAGATCCTCTAAGGGTATGGTCATTTTATCAATAAGGGTTGGCTCTGTCATGAAAGAAATCATCTGTCAAGTTTAGGACCTGAAGTTAACTTACAACATCCTATTAGGCAGGCCATGGATCCATGGCATGCAAGAGGTTCCTTCTACATATCATTGATGTTTGAAATTTCCATATATGGGTCAAGAGGTAACTATACTCAGGGACCAAAATGACATGCAATATTGCAATTCCCTTGTTCCTCATAATAGGGAATAAATCACCACCCCAACAAGTAATGATGACAAATATATACCATAAGAGATTTCAACCTCCACCAGTTAGGTTAACAACCACTTTTCAAGAACGACTAAGGGAAAAGAGAAAGTGGGTTGTTCCAATTCTTCCATATCATCATCGCTTCTACCAAAAGACTCCAAACAAAAACATTATGAAAGGAATGAGTTGTTTAATGAAAGAATTTGAAAGAAAGTGAAAAATGTAAACAGGTAGGAGAATATTTAATTTCTTTGTTTGACCCACCATTATCTCCTAAATCTCATGGCAGGCCAACTTTAACATCTCTTCCTAGACCCTACAATGAACATTTTGTTAAAGGAAGTGATATATCCCTGAACATCAAAGAAGAGGAAAACAAGATGATACAAAACGTTGACATTTCCCCCCACCATTTTGGCAAGGGTTATATCCTAATGAAGAAAATGGGTTATCCAAGAGAAGGGCCTTTGGGAAGAGGCAAATGTATTGTTGAACCACTAGCAACATTGTTTAGACCCAACAAATTGAAGATAGGAGTAGGCTATTTAGAAAAAGAAAATGAAGGTTTTTCACCTTATCCTAAGCTACCACATCTTGATAAGTCATGACCTAGGTACAAAGATTCCTCCTCATCCACTTTGGTTTGGGTACCAAAAGAGAAAGAAATCATAGATTAGAGTGCATCCTACCTAAAGAATGTAAACCTATCTTTCCATGATCTACATGTTGTAGAAGGACCATTTGTAGATGTCATTAATGATGAAGATGAGGATGACTCTACCAAATGAGAACTTGATTTGCTATCTGAGGAATCTATTCATGATAAAGAATGTGATGTAATTCACATTTTTGCATAGAATTTTGCCACATCACAAGAATCTACCTCTAGCTTAGAATCCCCTTCACTACACAGAGTCAATTCACACTAGAATGTTTTAGAAGTAGATATAAAACAAACACTTGATCTCACATCACAGGTTGATGATGAACCTAATGAGGAATTCTAGTTCTAGACTTTATTTCTAGATTTCTTTCTAGTAGAAATTGAAAATGAGTTTAATGAGCAATTCGAAGACTCTAGTTTCCTAGATAACCTACAAGTCATAGACTTATCGAATACGATGTATGAGTCATCAAGTGGCATCGTGTCTTTGAACCTAGTCAGACCATATCCATACCTTGAGTCATTATCCTTGATCCATCCTGAGCTTATTAACTATGATACAATTTAGCATCATAATATTCCTAATTTCAACACCGACCATGACATTTTTGTATACCTTGATATAATTGAACCATCTCCAAGACTAGAACCAAAGTAAGCACCTATGGATGGGTCCAATATCAATCATCTTAGTCACACAAATAGAGGTCTAACACCTCAAAAATTTAGCACCCCAAACCACGTTGTGGTAGGTCTAGATAAATAAATAGAAACAAATAGAAGTGACATATCTAAGGGTGAAAACCCAATTGTGGCACCCAATTATGAGATAATTGATGCTTTACCAGAGTATTCAGAAGAGAGGTTATCTATTTTAATTGAGCCCATACAGAAAGTCAACATTAGGCCAAAAGCAAAACCTAGAATTATTTACCTAGCACAGTCATTAACTTCAGATGAAAGAATTGAATTCGTTCATTTCTTCAAGAAAAGGCAAATTAATTTTTCATGTTCCTCTGTCGACATGTCAAGTTTAGACACTAGCCTAATTCTTCATCACCTCAACATTTCTTCAGAGGCTAAACTAGTCAACCAAAAGCTCAGAAAAATGCATCCCATATAGTACTTTTAATCAGAACAAGCTTGGAGAAGTTACTTCATACCAATGTCATTAAGCCATTGGTGTATGCTTCATGGATCTCCAACATTTTGCCTATTTCAAAGAAGGATGGTAGCATATGGATTTGCAATTTTTTTTGTGATGTCAACAAGGCATGTCCCAAAGATGACTTTCCCTTACCAAGTGTTAATGTCATTGTAGACCCAACTGTAGGATCTCTTATGGATGTTTTCTTCGGTTATAACCAAATCAAGATATCACCCAAAGACCAAGAGAAACTGGCCTTCACTTGTCCATGTGGAATATTATTTTGGAACATCATGCCCTTCAGTCTAAAGAACACAAGAGCCACATATCAATGAGCTATGACCACAATATTTTATGAAATGATGCACAAATTTATGGAAGATTATGTAGATGACCTTCTAAAAAAGTCTCATACCCATGAAGACCATCTTCCAATTCTAGACAAGATATTCACACGTCTAGAACCTTTCAAAGTTAGGTTAAATCCTAAGGGCTATTCTTTCAAGGTGCAATCTAGAAAGCTCCTAGGCTATACTGTCTCTACTAAAGGGATAGAGGTAGATCCTGAAAAGGTACAAGCTCTTGTCAACATGAAACCTCCCAAGAATCTATGTCAGCTATGTCCACTCCAAGGGAGACTTTAGTCCGTCTGAAGATTCATATCTCAGTTGGCTGAGAAATGTGTGCCTTCCACTCACCTTCTCCACAAAGATATAATTTTTAAGTGGAACAATCAGTGTCAAACAAATTTTGATCTTCTCAAGAATTGTCTAATGAATCCACCTATCTTGGTTCTTCCCATGCCACAAAAACTTTTATTGTTGTATATTTCCTTGACAGAAAATTCAATAGGAGCCCTCTTGGCATAGGAAAATGTCCAAGGAAAAGAATGAGCTATCTAGTACATTAGTTGAACCTTGGTTAATATGAGCTCAACTACACTTTCATTGAGGAGGCATGTCTAGCAATAGTTTTTGCTTCACAACAACTATGCCACTACCTCCTGGCCTATAAGGTAAAACTCATAACCAAAATTGATCCTCTCAAATATCTTATCAGCAAAATAGTGTTAACAGGAAGGCTCACCAAGTGGGTCATGATTCTAAGTGAGTTTGACATAGAGTATGTTGATAGAGAGGCTTTAAAAGGACAATCCATTGTAAATTAGTTGGTCGAGGCACCCTTAGAAAGCTCGAATCTCATCTTAGCAGACTTTCTAGACACACACATGTGCTTCAAAGAGAACTAGTCACATGGAAGTTTCATTTGATGGCTCGTATACACATCATGGTTTAGGCACAAGAGTTCTATTCATCACACCTTTAGGTGTGACCATACCAGAGTTATAAAAACTGTTGGTCCCATGCCCTAATAATATGGAAGAATATGAAGCCTTAGTTGTTGGTCTTAAATTAACTTTAGAATGGAAATTGACAACAATAGAGGTCTATGGAGATTCCTAGCTCGTCAATCAAGTGAATGACACCTATGAAACCAAAGATGAAAAATTGCTACCTTACAAACATTTGGTTGATCTCAAAGCATGATTTGTTCATATTACATTTGAGAAGATTTCTTGAGACAAGAATAGGACGACCAATGCTATGGCTAGTTTGGCCTCCTTACTCTAGAACTAGACTAACAAGAGCAATATGAGTTCTTAGTAGAGGATGTGGTTCAACTTGCATTTACTCAACCAAACTCCCAGATTGTTTTCCTCTTAAACACTTCTAACTCCCCTTGGTACGATTCCATCTCCATCTACTTACACATTAACATTATGCCTTCTAACCTATCCAAAAACCAAAAATGAAACTTTACCTAACAAAACTCATGTTACACATTGGTGGCTAATACATTGTAAAGGAAAGGTCTAGATGGAACTTTATTTAGATGTCTAGAAACCACGAGTCTAGGGTTTCTCAACAAGAGGTTCACGCAGGTATTTGTAGCTTACATTTCAGTGGATTCACCTTAGCCAAAAAAATCCTTAGAATGGGTTATTTTTGACCCACCATGGAAAAAGATTCTATCAACAATGTTAGAGCTTACAAGAAATGTCAAGTCCACAGTAAACTAATTCATGCACTGGCTCAAGGACTCAACCTATAGGCCACACCATGGCCTTTTTATCGATGGGGTTTCGACTTGATAGGTGTCATTAACCCACATTCCTCTAGCGGACACAAGTGAATTATGACAATAACAAAGTATTTCACCAAATGGGTTGAAGTAGTACCACTCACAGAAGCCACTAGCAAACAAATCTCCTCGTTTATCCTTAATAACATAATTTTTTGATTTGGCATACCTCATGTTATTCTAATGGATAATGCCTTGCATTTCAAAAACCAAATAGTTGATAAGTTGTGCGAAGTATTCCACATCATTCACCATTCCTTGTCAATCTATTATCCCCAGGGTAATGGCCAAGAAGAGGCCATCAACAAAAATATCATTAACATCCTAAAAAGAATCGTTAATGACACTAGTCAGGACTGGCATTTATAGCTAAATCTTGCACTCTGAGCCTATAGAACAAGTGTTTAGATGCCTAAGGGTGCAACCCCCTTCTCTTTGGTCTATGGTAGCAAGGCAATTCTTCCCCTAGAGGTTGAAATCCCATCTTTGAGAGTCACCTTACGTGATGTTATGAAAAATGAGGACTATAGAGTGGCCCATTTAGAACAATTGGAATTCTTGGAGGAACATTAGCACACAACCCACGAACATCTCAAAGTGTATCAGAGTAGGTTTTCCATAAACTATAACAAGAAGGTGAAGGCATGTATTTTCAAATAAGAGACTTAGTCCTCTGAGAAAACCCTAACAACTAGGCAGATCAGGAAAAGAAAGGTGACTGGGAAGCCAAATGGATTGGACCTTATATCATCATAGAGTCTTTTGGGACAGGTACATACAAACTTTTTGATTGTGATGGAGAAGAACTAGCAAAACCCATTAACATCATCCATCTTTAAAATTTCTATCTAAAGCCATGAGGAAACATCTCATATCTTTAAAATATCAAAAACAACTAGAAAACATTACAAAAAATAAATTAAAAAAATTTGGTGTAAAAGGAGTGAGAGATACCACCTTTGGGCTTCCCTAACAACACAAGTCCTTCCATGTGAAAATACAACTAGACATGGCTACAACAAAACTTTCCATGCCAATTTTGCTTGCTTATAGCCTTTCTTTGTACTACTTGACACAATTAACATGACACTAAAAATAAAAGGGATACAAGGTGTTGCGTTTGAGTCAATTTTACACATACCTAATCTAGAAACACTTATGGGTTATAGTTCAGTGATTTCTCATCATCATAAATAGTTCACAGCAGAAACAATTAACAAACATAAATAAAAGGAAGTTGAGCAACTCAGAGGAAACATGGAGTTCGATTATGTTTTAAGATATCGCAAGCATGAGTTATAGGAAAATCAATGCACATCTCAAATATCTACTACTGCCAAAAATCAAAAATCCATCTAGCCTCCATAAATCCATCCATGGTCCCCAAATCCATTTGGCTTCCATAATTCCATATGTGGTCCCAAATATCCATTTTAGCCTCCATAGCTCCATATGTGGTCCAAAAAATTCATTTTAGCCTCCATAATTCCATATATGGTCCCAACAATTCATTTTAGCCTCCTTAAATCTAAATATGGCCCTAAGAGCCCCACTTTTAGCCTTCATAAATGCAAACATGTTCCCCAAACCCCACTTTTGGTCTCCTTAACTCTTTATGTGCTCTGAAATGTCCCTTTTGGCCTTCATGTTGGCCTTGGTGATCTCCATATTCCAACAAATCTCACTTCCTCCTTTTACTACCAACAGATCAAAAATCATCAAAAATAATAAAAAACATCCAAAATCATCAACAACAGTAAAAAAGCACCAAAAAATCATCAAAATAGTCAAAACGCATAAAAATAGTCAAAAAACATAAAAAAACATGAAAAACAGTCAAAAAAACGTAAAAAAAAAATCAAAGAAAAAAAAAAATCATCAAAATAGGTCAAAATAATAAAAAAATATAAAAAATCATCAAAAACATAAAAAATTGTAAAAAACAGTCACAAATGCATCAAAACTATCACAAACAAATCAAAAAATTAAACAAGCGATAAAAAACATGCCATAAAAATTGTCTTTCATTTTAAATTGAATTATCTTTGTATTTTTCAATCCAATGATCCATTGATTTCATGTCAAGATGGTGTTTGTCTATAATTACTGCTCCTTCGGGACATGCTTTCGTACCTCAACCTATTTTTATATGAAATCAATGGTGAGGCACCCTATATTGAAAAATATTTAAATTTTTTATGGCATAATCCTTTTCCTATTACTTCTAGCAAAGACAACAAACAAGAGCATAAATAAATCAAGAAGCAACGTTGTTATTTCTTGCAACATATCTTGGGGCTTGAGAAATCCTGGCACAATGTGGATAGCTGAAGAATTTTGCCTATGTTTCTCTCAAAAAAATATCAAAAGGGTTTTTCAGACTTATTTATGTTGCAGAGGCCATGATTGATCCAACATCCTTCATCAAATATATCAATGCTATCATAAAACATCTTTGTGACCTCATGTCTCATCTTTTCGATTTGGGGACACATTGGTAATTTGGGCCTCACTCAGATTGCTGAAGATATCCATTGCACTCTTTCATCACCATCCAGCTAGGTCATCATTTTGTTGTGCACCAACAATGCTCCTAGCACTCTATCAAGTTGACCTACTTCCCAATCATAAGAAGCAATCCATGAGATTGAATGCCACACCAGTTGAACCCTTGACCCTTAGAGCCAACAGTGGCACAAAACAAGTAAGCGTTTCAGAGATTGCAATGACCTCCCCCACCTTATAGAGGCCCAAACACCCTTTTTGAGTCCCTCTAGCACCCTTTTAAGGCCATCTAGCACCTTTTCAAGCCCCTCAATGCCTTTTATAGGCCTAAACACCTTTTCTAGGCCTCTAGTGCTTTTTTCGGCCCTCTAGCACCCTTTTAGGCCCAAATTCATTTTTTAGGCTGCAAGCACCTTTTTAAGGCCATTTAGCACCTTTATAGGCCCAAAATGCCTTTTTTAGACAACTTGGTGCCTTAGCCTAACTTCTTCAGTAGAATAGGGTGAGTTTGTATGCAGAGGGCCCTCGGTTACCTTTCATTCGCCCTATGATAATATACCTCTTGGGGGTGGCTGGGGTCGCCCCTATCACCTGTTGGCCTTGTTGCAGAAGGGGTGTTCCTTTTCTTCAGGAACAAGCTACGCCAAGCCCTGGAGGTACTACCGATGCTAACATTTCATTCCATCCTTGCTGCCTCAGCAAGCAAAGAACCATAATAGGTCCAAATGTTTTTTTCTAGGCCCTTTTAGCATCTTTTTAGGCCCCAAGGTCTGTTTCCAACCATCAAGTGTGTTTTTCTAGGCCCAAACACCCTTTTCGGGACACCTAGCACCTTTTAAGGCTTCCCAATGCCTTTTTCTACGCCCCAAATGCCCTCTTAGGCCCACATGCTTTTTCAGTAGCCCCATAATTATCCATCTCTGCACACACCTAGAGAAAGACCTCAACTTTTGCCCTAACTTGTCTATAAAGGCTATCAATATACACAGAATCTTAAACTCCAGTTCCACCTGCAATTCATGGATTAGCACTTCCTTCTTTTTCCACCTCGTGCACTTATGCTCTCAATATGTTATACAAGTTTGTACTCATCTTTCTTTGAGAGCCCACCTAAAAATTTAGTTATCACAAATAAGTGAAGGTTAATCTTCCTCTAAATATCCCATTGCTCACGCTTTTTGTGGATTTTGAAAACCTTCGACAATTTCAAAAATACCAAAAAAAATCCAAATAGTCTCAAAAATACCAAAAACATCTAGAATAATTTCAAGAATACCAAAAAATCCAAATAGTCTAAAAAATACCAAAAACATCTAGAACAATTTCAAAAATACCAAAAGCATCCAAATAGACTAAAAAATACCAAAAAAATCCAAAACATATCAACACGAAAATATCAAATCAAAAATAACAATAATAATCAAACACTTTCAATAACATTGTATGAAATGAGCGCTAGTCACGCTTTTTGTCTACCATAAACAACACACTTTTTTATTTTTTTACAACGACAAAGGTACAATTACATCCAAAGAAACAGCTAATAGATCACTTATTTTGGTCTCCCTTATGGAGGTGGCATGTTAGGATTTTCGGTTGATCCCTCTCACACCCAAACAACATCCATTAGTATTGGGAACCTCCCACTATGCAATTAAGCATTCAACAGTTGCATACATTTTTTTTATCCATGAACTAGGTCTCTCGTCACCACTCCAATGGGAACAAATGATTATTTAACCCCATATAGTATGCAACTTCCCAGTGTACTTTCATAGTCCTTTGTGTATATGCAAACACATTGTCTACTAGCTTATTAATACCTAGCACAATGATCACCCATTGAGCTATGTCTCACTCTTGTTGCATCTATTCAGTTGCCATTCTTTAGTGCTCCACATCCTCCTTCATCTCACTAAGATGTTGCTGCAACTACCTCACCTTTGCCTCGCTAGTTGATAATTGCTCTTGCAGCTACAATGACATGGTGTTCATTTTTGACACCACATCCTTAAAAGGATTTGATTGCACCTGGACCTCAGAGCATCCTACAACCTTTGTGCTTGTGCTCACTCAGCTCGAAACTCCACATTGTTTCCATCTACTCATGATCTTTCCACTCGTAGCTTAGTTTCCAACGATTGCACTCATGCCTACTTTATATTTTACACCGATCATAGCCATCTGGCTTCTATTTACACTCCATCCTCACGAGCTTTATCCATCAAACCTAAAAAAAATGTGATTTCTTATTCTGCATTCTTGGCCTAGACTCTCTCTGCGGTCAACATTTTTTGCAACTCCTCCACTTCATGTGTTTCTTTTTCCCCATCCTCAATCATCGGCTTTGGCTCAACCACACCTAATGCACCCATCTCTTCACTCATCAATCCCTATCCTTGGATTCTAAGGCTAATCAACTGATCAGCTGCACTTGTCACCTCACCCACACTAACATCCTTTGTCACCCTCTGCACTTTTCCTGTTGTCTTCTTAGGAGAGTCCATGTCCCCCACACCTGTTGCTACTTCTAGCATGCTTTTTGTCACTCCATGAGGACTACTTTCTACTCACATCATGTGATTGCCACCCAAATCCTCCTGCAATGACTGTTGCGCTGCACTCCCTAACAACATTAACAATGCTAACAAAGAAGCTTCTTCCGCCCTAACTCTTAAACCCCCAAGTTGTGCTTGTACTGGATCTATCTGACTTGACTTTCCATGCTCATGAACTAACACTTGGAGCTGAGGTTGATACACCAATTCACGTGACATATAATGAACATGTGTTTCCATTCATCCTTGCCTCACCCACCCTCCCTGACTAACATCCCCCATCTTTGCCTCCTTTTGTGACTGGCATGGTGAGCCCACCATGCTAACAACCTCACATTTACTTTGCCCCTTTAACAAATGAATGTCCCACCACCTGCGATACTTATTCCTTCACTGTGATTCCTTTTGCATGTAATACTCATCTATTTATGGCCTTCACTCAACACACATTCAAATTTTTAGCCTGGCCACACATTCACTCTACACAAACCACTGCACTAGTACCAAGTACACTCATCGATCTACTCTAACATTACTATGCCATGATATACCTACTAATCCCCCACTAACACATATCTTCAAACACAATCACCATACATCCTAGTGCAAAATCACCATTGTTACATTCCACAGCTTGTTAGAAGAATCATACAACAACTTTAATCCACAGGGAACTAAACAAACTTGACATTATTGCACACAACTATCGACATGATTGTCCACAAATATTGGCTTTTTCACTATCATGTGTTTCTAGTACCTTGATGATGTATTTAACTAGAGGGTTTGGGATGAAACCATGACATTTTATTTGACTTCTATTTTCACTATTTTGATCTCGTGATCCTTTGGTCTTATGCATTATTGGCGTCCACTTATAAGTGCCTCCTCTCACTTGGAAGGCCATGTATATCTCAACCAAATTTGCATAACATCTCAGATGAGGTTCCTTATTTGACACTATTTGCATATGTACTAAGCTTATCTTCATGTTTTCTTTAATTGTGGTAGACTATTCTTAATAGTTATTATATTTTCCATCTACATTATTGGTTTTCTCTGAAAATTCTCTTCAAGATAGAGTATTCATATTACCATAGCTGAGCAAGTGGTGATTGTACGATATCCCTTTTTATTTAGGTTCTCAACGATGACATTTAATTTGCATCTCTTTACAAATGTGATAGCTAGTTGCATTCATGTTGCTTGCACTTCATATAGGGTTCCTTTAAACAAATGGTTGGTGTACAAATGAGGAATATACAATATTTCTTACACAACATCATCCAATAGACTGGTAGCAAAATTGAGACATGGTAGCAAATGATCAACAACAACATCACCATCACAATGAGCTTTCAACATTCAATTATTGTGGACTTTATTTCATCCCTTCATTATCATTTCATTATCCCATTTCCATCCCATCCTTATTTTATTATTTTAATCATTTCATTCTCTTTTCATTAATCTATTTTGTTCCATTTCATTGTCTCACATCATTTTATTTCTCATTGCATTTTCATTTCATCATCCTTTTATCATTTTCATTATTTTCATTTTTTTTATCACTTTCATTTCTTCATTTTCCATCATTCATTTCATTCCTTTGCTTATATTTCATAATTCGGTAATCACTTCACCATCTCATTTTCCTAACATCCTTGTTTTATTTTATTAATTACCTCCTATTCATCTTACACCATTTCATCTTCATCATCACTCCATCTTCATTTTGTCCCACTACATCATTTTGTATTCCACTGTAAACCATTTCTTTCCACCTCTTTATTTTTATCATTTTGGTCCATTTTTCACCTCATTACATTATAACTATTCTCAATCATTTCATATTCATTCCATCATTTCATTCATTTCATTTTCCTATCATTAAACTCATTTCATTACATTCCCTTTTCTTTAATCATTTTCTTCCACTCCATTTGCCTATCATTTCCATTTTTTTCTCAATTTTTATTGTTATTAATTATATCATCTTCATTTGTTCATTTTACGTTATATTCATTTCATCACATTATTTTATCACATCTTTTCCTTAATTCATTTCATCTGATCACACTCATCTTTTCTTAATTCTTTTCTATTATTTTTATCATTTCATGGCATCATATTACAACATTGTATTCATTGTCTCATCCTCATTTCATCATTACATTAAAACATTTTTTACCATCTATTCCATTATCCTATTTTCATTATCATATCCTTACATTACATTTCATTATGTTCATCCATTTCATTTCTATATTCATCATCTACATATACATTTTTTCACTACACTATGCATTTATTCATCTACGCATTAATAATGCAAATCACATCCACATATAAGAGCATCATAACAATAAAACAATATATGCATCATATCATCCATCATATCATCACATGCCACTTTTAACCATATAAAATCCATGATACAAATACACAAAAATCCAACATAAACACAAATACGAAAAACTTGATCTGAATAGTCATATATCAAAAGATCCTCATCAAAATTGATACATCTAATAAGCTAATACATACACAAAAAAATGATACATAAGATCACTCCTGAGTCTTGCCAACTGGGCTACAGATTGGGAGGTTCCTAATCACTGGGGGTGCTCCTCCAATCTCTCAGAGCCTAATATGAGGAACATGTAACCTATTTCCCAAGTATGGTTGGGGTAACCTGACTAGTGGTCACCCCATCTGTGTTCAGTAGTAGAGGTGGAGTTAGGTGCCTCGATGATTGATGCTATGAATGCCTACACCGTGCTTGACAACTAATTAATCTATGTACCAATCAACCTAACTTGTGCCTCCATGGAACTCATGTGAACCTCCATAATAAAAAAACCCACCTAGTATAACAGTTGATGGCACTGGAGCTACAAATACCTATGGCTTTACCTGTGGATGTGAGTTTTGTACCCGTATGGTAGGATCTTGCACCCGAGGCCTTTGTCTCCTAACAATATGGACATCATCTAATAACATGGCCCTAGTCTAAACTACCCTACCCCAACCCATATCATTTGTCCTTCTGCTTGGCCCTACACCACTACTTGTGCCTACTCCCATCACAATCCCATGTCACCCACAAACCTCTCTAGATCCACCACTACCCACATCTCTTGGTCTCTGTGCTGACATCTACCTCTGTACTGTACCTTGTGGCTGAACTCTCAATTGCAGTGACACCACGACCCTACCTTTGCCTCCATACCTCCCTCATACTTTGGCTCTGCCTCTCCCTCGACCACCTCATCATCACCATCCTCTCCCTCACTTGACTGATCGTTTATACCTTTGCCCATGTATTTGTAAACCTGTATGGCCTCCACACCACCTCATCTAGGTCATCTAACATGTGTCACCAATATTTTGTCTTGCCTAGATGGTGTTGGAAAATAACACCTGAATACACATATATGTAAGGCATATCCTATGCCTGTTGCCACACACATGTCAACCAAGTATGTCCATATCTGTAATAACATCACCCTTGCCAAAAGTAATGCAACCCCTAAATATACCACCTGATGCAAATCATGATATAGATGGGCTTAAAAGAAGCTACCCCATGCAAATCTCTATGGACACTCGATCATGTCCTAAATAATCCGGCCCCATCCAACAGGACATCCATGCCATCATCTATCTAGCAAGAGAAATCCTCCTATCAATCCAACCAACACCACCGGTAAGGGCTCATACTTCAGTATTTGAAACCATGGCACACTATCATCTCCAATATCATCATTTGCAAATACATCTCTGAAGGCTGTCCCATCATCCATCTGATCATAATATACTAGATCTCCCACTGTCAGGATCTTGAGAATCCTATACACATCCTCTAGGGTAATCATCATCTCCATAAGTGGCATATGAAAGGTGTTGTGGTACGAGTGCCACCACTATCAATAATCCTCAGTTCACCTGGAACTGAGGCATCCAAAGAAGATATGTGAATCTGCATCTATCAATAACATGATGATCCACTGTTGATAATCTACCAATGGACTCCAATGGTCATGGATATAATCCCCATACCATGAGATTTTTCCCAAGTACCTATTTCACTAGAAAATTAAACAGTGACATTAGTTTTTCATCACAAGTGATTTTGCTCCATCAATAAAAAACAAACATCTAGCTATCCAGCTAATTGTTCTATATTGAACCTAATATTTTTCGTACTCTATATCTTGAGAGAGACATGTTAGTTTTCCCTACTTTGTATCCTGAGGGGGCAAATTTTTTCTATCTATTCAAAATCATTTGATTGATCCTACCTATCACTTCATGAATGCATAGCCCTATTGTTATGGTTCATGTTATGAACAAGTTTCTAGGCTGATGTCAACCTTATCATTAATCCTTGGACATTAGACTTTTTTCTCAGACCTTGGTCATTCAACACATATTCACATCCACCTATCTAGATCCTTCAACACATGACAAACCCTACATTGACCAAATATGTTATTACATGCACCGAAGACACTAAAATGATACCTCATACTATTTCATATATCATATGTGCTATTACATCAAGTGTATGTGCTATGATAAACACAAGTGCTATACCATTGATCATGTGCATTGTTTTGTCACATGGATGCACTACAAGTGGCGGAAGCACTACTAAGTTAACTATAAGCACTATTCCATAAAGTGCATGCACTTTTAGACATAAAAGCACTATGGAACCCCCCATATGAGATAATCCATCACACAGATGCACTACACAATATGTATGCACTAGAGAGCATCACCAATGCACTACAAGACCTCAACCTATGTTCATCAGCATGCACAATTCATCCCACAAATCAAACACATTATTTCTTCTGGTGAATGCGATATTAGACAACATCTATGCACTAAAAAGGGCAAAAGTTCCATAATCTTCTACGTATGCACTACAAAGGTAAGCTATGCACTATAATGCTACCCTTAATTTTTTGTAAAAGCACTATTTTGGAATGTGAATGTGCTATTTTACATTGCGTGAGTGCTAAAACACTCTAAATGCCCTACAAAAATGTTTAAATGCACTAGACCATTCAAATCATGCAAAAACCTAAAAATTCCTACAAAATTTCAAGAATTCAAAATCATGGAGTTCCTCAATGACTTATCGGGGCACCATAGTCGATTGGACACTCGTATCTGCAACCTCGCTCATATCTGTGCTCTCATAATGGGACCACAATCTTCACTTGTTCATAGCTCAAAAGGGAGGAAAGTAAAAAAGGCATGTAAAAATGAAATAGGTAAAAGGCCTTTTGACCTAGTTAACCCTTGGGGCATTTTATGACATTTTTGAACATTATTCACTCCATTTAATGCTTTTAGAACCATTTTCTCGAACTAGGTATTGTTCCATTCCATTCTATGAGATACCTACAACCCAATTTATCTACAAACTTTCTCATCAACATTTTTTTTAGAAATAAAATTGGATTCTTCATATCTCGCACATTTACTTTCCAATTTTATTTTTGAGGGGGCAATATAACCCATATCAGACTCGGACATCAAAGTTTTTCAAACATCAAAAAAATTCTACCCCAACCAATTTCAACATCAATCAAATAAATTGGAGCATCCAAGAAAACTATTCCAAACAAAGGATTTTTTAGTGATCAGACATCAAATCATCAACAATCAAACATCGTATCAACCTCAAGTCAATAAAACATTAGTGATCAAACATCAAATAATTAATAATCAGGCATCATACCAACCTTAAATTAGAAAAACATCAGTGATCAGACACTCAATCATCAAAATTTAGCTAAGAAATAGAAAATCAAGACATTCTTTTAACTAATATGCTTCACATATTAGCTCAAAGGGGCATTTGTAGACACCCTCAAATTCACAAAGACCTAAAATGACATGAATTTCAAACAAACAAAAAAAAAAAAGACAAAAGCAAATAAAATGAGAAAAACAAATAGACTTTCAAATCAACTACAAACATCACGTCATTTGAGTGGTTAATTGATTAATCATTTAAAACTTTCATCAATTTCAAAAAGACCAAAATCACTTTTAAAAGAGGAAACCCCTATTAAAATAAAATAAAAAAGGAAAAAGGTAAAGACAAAAGTTGAAAATAAATGCAACATTTAATAAATCAACAAATAACCATTTATCCTCTCAAAAAGTAAAATTCACTCTTTTTGGAATTTAAAACAATTGAAAATCCCCTTTTATCCTCACAAACCAAGTCTGTTGGATTGTTCCTCTTGGGGTCTTATGAGATATTTGCAGTTTCACCATTACTCCCAGTAAAAGGTAAACCCCATATCTTTACCCCAACCCCCTTCTAAAATCCCATAAATAGAAGGGAAAATCAAGAGCAAAGGGACCCAAGATTATGCATCTATACTATAGCCGTATTAGAGCTCTCACTTTGATCATCCATTAAGAATCATTGTTGTAAATATTTAATTTTATTTTAGTGTCATTCTAGCATCATTTAGTTCTATTTAGCATTGCTTAGTATTTTTAATCTTATGCATATCTTATTTTAGCATTTTCATATAGATCTCATATAAACATTCCTAGATCTGCATTAATTGCATATTCTTATTCTAGAACTATCACTAAGATGTTGATCGAAGAGCAATTTTAGCAGTTGTACTTAGGGAAACATGAGATGTTTGTAGAGTCATTATTTGGCAATTTTTTCTTGGGTCTAGTTTAGTTCATTGTTATTTTGATTGCACTCTACACCAAGGTCTCATGAATACGCGATTCCACCATGTACAATATGATTTTATTAGAACTTGTAGTTGATGTAGCATATTGATTTTATTTATATTAAATTTCATGGTAGGTGCATATGTTGTGCTTTAAAAATCTTGTAGGGAGAAGATATAATTTATCTAACATAAAGGCACAAGTTTTACTTTAAAATTGTTAACTAAAGATATTGATATAGAAGGATTTTTAATGTTGTCTAAAAGCACCATCTCTCACTCAATTGAGTTGGGAGAAACATCTTTTGTATTATTGTGAATCCATGATTTGAATTAGAATTTATTCTAGATCCATATGGTGTGAGTAGAATAAAAATTTAAAGTGTGTGTTTTCTTTACATATTTTTTTTTTGTAATGTTTAGCTTTTGATGACCTTTTGTCAGTTTCTACAATGCCTATTTTAAAATATTTAACATGTTTACAAATAACATATATACTTGAATGTGAAGTTAACTTCTATATTTCCTTGTAGATTTACAATTATGCATTTACAATATTTGAATATTAAAAAATGTATTGAATTCAAAAGATTTTTTGGGCTTTGAGCCTTGATGAATTTGGTAAATCATGTGTGTAGATAATTTAAAAAGAATTGTTGTATTCTATTTGAATAGATAATATCATATGATCCTAGTGGAGCAACATAAAGATTAACTTGCATTTGAAAGTTTGGAAGTTCCAACTCACTACAAGATAGACACTACTCAACCCTACGCTTTGCCCCGTTGCCAAATTCTACCATCCATGGTTCAGACATGAAACTAGTTCTAATAGGTAATAAAGACACTACTCTATGATTCATAAAACATTTGATAGCTCTAGTATCAATAAAAATGTTAACATCATGTCCATAGAGCTTACCAACTAATAGTATGGGAGTTGCCAAAAAATCATCTTGACGATGCTCAACACCTACATGAATCTAGTCTTGAACACAAGGTACCTTAGCATACCTCTATTTAGAATTCTGAGGAAAATATGCATCATAATGATTGCCTCCATTATTGAAGCACCCAGTTCTTGGTCCCTTGTTATCCTCATTTTTGTTTCTCTAGTTGTCTCCCTTTATTTCATTCCCATTCTTGTTATTTCCCATGTTCTGATTATGGTTTTGAGTAGCATTGGTATTTCTCCTTGCATTACCCATACCTTTTCCTCTCATGTTCTACATTTGTTGTCATCCATTGTTCTTTGGTTTCTCATTTTCATACTTCCACTTGAATCCTTGATTGTTATTATTTATTTTTGAAGTTCTAATGGCAGGTAATTCCTTCAGTTTTGTTGAGATGTCATTTTGCCCGATGTTGAATGATAGAGATCCTTTCAAATCCCTCTCTTGAAAAGTTGACCAAGGACCAACTCCAAGGTTCTGAGTGAGTTTTTCAACCTTCTTCATAACTCAATTAAAGATAAATGTGTATGTTCATGAGGAGGCCTTTGTTGGTTTGAACCAATCTACACAACCTGTTGCTGAAATGTAACCACAAAAGAGATATTTTTTTGTTTTTTATGTTTTATGATGAATGTAGTTTATCAATGCAACTATATGAATTTCTATTTTAACCAAGTTTTTGAAAAGAAAATACAAAGATATAATAATGAGAGATTAAATAAAATTTCTTGAAAGGAAAATTCCTAGCAGACATAAGCCAAATTAAGAACACATCTACAAAAAAATGTGGTGTGGGAAAAACTTTCCAAGGGAAAAGTGACGAAGTCTATTGAGAAGTTACATGGCTACAATCCCCATATCACAAGGTACTTCTTTAAGAAGTGGACAAAAGAAAGGGTTACAATGCATAGAGTTACAATAAATTTGATAGAGGAATTCATAGCAGAGATTATTGGTCTTCTAATGGTGGGTTAAAATTTAGAAAGGAAACAAGTATTTCAAATGCATCTTTCAAGAAATTTCCAAAAATTGATGATGAGGAGAAAAGGCTGGTAAATAATGGCAATTTTTATGACTTGGACCAACTCAAGACTATATGACAAGATGTCTTATCCTTCATTCATGAATACTTCATTCTTGATGGAAGATCTAAAAGATTACATAAATTTCATTTCCTATTTTAAAACCATTTCCTATATAAATATAGGATGTCTTTCCCTTTTTATTTGAAGTTTTCTTTAATTCATAGTCTCTAGGCCCATAGGAAGGAGTCTAGACCTATGCTCCATGAGGGGCTTATTCTTTTAATTAAAAATTACTATAAGAGTAACGTTGTGAAACCCTCTCCTTTAATGGAGAAGAAGCATACATTGCTTGGTAATGAGCCTCATCAAAAGATGAGTGCTAAGAAAATCAAGGTTAAATCTGAGGAGGGTTTTAGTGATAGCAAGAGTTCTAAGAAGGAGATTAAGAGGGAGAAAAAGAAGAAAATTACTGAGGAAAAAATAGAGTCTGAGAAAATTGGTGATGAAGAGGATAATACAAAAATGGGGTATTTGAGCTCTAATCTGGATGGTTATTTTGGTAATAGAGGAATTTTTGAGGTTAAGCTTGAGGGGGAGAGTAGTAAAGATAGGAATGTGGAGTCAAAATCTTTTACTAAAGCTTTGGAATAGAATGAGGGGAACCAAAATGTTCAACCTACTCCCACTAAAAATGATCTTTTTGATGCTAAGAGTCTAGAGGATATAGAAACTGAGAAGAATAATGAAGGTAAAGCTTTTGTTATTAAATATCAATGCCTGAATAAAAAGAATCAGAAGGAGATGTTGGAACACAAGGTTACTACTTCTGAGATTCAAATCTATCTCAAGGAAAACTAGGACATTACAAATGATTCTAGTAAAAATTATGGTGAAGAGATTAGAGATGAAATTAAACTATCCTTCCTTCATAAAGGCAAGATGCAAGTAGATGCTACCCTCCAAGTGGACTCTTGGCTCTATAATGAAATAACTATGCTTAAGACGAAAATGTGTGAAATGCAGAAAGATCTGGAAGAAGAAAGAACTAAGAGAACCCAACTGGAAAATCAAGTTGGGAATACTTCTGAGAAACTGAAAGAGTATGAAATTGAACTTTGACAGTTGGTCAAAGATAGTGAGATAAAAATGGACATGGTGACTTCCAGGACAAAGTACCAAGAAGGAAGTCAGAGAGGTTCCTAGTTTTGATGTAGAAGAGATCATTCAAAGTACAACAGAGGTTGGTAAGGAATTAAAAAAGGTCATTAAAGAGCTAATCTAGTTGTTCATCTAGTTTGTAGGTTTCTGGTCTCTAGTTGTTGTGCTTGTTCTATTTTTTGTTGTTACTATTATTTCCAACTTTTTATAGTTTTACTCCAGGTTCTAGGTCCTTGTGGGTTAGTACTTTCTTTAAACTCTGGTTTTAGGTCCCTGTAAAACTTGGTTTTTTGATGTATTGTTTTGAACTTCAGGTTTTAGGTCCTTATAAAACCTAGCGATACTTCCCATATATCTTATGTTTTTGTAAGGGGTTTCGAGTCCCCTAAAAACCTATTTTTATCTTAATCTAAAATAACATGTTTGTGAATTAAATTATCAAAAGGATCGGGCAGGAAACCAATGAAATTAGGAGCAGTGCTTCCTCAACTCCACTAATGCAATCATCGATGCAAACTTCAATAACAATCAAAATATGTTTCACATTACATGAAATCGTGAGACCATAGAAAGTGCGTTGACATGAGACAAAATGCTATGTAAGAACAAAGATGATCCTTTCTCCAATTCATCATAATAGTGGAATTTGTTAACACAAGGAAAAAACTAGAATGAAAATATTGCACAATCATAACAACATAATAAAACCATTTGCTCCATTATTATTCATATCTGGAAAGAATAACTACACTCATAATGAGAGCACCAATAACATATATTATTGCATCAAAATAATGGCCTAGAATATATATTACATATATGTATTTAAAATAAATCCTATCCTACTTTTGTGTTAAGAGTGAGAGATCTTCAAACACAAACATTATGTTAAAAACTGGGGTGAAGGTGAATGGGGTGTACTTTTGGATAACGGAGGAGGTGATTGCGACTGTCATCAAAATCCCTATCGAGGGTTTTAAATTCTTCAGGGATAAGAAGCTCTCGGCCAATGCAATTAAGGGACTTTGTGGAGAGTAAGAAGGAACTAAAGGTGCTAAGAAAGATTGACACCTACTATGTCCCTGACTCCATGAAGAAGCGGTGAAGGTATGTTCTTAGAGATGTTATCGAGTACATCACATTGGACCCTAGGTTTGATAGAGCTCATACCCACCACTTTGTTATATTGAATCATTTTTGGCATAATGTTAACATTTCCTTTCCATATTATCTATTAACCTCTATGAGCAAGGCGGTGGATAGATTTATAAAGAAGCCCACCACAAATTCGGCTCTGCACGAGGGGTTGCTGCTGCTTATCCACGAGCACTTCAAGGCTCAGACTATAAGCATTGCTCCCCATTAGACAGAGAATGTGGAGTCTAGTAGTTCTAGTTACTCCTCTGATTCAGAAGATATACAGAGCCTCAACTTTGAGGAAGGAGGGATCTCTTCTTTGAGGAAATTAGCAACCCACCAAGCTAATAAATTGCCCTCCCCCATAACCCCTAGCAGAAAAAGCCCTAGGGATCATGGGCAGAAGCCTCCTAAGAAGGATGAGGAGGGAGACAATGATGATGAGGAGGAGCTAGAATCTAAGGAGGTGGTTAAGGAGATGTAGGAGGAAATTAAGAATGAAAGTGGAAGGAAGAAACACAAGAGGGAGAATTTGGAGGAAGTTCACTCTTAGTTTGAGGAGGCGTTAGTGCTGCCCCTATCTCCTGTCCACCTCCACCTGAGGAGTAGAAAGAGGAGAATGCAGGGAATGTAGAAGGGGAAGTGCAGGTCAATGATAGGAGTAAAGCTTGGAAAAACTTTAATGTTAGGACTTTGAAGATGGGAATCTTTAGGGAGGCCATGAATCCCCAAATCCTCGTGGAAAATCAAGATGAACCACAGCTAGAAGAACTCATTGACCCAATGATAGTGGCTATTTCAGATAGAGCCAGGGAGACAGGGATGAACTTCTTGAATAATGCTCATAACAGCATGATTGACAATTTTAGATCAATCAAATAGCTTTTCCATGAGCTGGAGGAGGTCAAAGAATAGGTGAGACATATTGAGGCAACAAAGAATGGGATGGATGCTAACAGGAGGATGGATTCAACTGACAGGCTCAGTCTGGCAGAAAGAAGGATACACAACCTAGAGAACTACAATCACAACCTTGTGAATCAGATGTTCTCTTTGTTAAGCTCCATTAACAACAACATCATCTCTCTTATGGGCTGGATCAAAGACAGAGAAATGTAGGATGATGAGGAAGGAAAAGATAGGGAAGAAGCCAGAACGGATGACAACTCTGCAAAGGACAACACCATTCTTGATTAGGACTAGGGGGACCAAAGGGCGTAACAATTGGAAGCGGAGGAGAATCAACTAGCCTTCGAGGCTGCTCAGGTTATGCAAGAGTTGGAGTGAAAGAACGAGGAATAACTCTCACTTGTTCTTTTATTTTTCTATGTCTTTTGGCTTTTGTTCTGGCTTTAGGCCGTGGTAATACTTGTCTTTTTTCTTTGTCTTTTCTCAGAACTTTACTTTTTGGCTGGGCTTTATGCTAATTATCAGCCTCTGAACTTATACTTTTTTGGCTAGGCTTTCATGCTTATTATCAGCCTTATATGTTTTAACTATTGGGTTTCAGGATCCCTATAAAACTTGTTTATCTAATCAAAAACATTATGTTAAAAACTAATTAAATAAAGCTAATCACATACAAACTAACTCTTTAAATGGTTCTAAGTAGGTCTCCACCCTTGTTCATATCAATTAATGGGTACATGAGCCATTACATGACACAAAAGAATAAAATAATGAGAAGATAAGAAGAAGGAAGTTGTGAGATGATCTAAAAGTCTCTGGAAGCTCTACAAATGGATGTTTGGCCTTCTTTAGGCAATTCTAAGAGTTGAATAGTCATCAAAATGTGTTTCTAGTGCATGAAATGCTCTAAAATAGAAACTGGTGGTTAACTGTTGATGCACTTCTTCCTCAAAACTGTCGGCACACCTCTGTAAAAAGCGCACCTACACACCTTAGTGATAGGTTTCAAAAATTTGAAAAATCTTCTAAGTATCAAAATTGAATTTTCAACATCTGGGTTTTCTTCCCCTTTATACCAAAATGATGTGTGGATTTAAATTTCTCTATTATCTCTGCTACTTCACTGGCTTTTGGTAAATCTAATGCAGCACATTTTTTCTTTATTACCTATCAGTAATTGCTAACTTCTATCTTTTTCTAGGCAAAATCCTCAAGCTTGGTGTCCAGTTCCAACAATGCATCTTCAATTTTGAATTTTTATCTTATATCATCTTTTGATGAAGCATCTTCAAATGTTCCTCTAAATTGTTGATCTTATGATTGCACTAAAAAAATCTTGGTCTTAAAATCATCTTCAAAAATCTCAAGGCTAGTGGTGTTATAGTACATTTTTGCTTGTAAAAATTTCTCTTAAGTTTTGTTCTTTATCTATTGGATTCCCTCATGTAATCCCTCCATTAATTTATTCCTTGAGGATATTTTCTATATCCAGTCATTGAACTTATCTAGCTCCTCTGCTAAGTATACTTCCATCAACATCCAATACCTTTGGCCTTTTATTGATCTGAGTGCTTGTAGATCTTGAGCCCATGTACACACTTCATCCATTAGCCCAAAATCTTGGTTTACAATGGAAATCAACTTGTTGGCATTAGTATAGACATGGTGCAACAGGTTCAAATTACCTTGTATTATTTGCACTCCTCTTCTTCAAAACTTTTATGCCATTATTGACATGCATCCAAAAATTAATCCATTTTTAACCCTACATGTTTCCTTCCAATGGAATCTCCAAGAATGATCTTTGTATTTTCTAGGTCAATGAGTCCTAACACATCATTCAGATAGCCTCTTAACAACTCATTCTAGTTTAGCATCAAGATTAACTTTGATTCACCCAATTCTAAGTAGTTGAACACTTGTTTGAGGCCTATGGTGATTAGTACTTTAGCTATGTCCACCGTGGACTTTCCCAATATGATCTACTTCATTCGATAAGCCTTAGGAGTTAGTTCTTTGGTGTTGCCACTAGGAGGAGGAATAGCAATATCAGCTAGAAGGTCTTGATCTTGATTCTTCACAATGAAGGGAAGTGTTCTAGTGTCACCCTTAGGTGGCTCAAGCTTCTTTATCACTTTTTAATTCCTTCATTCCCTCCTCTTTTGTTAACTCTAATTGCTTCCTTTATCAAAATATGACCTCCTTGTTTAGCCATAATGGTGTGGTGCCCATTGTTGACATGTCCTTGGCTGAAGAAGTTGGTTCTGACTCAAGTTCCTTTCCTTTATTACTTCTCTCTGAAGTCTTCTCATGTGAAAGAGGATTTTCGAAAGGAGTTTCTATGTTTTGTCAGTTTAAGGATCTAGCCTACGTATCTAGGATTTTGTTGAGTTTCTTCTAGTATTTTCCCCTCTTCAAATACTTCATCGACATGAAGTTTTTGGTATTCTCCTTCCTCGATGTTCTAACTTTTTGGTTATGCTTGTATTGATGGAGGAGGTAGAGCTACTGACCCTTTATCCAATGTGGTGGTCATATCTGGTGGTGGTGGTGATGGAATTCCCAGAGCTCCTTGAGGTAGAGGAGGCAGTTGATTCTAACCCTCTCCTAAGGGCTCATTGGTAGGAGTACCTCTTATCTTCTTTCCTACCATCTTTGTGCCCACTAGCATAAAATCCAAATCTAAGAGGTCAAAAACATCACCCCCCATGCTCTCCATCTCAACTATCTACTTCTCTTGTTTTTCCTATGAAATTTCTACTTGGATAGGCTCTCTTGGACCATATGGAGGTATTTGAGTAGAGATTATCCTTCATTCTTCCTCTATTGCCTTGGCTGAGTGGGTTCTTTCACTTTAGGGGACAAACTCTATTTGTTCCCCTTCCTCCTCATCCTCTACTTCAGGGATGGTCTTTGGAACCTATGAAGAGTGAGCACTTTTCTTCTTTAATCTCCTCCTTCTGACATTGACCACAATTGTTTCCATTCTGGCTTTCTTTGACACAAATGGGGAGGCTTCTTCCTCTAGAAATTTTGCCTCTTACTACTATGGCTAAGCTTGCTCTAGTTGAGGCTGGTTAGATGGCTTTGGTTTATTTTTCCATTACTCTTGTTCTAGTTGGACTTGTTGGGATTGTGTTGTTTGTTTCTTCTTCCTAGGGGTTTCTATTTTCCTCTTACCTTTACCTTTTTCTACCTCAAAATACTCAGCCTCTCGCTCATGTTGATGCACTATTTCTAGCCTTACTGGTGTTTTAGTGGGGTAGGTTGGTATAGTGATCTAAGCACATTTTCCTTTCTCAGGCTTATTCATAGCTTGTAGAGTTATGGCCTGTGGAACTGGATCCATACAAAATAGCTTTCGAATCCATTCCCTTGTTAACTCTACTACATGTCTGGCCCAATGATCTATGTCATCATTCTCCTCTTGCCCTATCTTTGTGTTCATAATGGTCCTATCATTGATTTTGTCCTTGTTATACAAAGGATCCATTACCTCTAGGAAATTCTTATCTATGACCTTTAGGGGAATCTTTATTTTAAGTAAATTTTCTGCCATATTTAGACTCACCCTACAATAGTCCCTAACGCGGACATCATAGTCATCTATCACGTTCGTCTAGTGATCTTCAAGTGCTTCCTCATGGGAAAAATGTTTCCCCACAAGATGTTGAATCATTCCAATATTGTCAAAATATGGAAGAGGATCTTGATAGTCCGTTAAGGGATATTGATCCCATTATGAATCAAAGATAGCAATATCATATTTTTTCTTTACCTTAAATGCTCTGATGGTGATTGGCTAGACCCAAGTCTTCTTGTGTTGTTTCCTTACTTTTTCATATGCAAAACTGAGCCGGGAGGCTATCTCCAAAAGTATCACTCAATCTGAAGGGTACCTTGGAAGTTTTTTGAGGCACAAAAGAGTATCAGTTACCTAGAGATATGTGAATATCTTGAACTATGATGCAGGAGCATCTTGGGTGTAAGCGCAATCTTGCATCACCCAATTTTATTTTATTTCAATCTTTTCTATTTTAATAAGGACTAGTAGACAAGGTGGTTACTCTTTATGGGAACTTTCTATTTTTAGTAAGTTTGTCATACGATCTTGGAATGTTCTCATTTTCTACAAGAAGGTTCATTTCAGAGATATGAGCCTACCATAAAAATCTCATGCTCCACCTTACGTATCAGAGAAGTTATTGTGGATTTTTGGTGGAAAAATTTTCAAAAAAATCTTCAGGCTCACCATTAGAGGTCTTAGAGTGCTTGGATGAGGTTTGAAAGCTCGATGAAAGGGCACTAACACAATTCCAAGCCTATAGATTAGGAGCTGACATTTTTGAAAAGTGTTTATAATAGCCAATTGGAGCAATAGCTCATGAGTTATGTCCTTCAAATGTTGGGCTACCAAAATTTCTAAAATAATATGTCAAAGATGTATTTGGCTGACTTTATGTGTATTGTTAGGGTCTGTTAGCCCTAGGTATTAAATTTGAGCATCTAGAACCTTACTGGGCAGCATAAAACTGCCTATTTAAGAAAGGCCGAAACATTGTCTAGGGAGCTCTTGGTGATAGTTCACAACACTATCTTGCAAATTATTGTAATGAAGGTGCCCATTTGGGTTAGCATATTGTAATTGAGAATACTATAATTCTGCATTTGAGGTGATAATTCTCACATTTTCTATTGTTTCTTTGTTTCTATTATGAGTTTATGGTATTAAGGGGAGCACCCTACATTAAGTGGTATCAGAGCTAGACTTCTTGACTATGTGGAAAGATCGCTGATTGTGAGGCAATTTGCACCAGGACTGTGGTTTGGGTTGAGTGTGTAGACATATTGTTGATTGTGAGGTAGTTTGCACTAGGGTTTCAGCAGAAGCACGAAAATGCCTCTATGAAGAGAGCATGGTGGAAGAGCTATAGGTGTTACACTTGAGGGTTTCTGAGCCCTCCAAAGGAAAATTCAAGCATTGGAAGAACAAGTGCAAAGATGAATAAATCTTCCTGTAAGAGGTGAAAGTGAGGATGTGGATGAAGTAGAAGAAAATGCCAAAGTAGCCAGTTCTAAATCTAGAGAAAGAGAGGCTTTTTAGGGCCATCTCCAAGATTGGAAAAAGACCTAAGTTTGAGGTTCCCACATTTTTGGGAAATCTTAACCTAGAAGAGCTGATCGATTGGATTAATGAACTAGAGGAGTACTTTGAGTATGAAGATATTGAGGATCCAAATAGGGTCAAGTTAGCGAAGGAAAAACTGAAGGGACATGCAAAGATCTTGTGGCAAGAGGTTCAATTGGAGTGAAATAGAAAGGGAAAGGAAAAAATCACCAAATGGGATTGGACGATAGCTTAAATGAAGTGATAATTCATTCCTATGGATTATGAACTTGATCTGTTAAAGAAGATGCAAGGAATGAAGCAAGTGGGAAAATCTGTTCAAGAGTATACTGAAGAGTTCTACCGAGTTCTCATTAGACTTTGCCATGCAGAAGCTGATAAGGACAAAGGTGCCTATTATCTTAATGGGTTAAGGCCAAGTATTTAGGATGAGCTAAGTCTGGTTTGAATGAGTAGTATTGAGGAGGCATACTAGTTTTCCCTAAGAGTTAAGGAGAAATTGAGCAAGAAATTTGACAATAAGAATAGTGGAAGAGGTCATGGTGGAAGATCTCATGGATGATCTTATGGAGGCCATAATGATGATTAGAAGAACAAGGATGAGGCTAGAAGTAGCAACCAAGACCAAAGAGGAAATAATTCCAATCATTTCCATGATCAGAACAATAGAGATTAGAGAGGAAGAGTTAGAGGACAAGGATCTGGAAGAGGAGGCTTCCGTGGAAAATGTTTTCAGTGAGGAGAAAAAGGGCATAGATCATTTGAATGTACCCCTCACTAAGGAAGCACAAATTGAAGAACATAAGGTCTGGCAAGAGTTGCACATGTTGATGAAGATGCTAGATCCTCACATTTTGAAGATGCTAAAAGAGGAGAAGTCCTAGTCAACAAAAGAATCCTACTGAGTGGTGAGAATGAACTTGATCAAAGGAGTTTATTTCAAACAAGGTATAGATGTGAAGATAAGTGTTGTGATGTGATCATTGATGGTGGAAGTATCAACAATCTAGTATCAGAAATGATGGTCAACAAGTTGAAGCTGAAGAGATAGAAACACTTGCACCCATACCATATTGCTTGGGTGAAAGATGACTATAAGGTTATGGTCAATGAGTAGTGCTCAGTGAAGTTCAAGATTGGGAGCTACCAGGATGAGGTACTATGTGATATCATACCTATGGACATATGTCATATGTTGTTGGGTAGGTCATGGCAGTTTGACAGGCATGATGTACATGATGGGTGAGCAAATACCTACACTCTAACCAAGGATAGAGTGAAACATAAGTTGAAGTTGTTAAAGGATAAAGAAGAAAAGGTATGTAGTGTTGCTAGAATATGTTTTATTGATGGAAAAGAGTTTCTTAAAGGTATGAAACATGAGCATATGTGTTTTGCTATAATTCCTAAATATAGTAATGAAGAAGTAGAGGAGGTACCTATAGAAGTTGCAGATATGTTGGAAGAGTTTTTTGACATTGTATCAGATAATGTACCTGATGGATTGCCCCCAATGAGGAAGATCAGTCACTAGATGGATTTGGTTCTAGGAGCAAGTTTGACAAACGAGGAAGTAGTACACAAAATGAGACAAGCAAAAAGTGAAGAGTTGAATAGGTAAGTTCATGAGTATTTGTAGAAGGGTTGATTCAAGAGATTTTGAGACCATGTGTTGTACCAACAGTGTTAGCACCAAAGAAGAATGGAGAATGGAGGATGTGCATAGATTCTCATGCTATCAAAAAGATCACCATCAAGTATAGATTTCCTTTGCTAAGGATGGATGATATTATGGACTGTTTGAGTGGAGCTCAGCATTTCACAAAGATAGATCTAAAGAGTGGGTACCATTATATTCGTATCAAAGAAGGTGATGACTGGAAGACTACTTTCAAGACAAGGGAAGGACTGTATGAGTGGTTAGTGATGCCTTTTGGGCTAACCAATGCACTGAACACTTTCATGAGACTTATGAATGAGGTACTGAAGGAGTTTCTAGGTAAGTTTGTCATTGTTTACCTAGATGATATATTGATCTTTAGTAAGACATTTGAGGAGCATTTGATTCATATTCGCAAGGTGTTTGAAAAGTTGAGGGAAGAAAAGTTGTTGATAAACTTGAAGAAGTGCAATTTTGTAAAGGAGTTGGTGTAGTTGGGATTTGTAGTGTCAAGAGAAGGTCAAAAAAGGACCCAGAGAAAGTGAAGGCTATCCTTGAATGGCCTACTCCAAGGAGTGTGATAGAGGTAAGAGTTTTTCATGGACTAGCTAAATTTTACAGAAAGTTCATAAGAATTTTTAGTAGTATTTGTGGACCCTTGATTGAAACAATGAGAGGATATAGGAAAGAGTTTAAGTGGACTGTAGGAGCAGATTAAAGTTTCAATATGTTGAAATATAAAGTTATTGAGTAGCCTATTTTAGCACTTCCTAATTTTAACAAGGTGTTTCAAGTAGACTATGATGCTAGTGGTACTACAATAGGAGTTGTTTTGAGCCAGGATGGTAGACTAGTTGCTTATTTTAGTGAGAAGTTGAATGATGCAAAAAGAAAATATTCTATTTATAATCAATAATTTTATGCTATAGTTCAAGCATTGAAGAAGTGGAGACACTACCTTCTTCCCAATAAGTTTGTTTTGTATACTGATCATCAAGCTTTGCAATATTTGAATAGTCAAGGAAAATTAAACCAAAGGCACTTAAGGTGGGTTGAGTTTTTGCAGAGTTATACATTTGTTTTAAAACACAGAAGTGGGAAGTCTAACAAAGTTGCAGATGCTCTTAGTAGAAGACAACTTTTGTTGATAGAAATGTAGATATAGGTGGTTGGGTTCAAGGAACTCAGTACATTGTATCTAGATGATCTTGATTTTGGTGAAGTGTGGAAGGCTTGTATAGAACTCGTTACACTTGACAAGACAAAGTGGTTAGATTCATTGATCCAAGATAATATGTTGTTCAAAGGAAGCCAGTTGTGCATTCCAAGAAGTTCAATGAGAGAGAACATCATCAAGGAAAAGGATAGTGGAGGATTGGTTGGACATTTTGGCAGAGATAAAACTATAGATTTGGTTGCTTTAAATTATTACTGGCCACAATTATAGCAAGATGTGATGAAGTTTGTACAAAGTTTCCAAGTATGTCAGATGGCGAAAGGAGTGAAGTAGAATACAAGGTTGTATTAGTCATTACCTATACCAAAGAAGCCATGGGAGGATGTCAGCATGGATTTTGTTCTTGGATTACCAAGGACACAATGTGGGCATGATTCTATTTTTGTGGTGGTTGACAAGTTTTCAAAGATGGCACATTTTATTCCTTACAAGAAGACTAGTGATGTTGTTCATGTAGCAGAGTTGTTTTCTAGAGAAGTGAGATTACATGGTCTGCCAACGAGTATAGTTTCAGATCAAGATACCAAATTTGTTGGGTATTTTTGGCATGCATTGTGGAAGGATTTGAAGATAGATTTAAAGTTTAGTTCATCACATCATACATAGATTGATGGATAGACAGAAGCTATGAATTGCAGTTTGGGAAACTTGTTGAGATGCTTGGTTGGAGACAAACCAAAAGGATGGGATATGATTTTACCATAGGCAGAATTTGCATATAATAATTTTTTCAATAAGAGTACTGATAAATCACCATTCTAGATTGTATATGGGAGAAGTCCCACAAATGTTTCTGAATTGAGGAAGTTGGATAAGGGAGAGATACGTAGTACTGAAGTAGAAGATTTTGCTGAACATTTGAAGGACATCCATGAGGAGGTGAGGAAGAACATCATAAAGATGAATACACAATATAAGGCTAAGGTAGATGTGAAAATGAGATATAAGGAATTTTAGATTGGAGATGAAGTCATTGTTCATTTGAGAAAGGAGTGTTTTCTAGTAGGTATATATAATAAGTTGAAGATGAAGAAGTTTGGACAGTGCAAGATAGTGAAGAGGCATGATTCTTGAAATGCAAATGAAGTGGAGTTGCCTACTGAATTGATATTTCACTAGTATTTAATATTTTAGATTTGATAGAGTATTATGAAGGAGGTGATGGAGATGAAGATCCAGAAGCGCAGTGGAACATTCTACCAACTAGTTCGACTACCGAGGAGATTGAGGAGATACTAGATAGTTGTATTGGAAAAAAGCCATAAACATAACTTATGAGGAATGTATGGTCAAATGGAAAGAGAGACCAGTTAAGGATTCATCATGGCTAGCAAAGGAGGAAGTCAACCGTCTTGGTTTTCCTCTGAACACCTAAGACATGACGGGGTCACTTTTCAAATTACATTGAGTGTTTGATGCAAGAGCATCTTGGGTGTAAGGGCAATCTTGTATCACCCAAAAAAAATTAAATAAATTTATTTTCAGTCTTTTCTATTTTAATAAGGACTAGTAGATAGCATGGTTACTATTTATGGGAATTTTCTATTTTTAGTAAGTTTTTCATATGAGCTTGGAATGTTCTCATTTTCTATTGAAAGGTTTATTTTAGAGACATAAGCCTACCATAAAAATCTCATTGCTCCAGCTTACATATTAGAGAAGTTATTGTGGATTTTTGGTGGAAAAATTTGCAGAAAAATCTTCAGGCTCACCTTTGGAGGCCTTAGAGTGCTTGGGTGAGGTCCAAAAACTTGACGGACGGGTGCTACCATAGTTTTGAGGCTATAGATCAAGAGTTGAAATTTTCGAAAAGTGGTTATAATAGCCAATTGGAGCAACCGTTTGTGAGTTATGGCCTTCGAAAGTTGGGCTACTGAAATTTCTAAAATAATTTGTCAAAGATGTATTTGGCTGACTCTATGTGTATTGTTAGGGTCTGTTGGCCCTAGGTATTAAGTTTTGAGCATCCAAAACCTTCCCGAGTGGCATAAAACTACCTATTTAAGAAAGGCCCAAAATTTTGTAGGGAGCTCTAGGTGATAGTTTGCGGCACTATCTTGCAGATTACTGTAATGAAGGTGCCCATTTGGGTTAGCATATTGTAATTGAGAATATTGTAATTTCGCATTTGTGGTGATAATAAGAAGTCCATATTTTTTTCTCGCATTTGTTGTTGTTTCTTTGTTTCTTTTATGAGTTTAGGGTATTAAGGGGAGGACCCTGCATTAAACTAAATGTAGTAGGATCCTCTTCAGTTATAGTTGATGTTTCCTCAATTGAAATTTGTTTAGCATAATATCCTTCAATGAAGCCGATGATGGAAAAAATGAATCCATCATTGACTGCCCTATTTTCCACACTATGTAGAGGAGGCTTCCTCTTCACCAATTGTGGATAAACCACATAGGGCTAAGCATTTGCATCTTGCATTCTCCTCTTCCTATATAGCCTTCGGTAGTCAATAGTTCTTGTTGCTAGTAGGTACACCATGCATGATGTCATGTAGAAGAAAGGGTCTATCTTGATCGTGACTAACTTCTCATCAAAGTTGTCACTTAGGATGGTGGCCCAACTAATAGGCATATTTGCAGTCTTAATGGTCTCAATAAAGTGAACCGTCCACGTTTGTAGGTGTAGATGCTCAAAAATGGTTCACATCTACGATTTAATCAAAATGAAGCTCCATTTGACATATAGTGCACTCTTTGAAAGAAAAAGTCTTCACCTCACTCTATCTAGTCCTCATCTCATCTCTTAGGTCTTCTTTCATTCACATCTTCATTCATCACCATTCTGATGTGTTTTGATACACCATATCATCTTCATCTTGCATTCCTACATTCCTGTATCATCCTACACTGTCTGTCAACCTTCTAGGGCTTTCCACCTAATCTAGGCTTAGTTTGACCTTCTTTTGACCAAGTTTTACCAAATGTGACCATGTTTGATTGATTTCACTCATGTTTTGACCTCTTTCCACCATTTTGGGCACTCACACAAAATTTTAGTTCATTCTGAGTCTAGTCGGGCTGTTTTTGGCCCCCAGAGCCTTCTAGGGCACATTTTGCACTTTCTGAGCACACTTGGGATTCCCAAGTGTGCTAGGGGTGTACTTGGTACTATCATAGCGCACTTGGGTACATTTTTTGTGCACTTGGGGTAGTAAGATGCCCAGAACTGCTCCTAGAGCCCCTATGTTGCACTCCAGAGGCCATAACTTTTGTATTTCAACTCCAATTTTTTAATTGTCAGTTGCATTGGATTTGTATCTTCATTGTGAAAAAATTGAGCTATATTTTTATTATTTGGTCACTATCTTGAGTGGTAACCCTTGAAAATACTCTCAGGCCCCTGACTTGATATCACTTCTTCATACTAATTCATCCCATTTTCTCATTCCACTAACTTTGATCTTTTGGCCAACCTGATTGTATCTCAATAGTGTCTATCATCATTCATATCCTCTTTCACATCAATTTCACATCATTTTGGAACCATTTCAACATCATAAAAAATATATCAAATCAACTCGCAACCATTTCATATGAACTTGAAATCACTTGGAATCAGTCCTAATCAACTCATAACATATTAAACATCCAAAATCAATCATCATCTTTTTAATCCTAGGCTTTTTTTGTGGCTTTCAGTGCCTTGGAAACCTATCAATCTATCAAATCTTATCAATTTGGCCTTAATGCTGTCATGGCTCTTAGTGCTAGGTCAAACTATCATTCATGTCATCTGATATTTGACATTTTTGAGGCTCTTAGTGTTAGATCATGACATCATCAAACCACTTTAATAATATTGACTATGTCCATCGATATTATTATGATCAACCTTATCAATCAATCTTGATCCTGTAGCATTCACAATGTTAGTTAAATGTTACATATCTTTAGTTCATGTCATGTGTTTTTGGTATGTTATCAATTTCAATCAATCAATCAATTTGACCATGGCTTTGGTCTACTTGTCATCATCCTATTCAATTCGTATCATCATCACATTTCATCAAAGGATAGTGACGCACTTATTTAATCAATCTGGCCAATCATTTACTAATTTTCTTTATAGGATTAAATAACCCATAATTTAATCCTTTCATTCGTACTAATTATTCTTCCTAATTGTCATCCTCAATCGATTAATTAATTTTATTAATTAATTGGTTCATCACCCCCAAACCATGGAAATTCTTAATTTCCTAAGTCATATTTTCCACCATTAATTCCAATTTTACTAATTTCTATTTTGTGGAATAAAGGATTTTTAATTCAAATATTCCATAAAATATTGACATCATCATGACACATGGGTGTGACACCTCATGGATTCTCCTTTGACACTTGGATAAGATATGTCATAATCTAATATTCTTATTCCCTTATGCATGTCTATCTTTAGCTTCCTTTGTCATAGATTCTTAGCTTTAAGTGGGCCATTTAGCCTTATTTGACTTCCAAGCATCATAGAATCCTACACTTGATATCTTGTGTCATGGATTCTCAAAGGAATCTTGTGCCAAGTAGCATATCTAAGGGTGACAAATCCAATGCTCTCACCTTGTATGTTGATTATAAAATGAGCATTCTTTCTCTCATTTTTGGTCCTTGGCTTTTTGGTAATTTTCACTCCATCTCTCACACTAAAATCACAATTTCAAATATTCTCATAGCAATATCCATATCATAGACTTTTGCTTCAACATTATGTGCACTACAGGCAATTTGGAGGTACATCACATGGAGAAGAAAGAAGGACATGGGAGCTACAAATGAAAGAGGGAGTTTTAGATTTTCTTTCTTGTTTTGATTCATTTGGATTCTGTGTTAGACTAAAAGGTGTTAGCATATGATTATTGAGTTTGTGATTTGCTCATAGTATGTTAGACATTAGCCCATTTTTTAGGTCCTACAGTAGGTGACCTTATGCAGGGAAGCCCATTACTCTTCTGAGGAGAATAATAAAATAGTCAATGTCATCCTTCATGTACCCTTGGGTCATGTTTACTTTGCTTACTCTTTAGCCCAAAGGTGTCATGTCAATAAAAAATGAGGTTTGCACCAATTCCTTTGCCTCTTTCTCATTTTCTCTGTACCACCAATCTGCTCCATCATAATATATCTGAAGGTACTAGTTGGACCTCAAGAGGTGGAACACTTTCTCTTTGTTGTAAGCTCGAAGGTCTAGGACTATCTCTCCTATGAAACTCATTATGACCTTCACCTCTATCACGTAGTGTTCTAATAGTGTCATGATCAATATCAAGGATTGAACTGATGTAGGGTGTGATGCATCATTCACCAATGCATTCTTGATCAAAGCTAATATCATCACTAACCTTTCTTTCAGTTTGTTAAAGACTATCAAGAAAGTGTTCTAGTCAATGTGGCCAAGTTTAGTATCTCAAATCTTTTGTGCCCATCCTAGAGCCTAGATTTCTTGGGTGCTCCTTGGTATTTGAATGTAATTGGTTTGGGTACCATTTTCTCTGCCATATTGGAACATTATGATGATGAGATTATATCTACACAAAAGAAGTAAACATTAGACTACTAGTGTTGGAACAAAAAAATGAGACTCAACTATGACTCAAACTGACGACACAATGAGCAAAAACTAATCAAATTTGACAAAACTTTGGATTCCCCCCAATAGCTAGTTTTTGTGCGCTATTGCACTTACACAGGGTGAACTAGTGTGCACCTGATTTTATTTCAAAGTGGCTAAGTGCGCAGTTGAGCACTAGAACACATGTGCACCTTGTCAAGGTGTGCATGGTTCACATGTGTGAATACACACCTTGGAAAGGTGTGCATGTGTACAATTGTGTACATCCATATTAGGGCATGTGTGTAGACTAAAACAATGCACTCTAAACCCTTCTATCCAAGATATTTTATGAATTGGAACACTCAAATGGTGGCTTAGAGCTCCCTATCCACGAAGTACAAGGGGAATGAAAGGAGCAGAAAGGAGATCTCAAATGAGCCTTAGAGATGCAACCCTTGCTAGTAAACCATGAAATGGGATATTCTTAAGACAAGAGCAAGAATTCAAGTTTCCAAAGAACTCTCAAGATGCAATGCAAGGAATGAAGCTAGACTAAGGTGAAATGCAAGAATACAACTACACTAATCAAGATGAGCATATTAAAACCATTTTAATTATATTAGGTTATCTAAGCTATTGAAAAGGACAACTAAACTGCTTGGAAATGAATCTTAGCAAATATGAGGATGATTATGAGAGAATGAGACAAGAAGTAAGAAGTTCTCTAGAAAAGATCTTAAGGGAACTTGTCAAAAACTAGAAGCATAACAATACTCATAAATAAGATACTTTGAGAAGGAGAGAGCTCTCTCTTTTAAAGGTAGATGGATGGTCGAGGTCAAGATCAAGAAGTGGATAATCAAGGGTGAGGGTTGAATTTTGGCATGATCCATGTGTAAGAGAAAGTCAACCAATGAAATGAGAGTTAACTTTTCATGTGCGACAAAAGCCTTTTCTTTTAATTTGTAAATAGAAAAAGGACTTTATGTGTACACATTGAGTGGGTTATAAGAAAGGGGTATTTTATTTAATTAAAAGGGGCACATGTCTTTTTAATCGAATATGGACTTATAATAATATAGTCAAACTATAGATTAGAATCATATTAATTGATTTTTAACAATTTGGCCTAGGTAAATGATTGAATAATTTAGCCAAAATGCTGAGAAGGGGCTAATAGACTATATTACCATTTTTAGGTAATTAAATTTGCCCCTCTTGACTAACGTGTGATCTATTTGAGAACACATGATGTCAAAGAATACAGAATCCAGGTAGGCAAAAATAGATAGAGAGATATGATTCTGAAGAACAAAATGAAGAAAGAGGTAGTAAATCTTGAATGTATAGCATTATAGTGATAGTATTGAACACTCGGAGAAAGAGACGATATCAAAACTCAAGAAGAGTACTAATATCAAGAAAAGTAGATAGATTGAGAACAAATGAAAAGATCAAGTATATGCTTCTTGAGAAATAGATAGTTGTAGCAAGCAATGATAGAGTATTTCTGCCCCCTTCAGAATCAAAATAAAAATGTGTTAAAGGGAATGCAGAAATAAGTGAGATATAGAAAATTCCATGATGATAGATATGAGAATAGAACCAAAGGTGACCATAAGGAAGTGATAGGATGGCCCAATTTGACAAGAGTTGACCAAGAAGGATAAAGTGTGACAATTAGGTCAAATCAAGCAGAAAGATGATTTAGAAGTGGAATAGGTGAATTGAAGTAGGCATGACATGTAGAAATAGTTAAGACATGTAGAAATGAAGATGCCTTAGCAAATATTTAAAGATTAGATCTCAAAACGTTAGCTCACAATATAGAGGAGGGTAGAATTTTAAGATGTGATTTTAAATATCAAGATGAACTCAAATTTTGATTTCGATCCTCAAAATGGATCCAGGATGTTGAAATTAGGCATGGGTGCAATTTTTGTGGGATTCCAAGGAGTTTGAAACAAGAGTCAAAAATGAGATCAGAGGACTATACAAGGGGTCCAAGGTTCATTTTCAAATCATCTGTCTTTTGTGATTTTGGAGATCTCTTGAGCGATTTGGAGAGAGATCATGGTGCTTGCTAGCATTATGACCCACAAACACCATTTCCAATCTAGTTGGTTGCACAAATAGCCACCCTAGTATGAGGGCTTGATGAGTCTACAAAATTTTTTCACTTTTTTTGAGCATTTCACACATTTTTTATAGGTTTTTATGGTTTTTGACAAAGATATCAGGCAATACTTTAAAAGTATTGCATGACTACTTTGAGAAGTATCCTATGATACTTCTGTCAGGTAGAATGTATTGCACGCTATTAGAAAGTTATATTGTAACATGCCTACCCAAATATCATGTGGTATGGTGTGAAATATCACCTAACATGTTAGCAAAAAGTATCACCCGGTTATTATGAAAAGTATTGCACAAGCTTATTTTGACATTTTTGGAATGTTTAGAGTTAAATCTTGCATATGTGAGCAGTTTTTTCTATTGTTTTGATCTATTGATGATGTTATTCATTTGTATATAGCTAATACTAAGTTTTTTGATGTTTGTTTGACCCAATTTTATAAATTGTCTTTCCCGCCCTTTTCATCAAAGCTTCCAAGGTGGTGGGGTTGCACATCCACCGTAATCTAGATGATGACAAGAAGGCCACCATAATGAGTATGGGATTGAGAAGGTTGACATGCATGCCCCATATATGGGCGAACCACGGGTTGTTGAGTTCTTTAGTTGAGTGGTGGCATAACAAGCACACCACCTTCTATTTTCCTATTGGTGGGGCCACCATTTCTTTAGAAGATTTATATCGCATCCTACATGTACTATTCCATGGAGATCCTATAAGTATGATCGATACGTTTTGATAGTCATTTATGTTGGTGATATATATATGTGGTGTATTGACATGATTTTTTTTATGTCATTGGTTTATTACGATTAGACCCTGATAGGGAGGAGGTTGGCAATGTAGTAGTTGTGTTAGGATGTCACTATCCTAGATTGCCACTTGAGCTAGGAGAGGCTCATAAAAGAGTATGAAGACTAGTATCCATTACCCTATCTTCTTTTCTCACTGGTTTCCTAGGATCTGGTCACTAATAGGGGCCAACAAGGCTTCCCACTAGGTTGGGGTAGATTGGTAGAAAACATGAATGGGCGGCCCTAGAGGATGGCATGGGGACCCACTAATCCTGGTTGATATATATCATGAGCTTCATGAGATAGCATACCAAGATGGGAGGATGTGGGCATGTGGTACAATTTTGCCCCAAATATGGGCATGGGAGCATATTGGAGTGATTCAACCATAGGTGCATCCATGAGAGCGTAGTGAGCCATATATTTTTAGATATACAAGGTTCATCTCTTAGAGTTATAGAGGGGATGTGACATACTACTAGTGCCTATTTCACAAGCTTACCTCTCTTTTTTTTGCAGTTGTATCAATAGTGTTATAAATGGTTTGATGCATGGGAGCTCGAGTACATGATTTATGGTCAGCCACTAGTTGGGAGGCACTCAGAGATTGTAGAGCAATTTTCTATTTGCTGAGTATGGAAATAGTTTGGTTAGAGACATGTGATCTTGATGGAGACCACCACCTATGTGTGGTTCTATGATGAGGAGACACAAGGTCAGTTGCCCATGTTGGACTACTAGACCACCTTGAGGGATATTACTGCATTAATGCAGGAACCTTGGGACAACTACCCAGTTCTGGTAGATGTGAGAGCTAATCCAACCTACTTATATGAGATGAAAAGACATCCCTTCCCAAGATTCACACAACCAGATGTGCCACCTTTGGTAGTAGGACAAGGAGGATGGTGGAAATGGTGGGGGAGTTGGAAGTAGGGGTGGTAGGTGTATGGAGTTTAGGAGTAGTTCTTGAGCAGTTGAGAGGAGATAACAAGGGCCTTGACCATGAGAGACAAGAGTCAGGATGATGATGATGATGATGAGGAGGAGGAGCATCCATTGAGATGAAAGAGAGTGGAGTGTATAAAGCCATGATAGGAGTAGTTTATCGAGGGAGATGCAGAGGAGGATGATTGGGATGCCAGGATTCAAGATTTAGAGTTAGAGCTAAGGGGTTGAGGGTGACCATAGTAGTCAGAGACTAGTAGTTAGTGGATGCCTAAGTAGAGGTGGATAGGTGGGAGAAGTCATTAAGAGATGATTTATCAAAGGCCTAATAGGAGGTGGAGCAATAGATACCTAAAGTAGCCTACTACCATGGGGTGTACATTATTGCAGTTCCTGTGGATAGATGGGTACCTATGTACTCGAAAAGGGTTGGAAAATTAGATCAGCCACCATTGAGAGCACTAGCGGTTCCTCCTCAAGCATAGCCTACTCATGAGGGAGGAAGCCATTCTTAGATCTAACTAGGTCTAGGTTGATGTCCTTGTGATATTTTGTTGTACATATGTATTTTGAGACACTCATCTAGACTTTGGATTGCATGTGTATTGTGACATATTTGATATATATGAGATACTAGATTTGATCAATGTATTTGGGTACTTGTCTCATTTTATGTTTATTTGATGGATGTTTTAGCATTTTGAGTTTATGTTTCCATGTGATGTTTTAGTTTCTGGTCATGTTTATATGCTCATAGATCTATCTCATGGATAGTTTTATCTCTCATGTTTGTGATGTAGACTTATATTTTGATAATGTGATACTTCGACAGATTAGATGTGATGATTTACATTAACCCCTTGTGATGATAGGAGAACAAAGATGTGACATGAAAGATCAATAAAATGAAAAGATGTGATCGATAATAAAGTGACTAAAAAATAAGACAATTAGCTAATGCATCTTTGAAAGATGAAGAAAGAGCTCTCCCAATATGTAAAATGCAATACTAAGCTAGAATGAGTCTATAATGAAAATCGGTTTACTCGCAAGGTACACAAAACATTTAGACTCTAATTTCATCATTGACTATTATTAGGGATATCAAAAGATCATACAATCATCACTAATATAGCTATGAGGATATGAATATGATCTATATCAGACAAAAATATGGAATTCCAATCTAAGCATCAAAGACATGTAAGTCAAGATGGCTAATGCACTTAGATTCCCTAAGTTTAGTATGGCAAGATTACACATGTATTAAGGCATAAGCGCCAGGATAACCGCCGAGTGTAGTGCTGCAAAAATAGACAAGAATGATACATTGTAGGTCCAAAGTGTCAAGTAGGACAAGAACAAAGGCTCTCAAAACATTAGATTAACAAAGTATACCCACATGTAGAAAGCAAGTAAAACATGCCCCTTGCCCCCAGTCTTCTAGTCTAGGAAATCCTTAAAAGACTATTAGGGAGGGAACACTCGGCGAAGAAATCATCATAGAAAATAGACAAAGAAGATAAAGTTCATCATATCTTAGCAAGTTTAAGGTTTAAGTATGTGTGTGTGTGTGTGTGTGTGTGTGTGTGTGTGTGTAGGTCACATGGTCATTTCTTCAAGACTTGAATCTATTAGTGAGAAATATTGTAGCATCCTGGACTATTGGTAAAGTATCTGAAAAATGTTCAAACACTTATTGTCAAGGGATTTAGTCTTGAGAAACATTATTTTACATGAGTTTTCAGAAAAAACTTAATGCACAAGAAGACCTTAATAAGCTAAGCAGTTGTGCCCCTCAGATAAAGACAAGAGATAATTCCATGCTAGGAAATGTTTTGTGGAGTTAATGAGACTAATAGACATAGGTCTAAGGGACTCAATAAGTGCTTGTTTCCAAGTTTTCACCACTTGGATATTCTTTTTTCAAGGCTTTTTTCAAATTTTTTGTATTTTTGAGATTTTTTTTTGGTGATACATCAAAGTGCCTATTGCTAGGTTTTCACTAAGATGATCACTTTTTAAGGACATTTTCTCATTTTTAGGGATTTTTTTAGGATCAATAGATATATACAAACAGCTAAACTAGGAGCCTTAAGCATAGAGTTTCTTTCAATTTAGAATTTTGATAGGCTCAGCAAGTTGTTCCCCTTCAAAAGTAGAAATTTGATAGGCACCGGATCCAAATTTTGTTTTCACAATGTAAGGACCCAACCAGTTAAGCTCAAGTTTCCCTTTTTGTTCCCTATTTTGCTAATTTTTGGGGTTTTCTCAAAGCACAAGATCACCCACTTGGAACTCTAGAGGATGAACCTTTTTGTTATAGGTAGTAGACATTTGTTTTTTTTATAAACTCTCATATGATCAAAAATAGCCTTGCAATGCTCATTGAGGGTTTCTAGCTCTTGTATTCTCATAGCCCTATGGTCTTTGTCAGTTATGAACCCATGTAGGGAGACTCGTAGTGAGGGAATCTCAACTCCTATGAGTAAGACAACCTTAGAACCATAGACTAAAGAAAAAGGTGTAGCCCCTATAGGAGTATGTATGGTGGTCCTATAAGCCCATAGTGTTAGATTGTTCTGTAGATTCCAATCTCTACCTGATTTGTGAATCATTTTGTGTAGGATTTTGAGAAATGTCTTATTAGAGGCCTCAACTTTGTTTTTCCCTAAGGGATAGTAAATTGAGGACCAATGCTATTTGATCTTTAATCTTTAAACAAGGTGTTTTAGGTCCTTATTTTTGAATTGTCCTTTGTTATTAGTAATAATGGAGAATGAGATGTCATAGTGACAAATAATGTGGTTGAGAATAAATAAGGCAATATGTTTTCCTATAGCAGCAAATAAACATACAACTTCAACCCATTTTGTGAAGTATTTAATCACTATAATGATAAATTTGTGACCACTGGATGAGCTCAGGTGGATCTTTCCCACCAAATTAAAGACACACTGCTAGAAAGGCCAATATTTAATAGAAGGTATAAGCTCGCATCTAGGCACATGAATCAAGTTGCCATGTAGCTGATATTTCTTACAAGATTTAGCATTTATAACATCTTCATCTTGCATAGGTGGCCAATAGAAGCCCGCCCTAAGTAATTTTTGAGAAAGTGCAAGGTCATTGGAGTGGACACCATAAATTTTGTCATGGACTTTGGCTAATGCCTTTTCAGACTCTTCTAGTTCTAGATACCTAAGAAATGTTTCATCTAGACCCTCCCTATACAAGTCACCAAAGATAAAAGTGTAGTGTGAGGCATTGCAAAGGAGTTGGCATTTTTGGTTTTGCATGAGATTTTTAGGAATGATATGATCACATAGGTAGGAGAAAATAGTGGAGTAACGTGAGGATCACATGATTGTAAAAGGAGTCATATGCGAGGTGACGTAATTCTTTCATGAGGAACATAAAATGTAATTCACATTCCCGTAACTAAAGAATTGATGCTATAGTGGCCATAGCATCTGTAGCCTTATTTTTTGCTCTAGGAATTTGTTGAAGTGTCAAAAATGTGAAGTAGTTCTGTAGAGCATTAATTAATTTCTTGTAGTGTAGCGACTTGTCATCTTTGGTTTGATAATCATTATTTACTTGGTTTATGAAAAGCTAGAAATTGCCATAGATATGCAGCTCTGTAATCCTCCATTCTAAAGCAATTTTAATCTTGTTTATTAAAGCCTCATACTCTACTATATTGTTAGTGCATGGGAATAAGAGTTTTTTAGACTTTGAGATTGTGTAACCATGAGGTGTGATAAATAGGATGCTTGCACCAGCCCCATTGTGGGTGTTAGAACCATCAAAGACCATCTTCCAAGTTCTTTCAGTGACAAAAATGGTGAAAGCATCAAGAAATTCAATCTAGATACAAGTGATATCTTGATATGGAAAATCAACAAGATGATTAGCTATGGCCCACCCTTTGATATCTTTGTGTTTGATGTACTGAATGTCAAATTCAGAGAGAATCATCATCCATTTACCTAGACATCCAATAAGCACAACTTTATTGAATAGATATTTGAGGGGATCAATTTTTGCAATGAGATGCACTGTGTGAGCCAACATGTAGTGCCTAAGTTTTTGGGAGGCAAATACCACTGCAAGACAAGCCTCCTCAATTTTGTTGTGGCTCATCTCATAAGCCACCAAAGTGTGACTGATGTAGTAAATAGAATGTTCTTTTCCAGTGTCATCACTTTGTGCTATTAATGCTCCTAGGGAAGAATATGTAGCTAAGATGTATAGTGTCAAAGTTTTTCTTGGTATTGGTAGCATTGATAATGGAGGTTTAGCCATATATCCTTTAATTTGATCTAAGATTTGTTGATAGTCTTCATTCCAGATACATGTGGAACCTATATGCAAGTTCTTATTGAAGAATTGAGCTTTATCAACCAACTGAGATATGAAATTCCTAATAGATTACAAACATTCCTAAAGACTTTTTAATTTACTTATATTTTTAGGAGGATCTTCTTACATGATGGTTTGCACCTTTTGGGGATCAACTTCAATGCCTTTTGTTGATATGATATAACCTACCAATTTTCCTAATGTGACACCAAAGGCACACTATTTGGGATTCAACTTAAGTTGAATTGTTCCATGTGGTCTAATATCAGACTAAGGTCATTAAGTTGTGTATTTTTTTTTTTAGATTTGGCTTATGTATCATCAACAAAGTCTTCCATATTTTCTTGGATCATTACATGGAAGATGGTGGTCATTTCTTTTTAATAGGTAGCTCCTGCATTTTTTAGCCCAAAGGGCATGACATTCCAACAAAAGGTACCCCATGCACATGTAAAGGCTATCTTTTCTTGATCTCCAAGGGAAATTTTGATTTAATTGTACCTAGAGAAGTTTTCCATTAAAGAGTACATTTCATAACCCATGGCCATGTCCACTATCATGTTTATGTTAGGCAGTGGAAAATCATCTTTCGAGCATGCTTTGTTTAAGTCTCTAAAATGGGTGTGCACATGAATGGACTTGTCATGCTTAGGCACAAGTAAAATTTTGGAGGTCCACTTTGCATAGTCAATAGCTCTAATGAATTTTTCACTTAAGAGCTTTTCTAGTTTTGCCTTAACTAAGAGAGCCACATGTGGATACATTTTTCTTAACTTCTTCTTAACAGGTTTGACACTAGGAGACATAGATAAATGATTAATTAGATCAGTGTCAAGGCCAGGAATATCTGATTAGGTCTAAGAAAAGTTGATTTTCTTCTCTTGAAAGAACTTAGTAAAGTTCTCCTTTTCTTCAGCCGATAAAGATTGAGCCACATGAATAATTTTTGGAGACTCTTTTGTACCCAATTTAATAGGTTACATGGGTTTGATGAGAACCAAAGGTTCATCTTGAAAATAGCTTGGCACACTACCAAGTACCTCATCTTTAGGTGCCTCAAAGATGTCTTCACCTTTAGATACATCTTTATTTTTACATTTTTGTGGTTCAGACATCGCTGCAAAGTGGATTTTTCTATCCAAACGCTTATTTTTTTTTTCTCTTCATTTTATGACTAAGGTAATTGATATCTATTTATATCATTTTTATTGTGCATTTCACTGGTGGAAGATATTACATGTTCAATGGCATTGAGGTAGAAAGAAATCTCATAATCATTCTAAAAAGATGCTAGCTTTGGTCTTTCGTGTTGAGAAGACCAATCTATGAGATTGATGTGGATTAATGAGAGGGATGTGGAAGCTTCAATGTTTTTGATATGGAACGATTCATCTCTAGTGACATGAGAGGTCAAGCCTATAGTGAATGTTCCAAAGGAAATTGGATCAAGAATAGACTTAGAGGGATCAACGTGATCCACTAAAGTAGATTGTAAACCAAACTTATTAGACTCTAAAATAAACTCTTTGACTACATTTATTTGGGTAGAATAGGCATGGATAACATCCACTCGTAATTCACAAGATGCATCTGAGAGATTTCCCCATTGGTATTCACCAGAATTTGTACTTTGGTTCCTAGTGATCAAGCGAGCAATGTTCTCTCTTATCCTTCCTTTGTTTGGATCTTCATGACCATATTCATCTGATTGGTTTTGTCTAGAGATTGAAGCCTCAACATCATTAGAGGTAACCATATGTTCTTCTCCCAAAAGTAGGGAAGTAGGAGGCATGAAATTTGCATCGTGGAGAGTAGCACCAACAAAATGTGGTTCATCATCCTCTAATTTGCCAACCATGGGAGCCCTTCTATCAAAATTTTAGTATCTCTATTTTTGCGATCCTTAGTATGACTTAAGTGTTCTATGAGAGCTTTCTTATTACTAGTTAAGGATCCTTGGCTATGATAGCCCATATTTTTCATAAATTTGTAGTCCTTTCCATAGCACTTGGGTGAGATGGGAGTAGTTACAATAACTTCCTCCATATCTTTCTCTTCCCTATACATCCAATCTCTGATAAATTGGTCATCTTTTCTACTTTTAAGGGAATAGAGGATTGAAAAAAAGTGCCAAAAATAATCATAGCACAAGTTGAGGGCTTCATTTTTTAAGAAGGTTTCCCATAAGATTGAGGAGAAATTAGAAAAGCTAAAATATAATCCAGAGTGTACTTGCCCATACCTAGGCTCATCATCTTCAATTTCTATTCACACTCTTGGAGAGATTGTTTGAGCTTGTAGGAAGAGAAATTATGAGGAACTAGTGTTTTAGCAGCAAACAATGTGTTGATAGACATTGAGTTGCCCCTAGGAATGACTATTTTGGTACCACTGAAATGAAACTTGATACACTAATGGTATGTAAATGGTATTGCTTGCATATCATGAATCCAAGGTGTTCCTAGCAACTGATTATATTCTAGTGGGATGTTTAAAACTTGGAAGACCACATCTTTTCCAATAGGACCAATGTGGATTGGTAGCACAATAAGACCTTTAGAAGGCTGTTCAACCTCATCGTAGGCTTTGACAGTGATCTTTAGCCTATGGTTGATAGAAAATTTGGACATTCTTAGTTGTTGAATAACATTTAAAGAGATGATATACAATATTAACAATAATTAAAAATATTAATGGTATCTCCCCTCCCTCATGGTCGATTGCAAATATAATTGATGAGACACGTGCCACCCTCACAAAATTTGAGAAGGTCCACGTCACTCATGTTTTTAGAGAGGCAAACCTAGTTTCTGACTAGTTCGCTAACAAAGGGGTGGGAGCAAACAAAGAGATGATCTGGCATTCTGGAAAAGATATTCTGATGGAGGCTAAGTCACTAATCGAGCTAGAGAAAATCCATGGAAGTACGGGTCAATCTAACTGTAATCATGTTTAATAAAGAAAGAATGGATGTTGGTATGAGCAATAATATGTTTCTTGGTTTTCGTATTCACAAGGGATTTTCTCCATCTTTTTGACACGTTTGGAGGATCGTTATCATTTTCACTCGCTATTGTATCAGAGAGGCGAATGATCAGAAACCCAATAATAGAAATAGAGCCAAAATATTGGCTGGAAAAAAATTGCAGAGATTGGGGCTCATGAGAATTGTTGAAGAAAAAATGGACGTCATGACTGGAGAATGGAGCAGAAAGGAGCTGGTGGGGGAAGTGGAGAAGTTGAAGAATATGGGCAAAGTCTGGAAAAAATTGGAAAAGGGCGGAGTTGCAAATTTTGTCAAGAAACTCCATGGTTTTGACCCCGAAGTCACCAAGAGCATGGTGAACTTGTGGAACAATGGCAAGGTCAAGGTAAATGGGGTTTCCTTCCAAATCATAGAGGAGGTGGTTGCGGAGGTCACTAGTATCCCTATGGAGGGTTTGAAATTCTACAGGGACAAGAAACTTTCGTCCAATGCAGTCAAGGAGTTCGTGAAAATTTTTACAGAGATGAACAAGCTAGAAAAGAAAGAGTCTTTCTATGTGACAAAGACTATAAAGAAGTTATGGAGGTATGTTTTATATGCCCTCATTGATTATGTTACTTTGGACCCTAGGCTTGATCGGGTCATAACTCACCATTTTTTGATTTTAAATCATTTTTGCCATAAGAAAATAATTTCCATACCCTTTTACCTTCTCACTTCTATGAACAAGGAAATCTCTAGTTTCAAGAAGAAAGCCACTGTTAACCCTGCTTTGCATGAGGGATTAGTGCTCCTCATCCATGAGCATTTCAAAGCTTAGTCTATATGAAAGAGCCCTCCTCATGTTGAGGATGTTGACGAAGGCAGCTCCAACTTTTCTTCTGACTCTGATGACATTGAGAGCATTAGCTCAAAGGAGGAGAATGTTTCCTAAGGAAAGAAGAAAAAAGGTCAAGCCAGGAAACTGTCCACTACTACAACTCCCAGCAGGAAAATCCCTAGGGATCATGGCCAAGCTCATGCAAAAGAGGGTTATGCTGAGGAGGAGGAGGAAATGGATATGGAATATTTTGACAAAGTGTCAGAGGAGGAGGTGGAAGAGGAGAAACCTAGGAAAAAATGGAAAAGGGAGGTTGTGAGAGTTGAGGAGACTAGAAATTAGAGGATAGATGTTATTCCTCTTCCCCTCTCCCCTGTCCAGTCTCAGCCTCCTTCAAAGGAAAAATTGAATGTCATGACTGGTGAGAATGAGGGGGAAGTGCAGGTCAAAAATAGGATAAAGGCCTGGAAAAATTTCAATGTGAGAACTGCTACTATGGGGATTTTTAGGGAAGCTATGAACCCTCAGATCCTAGTGGACAACCTGGAGCAGCCTAGGCTCAATGAGCTCATAGACCTAGCAATCCTGGCCATCTCGGACAACGCAAGGGAGACTAGAATGAACCTTCTGAATAATGCCCACAATAGCATGATTGACAACTTCAGATCAATCAAATGGCTCTTCCATGAGCTGGAGGAAGTTAGAGAAAGGGTATCCCAAATGGATAGTATTAAGAATAAGACAGGTAATGGCAGCCAGGAAGACCAGGAAAACAAAGCAAGCTTAAATGAAAGGAGATTAAGAAATCTTGAAAACTACAACCACAACCTAGCAAGTTAGATGATTTCTCTCTTGAGTTTGATGAATGACAACATCTAATCCCTTGCTGGTAAACTTAAGGACAGGGGCTTGCTGGTGGAGGAGGGAGGACATAACAGGGATAAGGCCAGGTCGGATGATGAAAAGGCCACAATCAGTACTCTCACCAGTATGGATTAGGGCATTGAGAAGGTCCAGGATCAAATGGCAAAGGAGCAACACAAGATAATCGAGGTAGCTCAGACTATGCAGGAAATGGAGAAGATAACTGAAGACTAGTTTTCTTGTCTTTTGTCTTTTTGTCTTCCTAGCTTTTGGCTTTTCGACAAGCTTTCTCTAGTCTATTTTAGTTTTTTTGTTTTCTAGCCTTTCTGTGGGCCTTCGGGTCTTTTTTTAGCTATTGGACCTCTGTTTTGGCTGGGCTTCTTTGGCTTATTATTAGCCTTGTTTATGTAAAACTTATGGGTTTCAGGATCCCTTAAAACCTATTTTTCTTATCAAAAACATTTAAAGAGATGATGTTTAATGCTACACCATTGTCTATCAAGACTTAGCAAATGTGATTATAGAAGATTTCAACTTCTATGTGTAGGGCTAGATTATGGGGATGACTAAGTGAATTTCCATCTTCTTTAGAGAATTTGAGTTAACTTGGTGAGGAGATATGGTTCACCATATCTTAGAACAACTAAGCATCAATACCTATGGGGACATTGGTTGTGCATAAATATTTCTGGAGAATTTCCTTGTGCAAGGGAGATAGTTCTAGCAACTCAATGATTAATATTTGTGTTGGGGTTCTTTACAACTGATCGATAAGGTCATAGCTGGATATAGATATGGTAGCTTCTTGTTTGGATGATGAGGCATTCTTAGTATCATTTGAAAATTTAAGGACAAATTTAGGTTGCCCCTTAGTGATAATAGTAAGTGTCTCACCATACGAGGAGGAAGGTTCTGCCACTCTAAGGAGTACTTCAAGCCAAGTGTCCCTATGTTGTTGTTGAGCACTACACATTTTTAGTACTACCTTAAATATTTCATCATTCATATAATAATTAGGTTCCTTGTCAAATTTAGGACCCATCATGCAAAGATATTCAATAGATTCTAGCATGTTTATAACGTTGTCAATGCCAGTGTAGGTGTAATTGATCTTTGCATCATGATTTTTTGTGTTAGCCTTGGATGATTCTCCTTTTTCATATTTTGGTAACGATTGTTTGAAGGCTTTGTAATCAATTTTTTTTATTAAGCCATATGTTATGACTTTGCTAACATCAATGAGATCTTTGATAATGTCTTTGAGTTTGAAGTAATTGTCAATGTTATGGCCTTTTATCCTATGATAACTACAGATGTGGTCCTCTCTCCACCAATTAGGTGTGATGTGTGGGTCATAGGGCTAAGAGTTGTTTGGAAGTGTGAGAAGTTTATTTGTAAGCAAGGTCTTCAAGACCACTTCATAAGATTCTACCATAGCTGTGCAAACATGTCTTGGCTTAGAATTTTTTTTGTTTTATCAAATGTTTGAGACTTTGAAGTTTCTTATTGTTTTGCAACATAAATAGCATTGGAAAGGTTAAAGGTCGAATCCTTGGTCTTAGGAGAATCCACTATTTCATCATTAATATTATATTTATTCTTATTCCAAGGCTTCTTTTTGTCTTTTCCATTCTCGTTACCATTTTTGTCTTTATTCAAGGCAATGTCACCTTTTCTAATAGCAACATCCTCAATGCGGTATGTGTTTTCAATCATGGAATTAAAGGGTGTGTACAATTATTTTCTAAGATCAAAGTAGAGTTAGGGCACAAGTCTATTGACAAAAATGTCAATCATCTTGATCTCAAGAATTTTCCAAGGGTACCTAGAATGTAAAGATCTCCATTGTTGGAGGTGTGTTGCAAAGGGTTCACTTTGTTTCTATTTAATGTTGCACAAATTGAGCATAGTAATAGGATGTTGAATGTTATAAGAATATTTTTGGATGAAGCATTGTGCAAGTTCATCAACTATTTTGAGAGGAAGTGACAGTTTAATGAAGCATTCCATGGCTTTGCCCCTTAAGCTCCTAGGAAATAAGCTCATAAGATATGTGTCTTCATGAATGGAGTCTATACTAAGAGCATATAAGTGCCTTACATGGTCATGAGTGTCATTGTTTCCATCATATTTATCATATTTGGGAACCTCTATATCCCTAAGAAATGGACCATGTAAAGACTCCTATCAAAAAGAAGACCACATATCAATTCAACAAAAGAGACCTTGGGTTGTTTCTTGGAAACTTGTAGTTGATTTCTAAGTTCTTGCATTTCCTCTCTCAAAATATTAGCTTATGTAGGTGTAATCACCTAAAAATGGTCATCTAGACTATTAGCCCCCTTTTCAACATTTTGGCTAAATTAATTTAATCATTTACCTAGACCAAATTGCTAATAATCAATTTATTTGATTATAACCTATAGTTTGATTATGCTATCCTAAGTTCATTATTTGATTAAAAGAACATGTTCCCTTTTAATTAAATAAAATACCCCATTCTTCTAACCCACTTAAAATGCACACAAAAAGTCCTTTTTCTATTTTACAATTAAAAAAAAAGGCTTTGTGATTTTTGTCTTATATGACAAGTCAACTTATATTCTATTGGTTGACTTGTGTGTGCACATGGATCACTCCTCTTTTCAAATTTCACCGTTGATCATCCACCATCTCCATCTTGATCTCTACCATCCATACATATTTAAAAGGGAGAGAGCTATCCCCCTCGATCCATCCTCATTTTGAATATTGTTATGCTGCAAGTTTTCTAATATGTTTCTTTGGAGCTTTGTGGAGAACTTCTATTTCTTGTCTACATTCTCTCATACCATAGCATTTTAGCTTAGATTCATGTTGCATGTTAGTTTAGCTTCTATTTTGAAATAATCTATCTCACATAGCTTAATATTTGGATTGTAACACTCTCATCCATGCTTAGAATAGCTTCACTTTTCATATTCATTCTAGTTTAATCTTTAGTTGCATTGCATTCTTGAGGAACTCTTTGGGACATTTGCATTCTTGCATCTTGTCTTTGAAATCTTCCATTGCATGGTTTACTAGCAAGAAGAGTATCTCTAAGGCTCATCTAAGACCCTTATTATTCTTGAAATATACTCTCTTGCACTCTGTGGATAAGGAGCTCTAAGCCGGAATCCAAGCATTCCAAACTCATGGAATCATTTGGATAGAATGGTTTAGAGTGGGCCACTTTCGAGTGTACATTTTTGGCTCCCACCGTGGAGCTTGAATCAAGTTTCTAGCTCCATTTTATTTTATTTTTCATCTTTAATTTTTTACGGCACCATATTGGATCTAATCAAGTGCTTTTATAGAATTATCACTTTGGTTTTAAGGCTAACCCATAAGTAGATTGGTTTGAAGGCCAAAAATCTAGTTGGTTTAAAGATTTGATCATATATTTTAAACCGCTTGGCATTTAGTTCTGAATTTTTTTTCACAAGTTGGATATATGTTCAAAATATCTTAGTCTAATTTTTAAAGCATTTTGATGTGATTTGCGATAGTTATGATTTTTTATTTGTTTTTCATAAAAAGTCGTTTCTGATCACAAATCAGCGCATTTTTTAGAAAAACTTACATTTTTAGAAAGGTTCTTTAATTTTAAGAGGGTTACTCTCTTTGTGTTTTGACTTTTGAGGTCATATTAGGGATCAAAAACTTGATTTGATAAATCTCACCTATTTTGACAAAATCGATCTCTAGGGAGCAAATGAAGATTTTTTTTGAATTTCTTATATTTTTGGAAAGATCTCTAATTTTTAATAGGGATCTCTTCTTTTCATTTCTATTTTTGGATCCAAAGTCATAGCAAACAAGTCCAATCTTGTTGACTAGGTCAAAATCAAAGAGTAAAAATTAGAGCATTTGTGATTAACTTGCACTTTCTTTGCATGCACTTGGTTGGAAGATAAATTAGAGTTTTGAGGCAACTAACCACTTTTGGTTGCAGATTTTTATGTTATTTCACACTAACTTATGGTGCTAACAAGTTGTGATTGTAGGTTGCCATCCTTGTGAAAAAAAATTGAAACATTGCATAAAAAGAATGCATGTCAAAGCTTCAAATGCATAAGGGCTACTAATGATTGTTTGCAGGGTTGCCCAATGCATAAAAACTCAATTTTTCTTGTTCTTTACTTTTACATGTGCAACATATACTAGTTGTTTATTTTTAGGCACATTAAAACTTACAATTGGGATCTTTTGGTGATAGGAGAGTATGCTCTTCACCCTTGTGGTGAATCAGAAATCTTGACTTACCATTTGGTTTCAAGAGTAAGAGGCAACTGAATCTTCTTGGCGTGTCTAAGAGAAAATGATTAGAATAGGAGAGTATGCTCTTCACCCTTGTGGTGAATCAAAAATCTTGACTTCCAAAAGTTGATCCACTCTTTGTGTAGTTTAAAATCCTTTAGAGGGCCTACTCTTGGACAACCTGAGAGGAACGATCCAAGTGGGGACAAGTAGATTACCAGGCTCTTCCAACTCACTATAAACTCAAGGCTATCAAGGACACAAAACCTTGGTAGACGTAGTGTTTATCTTCGCCTAGTGTGATCGCTTATGAGATTTCGACCATAGGGAGATCACTAGGCAAGAATGCTTAAAGTACTCTTGTGATCGTGAGATCGGTTACTCATCGCAAGGTGAGGTGTCCCGTAATTGGGAGCAAGAGGAACACGATGAAAAAAAGCCCTATCTAAACACCCTAAGTTAGTAACTACCCTTTTTTTAGCCGCTCAACTTCTTGGTGCAAGGATCGACCCTAGTGGACTACCCAGATCACCCCAAAATTTTACACTCATCATCTGTGTTCCATTGGTTGTGCTTATGACACTTCCATGACAAAGCCAATATCTCTTGTGGGAAACCACTTGGTGTGAGGCAAAGGAACATCAAGCGTGGGCCAAGTTGTTGAGTAATGAACCATGTCCTTTAGGTAGATATTGCTTGATGTGTTCTCAAATGTGGTATACCAGTGAAAATCTTTTGAACATACACATGATGATAATTCTAGAGAATTCTTTTGAGACGTCACATATGCTTGTATCATGCAAGGTTGCTTTGTCCCTTGCTTGATTGTTTGAAGAATACTCCATGTGTCACTATCTTGCTTGGAAAGAAATTGTTTTTGAACATCAAACTTGCTATGCTATCAACTATTGTCAAACTTTGTCAACCAAGTCAAAACATCAAATGCAAACATTTTCTTGTGTTGCTTGCTAAGGGGAGTCTCATCATTTGATTTTTATTTTCTATGTCTCTAGTTCTTGAACATGCTTAAAGTGACTCTTTGGTCTTAGTGCTCTTGGTCTTCCTATCTTCATGGTCTATGTTTGCTTGCTAGTTATCTTTTTGCTGAAATGGTTACCTTGATTTCTTGACAACACTCTTGGGTTGGAAAAGTTGTTCACTTGTCAACCTACTTGCTCTATCTATTTGGTTATTTGGGCATCTTGCCTAGCTATTGACTTGAGTCATTCATGTCGTAAGTTTCTTGGACATATTGTTTGACAAGTCACTTTAATCTCTCTATACTATCTTGGCAAGTGAACACTCTACCTCCTATAGTTTCAACATCAAGTTATCTTCTAGGCTCTTTTAGGTTTGGCTTTGCATCTAAAACTATGGGATCTAAAACTTGTGCTGCCAAACTTCAACTGAATCTAGATGATCATGATATCCTCCATGTCACTAAAGAGTTTCAAGATCTATATGTGCAATATAAAGAACTAGAAGAGACAAATGATCTTTCTTACCTTCATCTCTCTAAGCACATGACAAAAATGAAGTCTAAACTTGAGAAAAGGTTAGAGGAGAAGATTTCATCATTACATGAATCTTCCTTAAGGTCTTTACATGCATGTGATTCACCTTCTTTGAGGTCATCCTCTTCTTCTGGGTTTACATGCTCTACTTCAAGACATCAAATGTCTTCATCGTCTAGATCTAAAGACCTCCTCAGAGAGAAAAAAAGTGATACCTCCTTTGAGCCTATGCTAAAATTTCATGATGGACCTATCTTTGACCAAGATAGTGATGAAGACATGGATGCATACCATTCACTTGAGAAACAAAAAAAGGACTCTAGACATAATTTTGATAGAACTTTTGCTCCCTTGGAAGATTCTTATGATGACACTTTGCAAAAACTTCTTGGAAATAAGATCATCATCTTACCTAAGTCTAGCTCATATGGAAACCCATTCTTGGATATCTATTGTGCTTATCATCAACATAATGAGCATAGTACTTCAAATTGTATAGAGCTGAAACATAAAATCCAAGATCTCATTGATGATGAGATTGTTGATCTTGGAACCTCTAGTGACTCATGTGCTGAGGATACTTCTCTTGAGCAAGATTACATTGATTAACCTATGTCTAGTAATGGCTCCATTACATCTTCCACTTCTTCCAAAACTCATGCATCTCCCAACACTTCAAAGCTTTCCCACATGCCTCTATCAAAAAAGGAACCTAATACTTTCCACATTGACTACATGTATCCTCAAGGGCTACCTCTAAAAGAAACTCAAGCTAACCTTCACTTGGCTGCAAACCTTTTCCATGCTACTAATCCTAAATATCCTCAACCTTTATGCACTACTATGCCTAATCCAAGCACTACTCCATTCACTCTTCATTCTCCCTTGTCCTTAGAAGTGGCTCCATGTCAAGAAGAATCTCAAAAATAAAAAGCTATAAATGTCAAGAAAGATCAAGATCAAGCACCCTTTCATCTCTTTCAAAATTTTTCCCCTCCATATCCTATATCTTGTCCACCCCCCTAGTATGATGAAGATACCACTTCCATTATCTCCCCTGAGCTTACTGAAAATTATGAGAAAAGTTCTCTTCATATGCTATCCAAAGCTACTTTTCAAGATCAAAGCATTCCCTCATGTTCTACTTCTCCACATCCACTTCAAAATTGTGCTGAAGCTTCAAGTACTTCTATTAAAAATGTTGTTCCTATGAAAGGTACTCTTGAGTCTATTGATGGCTTTGACCATGTTGCTCACTCTAAACCTTCCCACTATCCCTTTGCATCTTCTAAATCTATCCTTGGTCCTTATCCATCTAAGCTAAAGCATTCAAACCTTCCATCTATATTGGGACCTTATGTTCCTTCATCTCCTACACTTTCCACTCCTAGCTCTCCCATCATACCTCAAGATCAACAAAGACACTCATCCTTGATGATTTTTCACCCATCTATCCATCTAAACCAGTCATATCAGCCTTATTCATCCACAAATCCCAATTCCTTTGGAAGTGAGAACAAACATAAGAATCCATTGAAAAATGAAGATCACTATGTCCCATCTAATCGACATGTGAATGCTAAGAAGGAAAATTCACAAAAGAGACTACAAAGGTCCACTATTAAGAGCTAAACCAAAGCAAATGTGGGTTCCTAAATTCATCATTGAAGAAATGCACTCTCAAGCACCCGAAGAACAAGTAAAATCTAAAGCTATATGGATTCCCAAGTCTCTTTTAGAAGACTTGAATATTGAAAACACTTCAAAGTTGACATTCAAGCTTCCAAAGGCTTCTATTCCATCTTCTTCCAAAAATCTTTCTAAAAAAATTCCAAATCCTTCCACTCCACTTTTTTCCAAATCTCTTCTACCACCTCATACATCTAAACCTCAAGCTAATTCATCCATGATTCCTCCATCATTCCAATACCCTTCAAGGTGTGTGTCAACGTTGATCTTGTCCAATATTTCAACTACCCTCATGAAATCCTCTAAAGCTTACACTAACTTTCTATACATGAATTATTATCCTCCATATACTCTTCCTACTACCATTTCTCTTTCATCACCCTATCAACATCTTTGAGCATACCTTTCTATGGTCTTGGCTTATCATGACTTATCTTTTCTATAGGAGAACTATCTACATTCAAAAAGGTTGAGCTCTTTCTAAAAATTCAAAAAAATAAAAAAGAAAAAATAAAAATGAAAATGAAAATGTGCCTTGGTGAAAACTACTTCTTGTGGCACCTTGGTAGCAAAAGTAAAGAGAAATAAATTTATCCTATGGTGAAAACTACTTCTTGTGGCACCTTAGATAATTACCATGATGAAAACCTGGCAAACAGGCATCATGCGTAATTCTTCCATCATCCATCTATCCCTTCTTCTCTCTTTGATCTTGACAATGTTGAGCTATCTTTGCATATTTGCTATCTTATCCACAAGATTTTCTATTGTGCTCTCCCATTCACTCATAACCTCTATCTTGAGCTTTATTCTTATTACTCTATCCCATTGCTATACTATCTAGTTGACCCCTTGGTCTTGATCATAATAAATGAAACATGGTTCTCATAGTCTCTTGACATGTCTACTCTTTCAGACTACATGCTTCATGCTATCTCACTTGTTGGCTTCACTACTTATCCTACATGCTATCTTGCTCATTTCCTCCATTGCTTATCCAAAACATGCTTCATATGACTATTTCACCTCTTTCCCTAGCTTGGGTACTCTTGAGGAGTCAATTCTTGAGGATCACTTTCACTTGCTTCACATTCCTTTCTTATGCATCTTTGCTTATCTATCGGCTTGTTTCTCCATTGTGTCCTATACCTTGCTAGACATTGGGAGAAAATGATGTGATCTTGCTTGAGAACTAGTGATCTCTAAATTATTCTAAAAAATCAAAAAAATCATATATGATGCTGAAAAAATCCTAAAAACTAGAAAATGTCTTTAAAAAAAGATCTTCTTAATGAAAACCTAGCAATAGGCACTTTGATGTATCACCAAAAAAATCAAAAATACAAAAATACAAAAAAATTGAAAAAATTCCTGAAAAAATTTGTCAAGTGGTGAAAACTTGAAAACAGGCACTACTTGAGACCCTTGCACCTATGTCTATTAGTCTCAATCACCCATTTTTCTACACATTCCCTAGCTTGGGATTGTTTTCTTGTCCTCGTCTCAAGGGCATAGCTACTTAGCCTATTGAGGTATTCTTGTGCATTAGGGTTTCTTTGACAACTCAAAAAATAGTGTTTCTCAACACTTACCCCACCTTGACATCTAGTGTTTTTCAACACTTTTCAAATAGTTTACCTATGGTCTTCGATGTCACGATATTTCTCACTATCAGAATCAAGTCTTGAAGAAATGGCCAAGTGACTTGCACACACACACTTTAACACTTAAACAACTAAGCTATGGTGATCTTTATCTACTTTGTGTGCTGTCTATGATGATTTATTTACTATATGTTCCATCCCTAATAGTCTTTCAAGGATGTCATTGATTAGAAGACTGGGGCCATGGGGCATGTTTTCTTGATTTCTGCTTGTGGGTATACTTTGTTTGTCTATAGTGTTGTAAGCATTCGTACTTGTCCTATTCAACACTTTGACTTATAAATGTATCATCCTTGTATATTTCACAAGACCACACTTGGGGTTTATCCTAGTGCTTATGCCTTGATACAGGTGTAATCTTGCTAAATTAAACTTAAGGAACCTAATCGCGTAGTTATCTTGACTTACATGTCTCTGATCCTTAGATTGGATTTCCACATACCTATCTGATATTGATCATATTCATATCTTCATAGTTATACTAGTGATGGTTGTATGATCTCATGATGTCCCTAATAGAAGCTCAATGATGAAATTAAGAGTCTAGATGTTATGTGCTTCTTGCTGGTAAACCACTTTGCATATTAGCTTGCATTTTAGGTTCATTTTCTAGCTTAGTCTTGCATTCTTTCATATAGGGAGAGCTCTCTCTTCATCTTTTCATGGACATATCGGCTAACTCCTTTCATGTATTTCTTTACTTTCTTCTTGTTCATGTCTTTTCACCTTCTTAATCTTTCGCTTCATCTCTTTTCTATCTTATCATCACATTATATAAAGTTTGACCTCTTAAATAATTTCAATGTCCCAGATTCATTTTCGGGATCGAAATCCAAATTCGAGTTCATCTTGATGGTCAAAATTATCTTTTAAAATTCTACTTTCTTCTGAGCAGTTAGCTGACCTTTTGATGTCTAATCTCTGAATCATCATTGAGGCATCTTCATTTCTTCATGTCTTCATCATTTCCATACTTCATATCTACTTCAATTCACTGTTTCATGTCTAAAATCACTTTTCTACTCGTTTTGACCTAATGTTCATGCTATATCCTTCAAGGTCAACTCTAGTCAAACTCGGGCATTTTATCGGTTTCTTATAGTCATTCTTGGGTTCTAATCATTTATCTATCATATCATACATTTCTATATCTCAATTTTCTCATGTCTAGCTACTTTCTACTTCCTCTTACCTCATTTCGATTTCGATCCCGAGGGGGCAGAAATACTCAATTGCTGATTGTTACAGCTATCTATTTCTTAGGAGCATTTGTTTGACCTTATCACTTGATCTAGATCTATTCGCTTTGCTAGATGTTAGAATTCTTTTCAGATCCTAACATCATCTTCCTAATATTCAGTACTACCGCTATCAGGCTGTGCATTCAGGACTTGCTATCTATTTCTATATTTCATTCTTTGGAATCAGATATCTATATCTATAATCGCCTACTTGGCTTCAATTTTCTTTGACATAATGTGTTCCCAGATTGATCACACATTAGTCAAAGAGGGGAAAATCTAATCACCTAAAAATGGTCATCTAGACTATTAACCCCCTTTTCAACATTTTGGCTAAATTAATTTAATCATTTACCTAGACCAAATTGCTAATAATCAATTTATTTGATTATAACCTATAGTTTGATTATGCTATCCTAAGTTCATTATTTGATTAAAAGAACATGTCCCCTTTTTAATTAAATAAAATACCCCATTCTTCTAACCCACTTAAAGTGCACACATAAAGTCCTTTTTCTATTTTACAATTAAAAGAAAAGGCTTTGTGATTTTTGTCTTATATGACAAGTCAACTTATATTCTATTGGTTGACTTGTGTATGCACATGGATCACTCCTCTTTTCAAATTCATCCACCATCTCCATCTTGATCTCTATCATCCATACATCTTTAAAAGGGAGAGAGCTTTCCCCCTCGATCCATCCTCATTTTGAATATTGTTATGTTGCAAGTTTTCTAATTTTTTTCTTTGGAGCTTTGTGGAGAACTTCTATTTCTTGTCTACATTCTCTCATACCATAGCATTTTAGCTTAGATTCATGTTGCATGTTAGTTTAGCTTCTATTTTGCAATAATCTATCTCACATAGCTTAATATTTGGATTGTAACACTCTCATCCATGCTTAGAATAGCTACACTTTTCATATTCATTCTAGTTTAATCTTTAGTTGCATTGCATTCTTGAGGAACTCCTTGGGACATTTGCATTCTTGCATCTTGTCTTTGGAACCTTCCATTGCATGGTTTACTAGCAAGAAGAGTATCTGTCAAGCTCATCTGAGAGCCTTCTTATTCTTGAAATATACTCTCTTGCACTCTGTGGATAGGGAGCTCTGAGACGGCATCCAAGCATTCCAAACTCATGGAATCGTTTGGATAGAATGGTTTAGAGTGGGACACTTTTGAGTGTACAGTAGGTTCTTTATTTTGGATTATTCATTACACATCAAAGTCTTGAGGGAGTTTCTATCCCTTCGTTGTCATGTATTGAAAGTAATCATCCCCATTTTGTTCCAATTCTTTAAGCATTAGCCTTTGGGTGACCTTGTCTTATTGAGACCTGAATGTGTCTTCACTAGTGATTTTGCCGTTGATCTCATTTTCATGAAGTGATTGTAAATTCCTTAGTGGTGGTTGACATGCTCCCATGTTTACTCTAGGAGTCCTAAGAGGTGTATTATTTCCATCATTTACACTAAGAGAGATGTTATCAAAGGGGTTGCTATACTATCCTTGCTTATATTTTTCACTATGCATATGAGCATTAGACTCAACTTGATGATAGGCTCTTTCTCTAGTGTCCATGTGTAGGGCCTTTTTGAGTCTTTCTTTTTTCATGTGTGCTTGCTCTTCTAAGTGAAATTTCCTCTCCTCAGGATGCATGGTGAGCAACACATTGTCCTTACCCCTATTGAATGGATTCTCAAACCTAAAGAGTAGGTTATTCTAAGTATTAGCTTCTTATGGTTTATCAAAGATAGGATCCTCCAAACAAGGTTTTCCATGAGGCCACCTAGTTCGAGTTTCCAATTGTTCAAAGGTGAAAGAAGGATGACTACCTTTATCGACTTGGAACCTAGTCACGATAGGCATACGGGTATGTCTTCATTTAATAGGATGAGAAAAGTGTTTTAGATTTGAGGCTTGTAGGGTCAAGAATGATCACTTGTTAAAGATAGAATAAGTGGCTTGTCAAGAGTGCTCAACAATTTACATAACTAATGACTCAAGTTGAGAGAGTGAGCAAGAAGCTCGATAGCAAGTAGATAGCATAGAGGGTAACCAGATTTTGAAAAGTGATCATTGGTTATATTTTTAAGCTTACATTTGATAAACTAAGCCCATCTTTTCAACTTAGAACAATGCCTAACATGTAGATTTTTAACCAAGTTTGGATAGGAGAAGTGATAACAACCCTAAATCAACTAGGATGCAAATTTGACTATGTTTTACAAGCAGCAAAAATTGGGCAATACTTCTAAGAGAACCATGGGATATTAGGACAACAGAATGCATCGTACGATATAATTGATAGTAGTTGGTGAATACTTTTCTTCTAGACAATAATTTACCTTAAGGAGGGCGATAGACTTCACTAGTGTCAGATGATACACTTTATAATAGATAGGCAATACATTTTTAGTATGAAATGTTGTATGATATTTCTCAAAAGGTTATGCCATAAAGAGCTTTTGAGCTGTGAAAAAGGCAGTGTTGAGCTTAAAAAAATATCTTTTAGGTTGATTGTCAATTTTTTTCAAACCAGAATATTATGGAAACATCATAGGACCTTAGTTTTAATCAAAGAATAGCACGGTTTGAAAATAGTAAGGGTGATTTGCATGTCTCAATAGTTAAACAAGGGACAAAGAAACCTTGCCAACACACAATTGTTATATCAAAGCAAATTCCTACCAATGCTGACGAGATGTTTAATTTGTAAGAATGTTTACATAGGTATAACACATTCAAGAACACGTGCTAAGAAAGACCTACCTAAGAGGCATAGTTCATTACGCAACAACTTGAGCCACACTAAGTGCCCCTTCACTTCACACCAAGGGATATTGTCTTTGTCATGGAGATGTCATTAGCATTGTTAATAAATAGTATTGTCCTTCGGATAGAAATGCAAATAATGACTCAATATGTTTCAAAAGAAGAACAAAATGAACTAAAAAATGGATAGATTATCATTCTATTGATAATCTTCCTCTAAATTGAGAGGTACAACTCCCTCATAAAAGATATACAATGAATGCAATAAATTGATTATGTCTTTAACCTAAAGACACGAAGGGTTTTCTGACATTCATCCATCAATATGGAATAAATGTGATTATCAAATTAATAAGTTGATTATGAGAGAAAAAAACAACAAACAACCATAGGACTATTTACCAAGTCTTTCACAATACTAGAATAGAATAGAGAGAATCAAACATAACATTTTTGCAAAAGACAACAACATAGGACTATATTTGAAATAGGATAGAAAAGACCAAAGGATCTTTCTCCATTAGAAAATAAAGATTCAGACCTTAAGATCTGACATACAAACATTCCTTTCCATTCCTAAAACATGACAAAATAACAATAGTATTATTTCATCCCTTCTATTACCATCAAATGTAGAGAACAAAATAAATCAACCCTCTACATTCCCCTCTAAAAAATAGAAAATATTCTTCTCCCTGTAGCCGTAGTTGTAGAACTCCAACCCCCTGGAAAAGAAGAACCCTTTACCAATGCTTTTGCCCCTATTAAATAAATTTTCCAAGAAGTTGGACAACTACCACAACTCCTTACCAAACTTCTCTTCCCTTCTCCAGCAGTTTACTATGATAATTAATTCTTATAAAAGAATTAATTATTTTACAACTTTTCTCAACTTTAATCACTTTTACAATTTTATTTCACAAGAATAATTAATTCTTTTTAGAGAATTAATTATTTCAAATTCTCTTTTTAAAAAAATATTTACCTTACCCCATTGACTTCATTTATTATTTGAGCTTCAACATCACATTATAATAGTAATAATTAATTCTTTTGAAATTAAAGAATTAATTATTTGAAAGAACATATTAAAAGTGTGATTTTTAATTATTTTGCAAATATTAATATTTAATTATTTAAATAATTAAATATAATTATTTTTTCTTTGAAGGTATCTTCTTTTTTAAATTTTTAATTGTTGGGGGAGTAATATTTAGGATTTCAAAACCTTAGATAACATTGGCTCTTTCTGGGGGTTGCATTCTGTGCCAGGATGTAGAGAACTCCAAGATTTCTATCTACTACTGTCCAGTGCTTGATTCCTTGGGTTGTAGAGTCATTTATAATTGTATTCTCATATTTGGAAATTGTAGGCTCCTTCCTTGTAGTATTCTATCAACCTCCTCTTGTGCTTTCTCTAGTGAAGTAGGGTTTTGACTCATTCACATTTTCTTCTTCATCTAGTTTCTCTCCTTTTAGCTTCTACAATTGCTTTGCATTTCACTATTAATTCTTTAACACATTGTCTAATAATACCAACTGCTTTTTTTGCTTTTATTTGTCTAGGAATTATCTTGCATAAGAGATCAATCTGCCAGTAGGGTAGAATATATGTTGATCAAGATTCTGCCTCTTTTAAAGTAGTGTACACAACATTAATGAGTGGGCTATCTAATTTGAGAGAATCAAAGTTGTAGTTAAACAATGATAGTCCAATGACATCCAGTGTCAGCTGTAAAACAAACTTTTGCTTGATTAATGAACTAATCTGCTCCAACTACTTCCTTGGATAGATATGTTTTTCTCCTCAACAATAATTGAAATGTGAATTCATGCCAACTCTCGATAGAAACAACATCACTTATCACTTTTCACATTGTCTGTGTTCTCCAAGTGATTACATGTTCCTAATTATTTTATAATGGTGCTATCACCACAAAACCTAGATGTTGCATTATGTTTTCATAGGCTCAAGATGTTTCAAGACAAATTCTATAATAGAGTTTCGCATGTGAATCTCTAGTGAAGATGTAGAAGTGCCTTTGAGAGGATATATATCAAATTGCCCTAGAATATGGGATAATTTCCAATGTTTTATGACATAACCTTGTGGGTTCACCTATTTTTAAATAATCTAATGACTTGCTAAATCACAAACCTAACAATTTTCTCAAAGCACAAGCTCATATCTACCTACAGTGCTCTCATATTTGCTATGTTGCTCCCACAGACATATGTAGACTAGGAACCATCAATATGTCCGCAACTTTCTTCCACCTGCTTGAGCCATTTCAAATAACAGATTCCCTTGTCTATTTTAAATAATACACCACCTCATGAACTTCGCTGACATAAGCAATACTCGTAGCCTTTACTGAAATTCTATATTACTGTGAACCCAAAACAATAGTGGATTATCTCTTTTAGCCTTTTTGATAGGAAGTTGCACTAATGTCTTGCAATATGTAGCTAGACCCAAGTTTGGATAATACCAACCCACTAAACTATTGCTAGTTGGAGGTACCAAACAGACAAGAATGACTATTGCAAGTGTTGGATATGGTTCTTCCAAGCCTCCAACCTTTGTGAAAGGTGTGTTAATATTGATATATGACAGATAATATTGTACAATTAGGCCTCCAAATGAATGTCCAACCAATATGGGAGGAACTCTAATCTCATATTTGATGAAATGAGCTATGTCTCTTGCATGTGTCTACAGGGTACTAGCAATTGATCCCAAAGGCACATCACTTTCACTCTAAGTTTTGTTGGAGTGTGGGAGTCATGTGGGCGTTAGCTTTGAATGAGAGTTCCCAAAATTCTGAGCTATGCTGAAGACATTGCCTTCCACGCTCAATTTCTTCATTGCTCACATCCCATGATGTAATGTTCGTGATAGTGCTAGCCTTCAGCTTGATCAAACCACATTGTTGTAACTTCTTTCTTAGAGTCTCTTTGTGTAATCCATTTATATGTGCCATATTCATGTAACTCCAATGAGAAAGTATAAATATGAAAATTTGCAAAAGAACCTAATAATGGTTGCACATAAATCAATAGAGTAGGACGTTGCAACTGGAGCATTTTTTGGCATCGGGTATAATCTTTACGTATATCCTCATCTTTCTTGAGTATTCATATTTGATGCCTCAAACTTCACAAGATTTTCATGGAATCAACACTCAAATACTTTTATGGATTAGGTATTCTGTCAGACCGTCCACATGGGATGTCCAAGCTTCCAAACTATTGCATTGTATTTCTTGCCATTCTCCTTGGCATTTAGATCCTTCCAGCAACACTTGCACCTCACTACTTGGGATTGGGTCCCCACTACCTATCATCACATTTACTCATAGATTAGGGTTCATATTTTATGGTGATGCCAAAAGAAATGATCTTATCAGCTCTAAGCCTGTGGTTATTCCTTCACTTATTTATCTTTCTTGGTGGAGAAAAGTGTCAAACTTTGCAGATCAGAATCACACTGCCTTCAAGCAACCTCCATGGCCTGTGATTGTAGCTTTTAAGCATGAAAATTTTAGACCAATACCTTAATAGGGTTCCTTGTCTTCTATTAATCACATTTTGGATTTCCTTGATGAGGAATTATCTGACTTAGCAGCACAGATTCTTAATGTCTCAGCCTTGACATATTGAGCTTTTAAGGAATCATCTTGATGTATGATGGCCAAAATGAATCTCCCCATATACACCTGATAAATCAGGTACACTTGTCCACACTTTCAAATTTTCTATAACTCTATATAGGCTGCAGTCATGAATACCTATTAAAGAAGGCATACCATTCTAGATTTTTGCTTTGACCCACTATGATATATTATCAAATGAAAAGGATCAATAGTAACCAACTATAGATAAAATGTGACCCATGGTGCAATACACAATGCTTCCAAGTCTCCAACCAATGGATATATTCCTTTTTCCAAAGATATTATTTTTTAACTATAGTCTGGCACCAAATATTTACCCACACATTTAGCCTTTAAAGTTTTGCTAAATGAAACCCTTGAATGTTAATATTACTGTCCACATATTCCATTGCTGACAAAGATGAATATTATTTCATTATATCAACTCATCATAATTTATTTTTCAATGAAACCTAATTTCTTGAAGTGAAATGTTTGAAGCCTGTGTAGTTGAAAAATATATCTGCTCCATTAATGAAAAGAGCCATTAGGGAAATAGAGTCGTAGGGCAAAGAACAAAGAGAGTTTCTTGCAGATGGAAAAGAAAAGAGTAGGGGAACACCAAAAAAAATAAAAACTACCAGCACCACAAAAATGAACAAAGAAAACCACAACTAACCACACCAAAAACTTTATATACAAAGAGTAGGGCAAGCAACCCATAATTAGAAGAATGTACCTGGCTGCTCATGAAAAACCATTAACTACTTGAGAGAAATATATGCTGACATGAAAAAGTGGTTGGAAAATGAGATACACCATTCCAAGAAACCATCGAGCAATAGATAAAAGCATGGATTCAAACATCATATTTTGGAGGAACCTTTGAATCACTATGCCAGTTCCAAATAACCACTCAGCTCTAAAGAAATCTAGTTGTAGGATCCTAACATGATTTTTAATGAGGTGATTCTATCCCACACACCTTTATGGCCAGCCTAACAAGACTCAAATTTAGGCTTTGCACATAAACTCATAATGAAAAAGAAAGGATTCCCAATAGTCTGCACCTTAGTATTTTCAAGACCCTTTCATGTTTGATGCTGTGAAAACTTTTCACTAATCTCCATGTAACCAAAATAGAAGCATTCATAATCATCATGCAAGAAATTTTCTATTTTAGCATTACCATCCTTAAGTGTTTCTTGATCTTGATGAACTCTTAAAATTTCTTGATCAGAGTAGCCGGCTGAATTTATATTAGAAGTATCAAATCTAAAAGATTCTAAATCTGAAAAGAAAACACTTGACACCAAGTTCTTACTTGATTCAACCTCAAAAATGCCCTTTGGAGGTTCTTCTTGCTCATGTGGTAATTCAAGGTCTGATATTTTTCCTTGAGAGGTATAATAAAGATGACATATTTCATTTTCCCTCTGTGTATCAAGATAATAGCTACCTTGTTTTTCATGTTGATTTATCACATTTTCCCAATTATCACCAATAGCTAGGACATCATTAGATATTTCAAAATAAAAAATTTGAGTTCTTGCGAGGACACAACCAATGATGAGCTTTTATGTAGCTGATTATCACCAAATTTTCCCTTAGTGGAAAACCCAACAAAGAAAATTATCATATCAGATGATTTAGGAAGATGTTGATCATTATTTTCAGCACACAATCTAGATTCTTCTACCATATTCAAAGAATCATTTTCAGTAGGTGTGGCTTCATGACGGTCTTCATCACCATACTCAACATGTAGATGATATGCTCCGACCATATCACAGTGGCTGATTTCAATCATGGGAGGTACTAGAAGATCTTCTTCTTGGAAAACTGTCAAATTTTGACCAGAAGGGACAAGAGGTGCTGATTTTATTTTCTTTTTAGAAAAAACTTCTTCTTAGATGGCCCAACCTTCAGATAATGTTGCTGTTCACCAAGTTAGTTTTTCTTTGGAAGAGTCCTTATAGATTTTAGGCCACTAAGAATCAAGTCATCATCCAACTTGATTGCTTCCTTTTGAGCATCTGCCAAACTTTGCACTACAAGACACCTTAACCTAAACTGAACTTTAACTTCCATTGCAGTAGTAAAGATGCCTAACTGATTAATTTCATTAGGCTGATGGGCTAGAGGGATTTTACCAACACTCTAGTTGAGTCTGTCAAAAAACTCCCTTATAGATTCATCCTCTTTCATTTGAATTTGAAAAAAATCTTTGAATAATTGGTAGGCATCAATTGTGAGTTGAAACCTCTTAAGGAACTTTTCCTTAAGATTATCCCAAGTGGTGATACATCCAGCTGGTAGATTCTGAAACCATTTAGTGGCTTTTCCCACAAGGCTTTGAACAAACAACTTGATGGATACATTTTCTTCCTACACACCAAGAAAACCACATGCAACATTGACTACTGTGATGTGATCATTTGGATCTTGAGTCTTATCTTCAAAAAAATTGGGAAGTTATTCCCATGATCTTTTAGACAGGGTTGAATACTAGACCAAGGCAAAGAGTTTGATTTGAGCCTCCCATGACTGAGTGGAAACCATAGCCATAATATACACCAGACTTATTCAACCTAAAATAACTTAGATTTGCCAACCTTTGTCCTCAAGGAGGTAACCTCTAGATATCCAAGGAAAGGGAAAGCATTAGAACTTGCTTTCTTTCCCCAGTAGAGTCACCAAAAATTGTTAGTAAACAATTTTTTCCTTCAGATAGAAATGCAAATAATGACTCAATATGTTTCAAAAGAAGAATAAAATAAACTAACAAATGGATAGATTATCATTCTATTGATAATCTTCCTCTAAATTGAGAGGTACAACTCCCTCATAAAAGATATACAATGAATGTAATAAATTGATTATGTCTTTAACTTGAAGACACGAAGGGTTTTTTGACATTCATCCATCGATATGATAAAATGTGATTACCAAATTAATAAGCCAATTATGAGAGAAAGAAACCAGCAAACAACCACAGGACTATTTACCAAGTCTTTCACAATACTAGAAGAGAATAGAGAGAATCAAACATAACATTTTTGCAAAAGAAAGTAACATAGGATTGTATTTGAAATAGGATAGAAAAGACCACAGGATCTTTCTCCATCAAAAAATAAATATTCAAACCTTAAGATCTGACAGACAAACATTCCTTTCCATTCCTAAAACATGACAAAATAAAAATAGTATTATTTCATCCCTTCCATTACCATCAAATGCAGAGAACAAAAGAAATCAACCCTCTGCATTCCCCTCTATAAAATAGAAAATATTCTTCTCCCTGTAGTCGCAACTATAGAACTCCAACCCCCTAGAAAAGAAGAACCCTTTACCAATATTTTTTCCCCTATTAAATAATTTTTCCAAGAAGTTGGACAACTACCACAACTCCTTACTGAACTTCTCTTCCCTTCTCTGATAGTTTACTATGATACTTAATTCTTATAAAAGAATTAATTATTTTACAACTTTTCTCAACTTTAATCACTTTTACAATTTCATTTCACAAGAATAATTAATTCTTTTTAGAGAATTAATTATTCAAATTCTCTCTTTTTTATATATTTACCTTACCCCACTGACTTCATTTATCATTTGACCTTCAATATCACATTATAATAGTAATAATTAATTCTTTTGAAATTAAAGAATTAATTATTTGAAAGAACATATTAGTTTGGAGTTGATGAAATCCAACTCTAAAGACGTCCAAGATCACCTGGATGCGAAACCTGTCAAAGAGAAGCAAAGGAAGGAAGAGCGTGGAGCAAGGGAAAAACCCTAAACGGACATGAGAGAGAAAATATGCAAACACAAAAAAATATGTATTTACAATATGCAAGAAGTGATATATATGTTTATAATGAGAAAGCCCGAATTTGCAGAGGTCAAGGAATCTCCTAGAACAAGCTAGAAGATGCTAGGAGATAAGTGTAACAACTAAGCATGCATTCACATGAGTTGGAAAGTCTTTGAACAAGGTGAGAGGATAAGTATGACTTAGGAGAGAAAAAACTCTTGTATTGTCAACAACTTATAACAAACTCCTAGACTATAGCTAATAAATGAATGCATTAACATAAGTAAGCTTAAGTAAATAGAATAAATAATTAGTAAATTAATTATTTACTCTAACACCCCCCCTTAAGTGCAACTTAAGGAAATGCCTTAAGCTCACAAAACTAAGATTAAAATGCAAAATGGGTCCTAGAAACGAGGCCATGTTAGGTACCCATGAACAAGTGCAAAAGATGCAACCTCTGAAAATGGGGAAAGAGAGAAAACCACACAAGAAAAATCCTCCCCCAAAAAGAGGTAAGAACCTAGTGAAGAACTTAAGAAGCCTCCAACTAGGGGAATGTCCCCTAAAAATGTAACAAGGAGTGATCATGAAGAGCATCACTTAAGCATGAAGAAGTCATAAAATCTCTGCCATAAAAAAGAAAACTGTTGATCTGAAGAACCTCCAAGGAAGAAGCCATGAATGAAGCGTGTCTATATGGTAGATGATCCATCTCACCGAAATGCATAGGTAGCCAGCCACTGTAATCATCTTATATATAAGATCAACCACTGAATACATAGCTCACACTATCAAACCATCAAACCAAGGATGCATTAGAACAACAACATAACCCCTCCTTAATGTAGATGGGGTGAGATGATAGGAAACTCAAAAGGTGGGCCAAAGTCTCCTGCAAACAAACCAAGAATGACAAGAGAGGAAGAGGTACAGACACTTATAAAGACACAATCACACTAACACTACATGGGGCTAATGTCATGGAAGAGACACTCACTTGACAAAGGGAGAATACCTAAAATAGTAAACAACTATTCCCCCCATGGTGCTTTAGAAAAATAGTGCATGTACAACTAACTCAAAAATAGCATTCATGGACTCGAAATGAAAAAGTGGCAATTTATCTCAGTGCGATACATAAAAGTGCTTCAAAATGATAGCTACAATGATCAAAACTCAAAATAAGCTACAACAAAACATAGTATAGCTCAAAACAAAGGAAACCATGCCAGGAAAATGATCCTTAGACCTAAAACACCCAAGATATCCAACATAGAGCAAAAATGCCAAAAATATGATAGAAAGAGCATGGGCCAGAATCTAAGGAAAATGACCACATTTCTAAAAATATGACAAAACCAACTTTCCAAAAAAATAATTTTTTCAAAAAATGGGCATGGGATGCAAAATATATGCATGCTAGAGTCAAAAATAGAACTTCAGACATCAACTGAAAAAATGGGCAAGAAAAATGCATCAAAACCTAAAAATACCTGCACCAATGTCTCCATCTCAAAACCAACTCTCCTTGGCTTCCCTTTGACAAGTTTTTGCATGCAGGTGATCTTGGGCATCTTTGGAGTTGGATTTCATCAACTCCAACATATTAAAAGTGTGATTTTTTATTATTTTTCAAATATTAATATTTAATTATTTAAATAATTAAATATAATTATTTTTACTTTGAAGTTATCTCCTTGTTTAAATTTTTAATTATTGGGGAAGTAATACTTAGGGTTTGAAAAACCTTAGATAACAAGTATAACCAAGGGATCACAAATGATGAGTGTAAAATCTTGGGGTGATATGAGTAATCCACTAGGATTGATTCTTGCACCAAGATGTTGTGTGGAAAAATAAGGTAGTTTCTAACCTAAGGTGTTTAGACTGGGCTTCCTCTTGTAGTACGCCTCTTGCACCCAATAACAAGACACCTTTCCTTGTAGCAAGTAACGAACCTTGTGGTAATAAGAGTAGCTTAAGCATTCATTCTTAGCATTTACCTCATGGTCTCAATCCCACAAGTACTCACATCAAGTGAAGAAGAGCAGTATGTCTACCAAGGTTTGTGTCCTTGGTAGCCTTGAGTTTATAGTGGGTCAAAATAGCCAAGTTCGCTTTTCCCCAATTGGGTCATCCCTCTTGATTGCTCAAGAGTAGGCCATCTAAATGATTCTAGACTAAAAAAGATTGGATCAACCCTTGGGGGTCAAGATTTATGATTCACTACGAGGGTGAAGAGCATATTCTCCTATCCCAATTGCTTCCCCCAAACATGCCAAACAAGTTTAATTAACCCTCTTTCTTTTCAATTCTAAAGGAGGGTCAAGATTTCTAATTCACCACAAGGGTGAAGAGCATACTTTCCTACCACCAAGGGACCACAATCACAAGTCTTATGTACCTATAAAAGATAAACAATTAGTAGTATTGTCACACACAAAAATAAGGGAAATACAAGCACATGTTTGGTTTTATGCTTTTATGTAGCCCTACAAATAATCGTTAGTAGCCTTTTTGCATTTGAAGCTTTGACATGCATTCTTTTAAGAAAAAATTTCAAGCATTTAGGGAAAAACCTACAAGCACAAATGATATTCCCAAAAACAAGGTGAAAATATGTGATAAACCTTTATTAGATAGTAATTAATGAATCTGAAAACCCAAAAAGAAGATTCCTAAAGACCAAAAACCAATCAAAGAATTTGAACAACAACAACTTTTAGGTTGGACGATAGTTTTTTGCTAACAGAATATCCTACGATACTTTTAGTATAGGGGTGCAATACTTCTTGTTTGTACAATACTTCGCACTATTCCTGAGTGATAGATTCTTGTATACTGGTATGATAGACCTTTGTATGGGTGCATGATAATTTTACTAGAAAAGTATCACATAGAAATATTGAGAACTATCTCACAATACTGTGAAAGTATCACACAATAATCACGACTGTAGAAAATAAAAGACAGAATCAACAAGTGGAAAATGCAAGAGAAAGAGCAGATTAGGAGGCAAAATTAGAATGCTCTACCCCATGGTAGTTGAACCGCCTCACAATAGGTGTTCCATAGTCATGCGCTAGGCCTGGCTTAGGAATAATCTATTCAAGCTAAGGACTATTCCCCTACCATGAGGTGCATTTAGATTGTCAACCCAGGGATGTATACTTGAAATGGTCGACACAGTATGTGCACTAGGTACCTTGATGAGTCATTATGCTTGTGCTGCAGGAAAGTAAAAATGCAAAGGAAGGAAACTACACTATTTCTTTAGAAAGGAAACTACTGAATCTATAAATGTTGAAAATAAAATGACAAGATAACAGAGATTCCATCTTGACTCATCCATTAGACTGTTCTCATAGATGCTGCAGGAATGTTCATGAAGTGTGATGCTACAGGAAGGAATTAACTAGCTATGTCTTACTTAAAATACTGCTAATGCTTAGTAAAATGAATCTATTCTATCCTAATCTAATCCACCTTCCAAGTGGACCCCCTTGGTTGGCTTCTCTAATCTACCAACGTAGGATAGAAACTAAAGAGAACTAATTCATTTTATTAATCAGTCATTACATAATTAAGAATTGTAAAACACAACTGCAACAAATTGTGAATCAGTGTTTTCTCTTACTTGATAAAACTTATCAAAACCAAAAATTGAAAATTAAAAAACTTCACACACAGGAGTCAATCTTGACATATATAGGGAATCTACTCTTTATTACATAACAAAAAAGTAACTATCCTAAATTAAGTCCGTAGGAGAGAATATAGGAGAACAACTGAAAGCGGAAAGGAAGGATAATAGAATTGAGGAGGGAGAAATGAAGTCATAGCATCCACTTGTTACAACGTAAATGCAGAGAAGGTAATGGCTCATAAAAACTCCTCCTTATTCGCTACCATGTTTCCTGGAGTGGTTATAACTTTCTTTTTGTGGTTGTTCCTTGATGCTCGTTTCTCCTTGAATGCTGTCGGCAACCAACTTCTGGATTCTTCCACTCATCCTAAAACCCTTATCATCAGGTTAGTTATGATATAAGACATATTTGTAAATAAACATTCATCAAACTAAATTCAAGCATAAGAATGCACATTTGGATATTTATATGAAATACTGCATATTAGATATAATTTAGGCAAAGGATGACATAATTTTTCTACCCCATAAATCATCAAAGGTTTATCAAACATAGGCTTATAAGTGTTAAAACAAGGATAAATAGAGTATCATAAAGTATCTTAAGCATAACAAAATAAAGGCATTTTTTAGACTCATCATTTGCCCCCTGCTAAACTAATGCTTGTCCTCAAGAATTACACTTCTTTGTCAAAGATCTGAGCTCCCCAACTTCTGTCTTTCCCTTTCTGCTACTCTTGAAGGTGTAATGGAATCCTTTGGTCCTTTCCCATACTTCTTGCCTGTGGTCTTCCTGCAACTTATCAAGTTTGTCAACATCAATATCATACAGGGGCCATAAAAGCATTGGAGGTTGCATGGTTAAAGGACACCATAGCTTTGGCCTTAGTTGCTTTCCTAGTTCTAAATATTTTGGAACCCTATATAATTCTACTTCCAAATTAATAGGACTGTGTAGCTCTAATTTCTTGAGAGAATTAGGTAACCATGCCCATCTACCTCTTACTCCGGTCATAGCTCTTTGGAATGCAAAGTAGGGCAAGTTTTTATATTCGGCATATACTTTGGCTCTAGCAGAAAATACCTTCTTTCTAATGTTTGGATTACTCTTCCCATAGGTTAATGTAAACTAGTCTCGAAGCATTTCTTCTGCCTGTTTACTTTCTGCCCTCAAGGGTAAAGGTTTTGTTCTCTCCTCATCTCTATAATTAACCAGTTGTCTATCATAATTCACCTCATTAGACATCCATTACATTAAATATTTCAAATGCAAATCTCCTATATAGAGCAAAGGATTCCACTCAGTTTCTATAGGAATGACAAAATTATGAATATACAACTCACACAATAGATTTTGCTGCCATGGTGGTAAGGTTTGATACAGCCCATAAAACTCTTGTGCGGTTTTGAATTCTGCATTTACATTTTTGAGGGTTAACATCAAATGAAACAAAAGATATTGTTCTTCCAAACAAAAAGCATATACTCGAGGAGGTGGTCTGCAAGCAAGAGCTTGATTAGCTAATTTAAGTGCATGTTCCATGCGCTGTTTCTGTCTTTCTAGCTGTTCTTTCAATTCTTCAATCTCCTCATTTTGTGATGTTATGATCTTGCTCATTCTTTTCTTCTCCTCTTTCCATAGTGCTTCAGCAAATAAATGCTGTCCATATAATTGGAAAAGGAGTTTTTGCAAGGTGATGGCACTGTTATCCTTTTCATAATCCTTTTTCTTTTTTCATTCCCGCCATAGATGTTTTGCCAAACTATTGATCCATGTTGACTTATAGGGGACTAAGGTAGTATTCGAATCATGACTTTCAGGAACTACTTCATTCCCATGGCTTGAAACACCTAGTAAATCCATTAAGGTTTCATTAATTTCTTGCTCACATACTGCAGGAGGACTACCAGAAGCTTCTGTCATCTCAGTGTGAAGGGGAGAATGGTCAGAAATTATCTGCACAAGAGACTCTGGAGCAGGTGCTTTAAACAATATAGGATTTTTAAAAATTTGCCCTCTCATTCTAGGGCTTCTCTGCAAAGGAGTCTCTTCTTGTACTATTGTCTTTTGCCTACTTTTCTATTTCGGTATCACTGCTGTAGGATTAGTTGTTGCAGGAACCTTCTTTGTTTTCTTCTGTTGCTGAATTGTAGGACTAGGTTTTTGTTGAGCAACGATTTCTTTTGGCGACTTCCGTTTCTTTTTAGCTTGGCTAGTAGTGGGTTTAGGGATGTCCTATTTAGGTGGAGGCACATTCGCTTGAGTGGAAGCAAATTCTGATTCAATCTCTTGTGCATTTTCTATTTCAGCTCCCTCAATATTTTGTTCTGTAGGCTCACTACTGGGAACTACATTTTCCTCACCCTGCTATTCACTAGGGTCAACTTGGGGTTGTAGGGGTTTAAATTTCACAAATTCATCCCATGTCAAAGGGGATACATCCCTAAGAGACCTTTCTATTAACAATTTAATCAAAGCATGGTGAGTGACAAAATTATCTTTCCCTTTTTGAGTCTCTTTCACACTAATACAGAGCATATTATACAGAAAATTTGGGAGATTCATGACAATATTATGCCTTATACAACTAAGAAACTTAAAATGGTGTGCATGTAAGTGAGAAAATCTGCCTTCACAAGTAAAATACCTAATGACATGCATTGCTAGGTCAGGGTATGGAAGTAGCAAAGACAATCTCTTGCACCCCTGCTTTGTAACATCCAATGGAGGGTCATGTGGGGTAGTGAACTGGGCCCTTGCTGACCTAGCGTTATGCGAGCTCGGATAATGCTCTCCAACAGAAGGTAACCCTGTTACTTCTGAAATTCATTCTTCTATTGCAATTACTATCAAACCCCACATAGAAGCTTCACCTTCATCAAATATCCTGGTGAATTCTACAGCTGCTTCTTCATCATATGATGTTAAATTCAAACAATAACCTAACCAGCCGCATGCACTGAATCTTCTTACTACTTCTACATCAGAGAGCAACAAAATGTGCTTGACTGGCTCTTTTCTCTGTAAACCTCCTCCCATTTCTTGATACTTCTGCTACTTCGTTTCCCTCTCCCTTTCTGAATGCAAACTTCAAAACTCTGCGTTATTTCTCAAATGCTTCACTGCTTCTTTTTGGGAACATTAATTGCCATAACCAATTGTTATGTGCCATAATTAAACTTTAGGTAAAAGTAAATCATGAATTTGAGTGGAAATCATCTAGAAACATGGTTCAAATGCCAATTTTTTTTTAAAATAGGTCACATCATGGCTTAGCACGAAAAATTTGGCACGAACAAAGAAAAATTCATTCAGAAAGTGGGAGTACAACACTTGACATGGCATACTTATGGCAAAAAGTTCTCATTAATAAAGGGTAATGCCAAGATTTTTGAAAATCATCATAGTTAATTAGGCATGTCATTGGATAGTATGACACTCTCCTGCCCCCTGCTAATTTTACGACAAGTGCCCTCACGTGTCAGACTAGTATGGGTTAGGGACTAGAATATGTTGTAATTATAAAGACTATGCAGTATTAGATATAATTAAAAAAATTTGCAAATTTATAAATGAATAATAATTTGAAAATGTTTATACCTACCAAGCGAATTGTCACATGCTCCAAAAAAAAAGGTGGTGGAAATAATGTCAATGGCAGCATCCATTAGCATGTGCAGATTTGATTGAAAACACAAAAACGTATGTAGAAAGTGAGTGGATGGAAGATTAAGAAATGGAGTGAGGTGGGTGGATGGAAGATTAAGATATGAATGGAAAGAAATATCATGAAAAGAAAGTGGACTTTATGTGAACATAAAGTTATTATTATAGACATGCAAATTAGAATTAATGTTGAAGAAGAGCAGGCGGAAGGTTTTCACCTTCGGCTGTAGGAAGAGATACTTGAGTTGTTGTTGGATCCGATTCTTCGAACTGTTGCATGAACTCGGCTTTTGTTTGAGGCTGTTTGTAAAGTTTAAGTCGATGACCGTTGATCAACATTTTGAAAGGCATATCATCAATTATGGTTAGTTGAACTGTTCCATTGTGAAAGACATGGATGATTTGATATGGTCCTAACCATCGCGTCTGAAGCTTCCCTGACATATCCTTGAAGCGGGAATCATACAATAATGCCCAATCACCAGCTTTGAATTGTTTGTTGAGAATATGAGAATCATGCCAATGTTTTCTCTATTTTTGCACCAGTTAAGTATGTTCTAAAGTGGTCTTGCGCATTTCATCCAAAGAATTAAGATGCAGGAGACATTCTCTTTGTGTTGCAAAAAGATCAATATCTAAGGTCAAGGCTATTCTTAAAGTCTTGTGTTCAAATTCAATTGGAAGCATTGCCACTTTCCCATACAAAAGCTCAAATGGTGTGGATCCGGTAGTGGTTTTCCAAGTTATTCTATAAACCCAAACAACTTCTTGTAACCGGCTGGTCCAATCCCAATGATGCAAATGGACTGTTTTAGTTAGAATATTTTCTAGCTCATGGTTGGTAACTTCTGCTTGTCCATTGGCTTGTGGATGATAAGGACTAGATTTGTGATGCCTGATGTTATACTGTTTCATCAATTTTGGAACCAGGTTAGAAGTAAACTGTGTGACTTGATCAGTAACCAATTCTTTAGGAACTCCATAACGTGTAAAAATTTCTTCATACAAGAATTCGGCAACTTTTTCATCACGGGCATGTTTCATAGCCTTAACCTCAACCCATTTGGTTAGGTAGTCAGTAAAAACTGGAATATAAGACTTCCCATTTGATGGAGGATCAATAGGACCGATGAAGTCCATTCCCCATTTGTCAAATGGTGTTAACACCATTTTAGGGTTCAAAGGCATTTCATCTATTTTGGTGGGGTGACCCATTCTTTGGCATTGGTCACACTTTCTTGTATAATTGATTGCATCTTTATGAAGGGTAGGCCAATAGTAACTAGTGGCTAAGATTTTGAAAGCTGTTCTTTTGGCTGCAAAATGTCCTTTGCAGGGCTCATTATGACATGCATGCAAAATATCATATGTCTCATCTTCTCTTACACATCCGCGCATAACTTGATTAGGTCTAGTATAGAATAGAAAATTGTCTATCCATGAGAAATAGAATCTTTTCTGTATGAGCAGCTTTCTCTCCTTATAAGAAAAATGCATTGGTGTCTTATTAGTTGCAATGTAGTTAGCAATATCTGCATACCATGGAAATTTAACAGCAATATGAAACAAATGTTCATCTAGAAATGCATCATCTACCAGAGTAGTGTCAGTATCATGATGATTGATTCTTGACAAATAATCAGCTACAACATTTGTTTTTCAAGGCTTATCTACTATGGTTATGTCAAATTCTTGTAACAAGAGTAACCATCTTGCTAACCTACCAGTTATAGTAGGTTTGTTCATGAGATACTTGATTGTTGCATGAGCAGTATGAACATAGATAGGATAACCTGTGATGTAATGCCAAAATTTATTTAGAGCATAGACTACTACTAACAATTCTTTTTTAGTCACTGTGTAATTTAGTTCTGGACCATGAAGACTCTTACTAATATAATAAATGACATTCTCAAGGTTTGAGTGTTTCTATGCTAAAACTGATCCTATGGCATAATCAGAAGCATCTGTATATATGTGAAAGGTAGGTTCCAATCAGGGCCTTGTAAAATTGGGGCTATGGTCAAAAGTTGCTTAAGCTGTAGGAAAGCTTTATCACACTCAGGTGTCCATTTGAATTCAGCTTCTTTTGTAAGCAACTTATACAAGGGACTGGCTATTTTACTGAAATCTTTTATAAAACGCCTATAATATCCAGCATGTCCCAAAAAAGATCTGATATCTTTTAATTTAGTGGGTATGGGTAATGTTTGAATTACCTCAATTTTAGCTGGGTCTACTTGTATACCTATAGTAGATATGAAATGACCAAGTACCACACCCTCTTGCATGAGCATGAAACACTTTTCACTATTTAGTGCCAAATTATGTTCTTGACATCTTACCAAAACTTTTTCAAGATTTATCATTGCTTCTTCAAAAGTAACTCCAAATGTTGTAAAGTCATCCATATAGATTTCCATACAATCATGTGATATATCAGCAAAAATACTAATTACAGCTCGTTGAAATGTTGTAGGAACATTACAAAGACCAAATGGTAAAATAGAGTATGCAAAAGTACCCCATGGACAGGTAAATGTAGTTTTGTCTTGGTCTTCAGGAGCAATACTAATTTGATTATAGCCACTGTATCCATCTAAAAAGGAGAAGTACTTTTTTCCAGCTAGTGTATCCAAAACTTGATCTATGAAGGGTAAAGGAAAATGATCCTTTTTAGTAGCCTTATTCAACTCCCTATAATCTACACATATTCTCCATTTTCCTCCTTTCTTAGGTACTATAACCAGCGGTGATACCCATTTACTATCAGATATAGGATAGATAAAGCCAGCATCAAGCAGTTTCTGCAATTCTGTTTTGACTACTTCTCTAAGGTGGATTTATCCTCCTCTGAGGTTGACGAAGTGGTAGAAAAACTTCATTAATGTATATCCTATGGGTACACAGTGTAGGGCTTAATCCTTTCATATCATCATAATCCCAAGCAAAAGTCTTCTCATGCTTCTAAAGCAATTCTTTTAATTTTTCCATCTGTACGGATGTCAATTTGGGGTTAACATGCAGTTTATGGCCTTTACTCAGTTCAATAGGAATAGTGGATTTTACCATAGCAATTTCAGAGATTGGGCTTCCTTCTACTTCATAGGGAAGTAGTGAACAAAGATTTTCAAGTTCCTTAAGTAAAGTACAACTTGTATCACACTCCTCATATGTAATCAATTCTAATACAGAGCTTTCAGACACATATTTTCCTACCACACAAGTGTTGGTAAGGATGCTCTGGATTACTGAATCTTCTTCTTGCAACTTTAGAAAAGATTGCCTATGTAACATCATAAGTTGTACCATAGAATTTATCTCTTCTTCTTCATCTCCTAAATCTGGCCAAAAAGATGTACTCAAATCTCGTAATGGTTGTGCGGGAGGATATAGATCAAATTGCTTGGTTGCTTGGCCATTTGATATGGTCATATTCCCTGATCTGCAATTTATGTTTGCATCAACTGTGGCAAACCATGGTCTACCTAGAATGATAGGATAGCCAGATAGGTTTACTTTAGGGGAAAAAATCATGAAGTCAGCAGGATATTCTAGGGAATCTAAAGTCACAACAATATTTTCTATCATTCCATTAGGAGTGATAGTGGAACTATCTGCAAGCTACAGAATAGTTGTTGTGGGCCTTAATCCTTCTATTTGTAACTTCTTCATGGTATCTTTAGTCATCACATTTATAGCAACTCCCAAATCTATTAAGGCATTTTTAACAAATTGACCATTGATGTTGACACTTACTACTGGACTCCCTGGGTCAGAATATTTTGGTGTAATCACTCTTCCTAACATGATATCAGCTAAATGTCCAACAACATGAACTGTGGTAGGATCCTTCTTCTTCCTTCTAGGTTTCTTTAGACAAGCTTCCTTTATAGGTTTTCCATAAGCAAGAATGTCCTTAATAGCTTGAAACAAAGGTATTCGGACATGCATATTCTTCAACCGGTTAACAATGTCAAAAGGTTGTTCCTTGCTTTGTTCCTTTTGTATTAGTTGGTTTGGAAAAGGAGGCTCTATTGTTGGTTGGTCTAGTATTGTTATGGTAACATTAGTTGGGTCAATAGGTTCATCAACCAAAGGTTCTAATTCTGCAGGAGAGTCTAATACTTCAGTTATAAGAGGTGGCCTTGGTGCTGGTAAGGTCATTCCAGATCTCAAATGTATATCTGTGACATCTAGGGCATAAGTAGGGTACTGCTGAGTATCAGTACTATACATGGGCTGCTGTGGTTTGCTATTTGGATTTGGCTAAGGCTGTGCAAGTAGTTGTGTTTGCTTTTGAGGTCCACTATTTGCAGGTGGTGGCATTAAAGCAGGTTGTTGAGCTGGAGGGGGTAATTGTGGAACACCAGTATTTTGGCTAGGCCATTGTTGAGATCCCTTCCCTTGGTTTGGAGATTGCACTTTCCCTTGGGGTGGTTGCCATTGGTTCTGCTAGTTCTGGGGCCATTGGTTATTTTGCTGGTTAGGCCAAGGTTGTTGGAAATTTTGAGACCATTGAGATTGTTGTGGGTTATTTTTCCTAGCATTATTCCAATTGGGTTGGTTTTGTGGGGGACCTTGGGTATTGCAGTTTTGCCATTGATTACCATATAAATTTGAATTTTGCAAGGGGTCTTGAGGCATACCTTGATGTTGAGCCCATGGTCGGCATTGAGCAACAAAGAATACTTGCTCATCATCCCCATCTATCTTTACATATTTAGTTGGAAGATGCTGGTTCTCCATGCTTGCAACCAATTTATAGTGGAAATCCTTCTTTTGCTTTCGGCAATGAGGACAGTACTTAGCTAGTTGTAACTCGGCCTCTGCTTGCTTCTCCTTTGTAGTCATTGTATCCAACTATGTAGCAACATCATTACTAATGTCTTGTTTGAAATCTGACAACAAATTGGATATTTCAATTTTTGAAATGCCTTGACTAATTCCTTTTGTAACCGTAGAACGGGGTCCTCGACCTTTCTTCATGGTTGACCTTAAGTAGTTATGACATATCTTTTTGAGGTCATCCCATTGAGCTTGATATACATCTCCACCCGCCATCAGGTCCAATGCTTCCAAACAGTCTTCATTCACTCCTCTTAGAAAGACTAGTTTTTGGGAATCTTTAGACAATGTGTGTTGAGGATTTTTTTGTAGTGTATATAAAAATCGAGAAACATAGTCTTCTAATTTCTCTTCCTCCTTCTGTGATATCCTAAAGATATCATCTCCTCTTGTGCCAGATGCTTTGCAATATTCTTTATATTTTTCCAAAAACAAGGCTTGCATTTCATCCCAATTTACAGCTGCATTGGCTCCTAAGCCCATGAACCATCGTAAAGCTGATTCTTTCAATATGGTTGGAAATAATTTAAGCTTATGGGCATCAGTGTTGTAGTCAAAACTATGACAAAGGATGTCAAACTCAAACAAGAAGGTATCAGGGTCTTCAGTTGCAAGGCCATAGAACTTCGGAAGAGCAGTAGGAGGTATATTCTTGAGATTGGCATTGGTTATGAGACTTGGAAGTAGAAATGGAAAAGTGGGTTGTGCCATGACTGGTGGGATTAGATTATGAGGTTGCTGCTAAAAAGGAAGGTTAGGCACTGGGTGATTAACAACTGGTGGATTCGAGGTAGTGTTATCAAGAAAACTAGTCAATATTTCAGTGAAAGGCTAGAGAGCAAATATATCTAGGGATTCAGCTCTTGATGATGATACTGTGAGGAAAATAGGACTTGCATCTTCAAAGGGCAACTCAACTTCTTCTTCAACTTCTTCTTTCAAATTAATAGATCCCTATGGAAGAAATCTGCCATATTCATCTCGTCGTCTTCCTCTTCGATGCATGCAACTAAAATTTTCACACTGGTAAAAAGAACTTAATCTAAAAACTATGACTCAAAAATGCTCCTAGCTTGACACCATCCCCGACAACAGTACCAAAAATGAACCGCCTCACAATAGGTGTTCCATAGTCATACGCTAGGCTTGGCTTAGGAATAATCTATTCAAGCTAAGGACTACTTTTTCCCTACCATGAGGTGCATTTAGATTGTCAACCCAGGGACATATACTTGAAATGGTCGGCACAGTATGTGCACTAGGTACCTTGATGAGTCATTATGCTTGTGCTGCAGGAAAGTAAAAATGCAAAGGAAGGAAACTAAACTATTGTTGTAGAAAGGAAACTACTGAATCTATGAATGTTGAAAACACAATGACAAGATAACAGAGATTCCATCTTGACCCATCCATTAGACTGTTCTCGTAGATGCTGCAGGAACGTTCATGAAGTGTGATGCTACAGGAAGGAATTAACTAGCTATGTCTTAAAATACTGCTAATGCTTAGTAAAATGAATCTATTCTATCCTAATCTAATCCACCTTCCAAGTGGGCCCCCTTGGTTGGCTTCTCTAATCTACCAACGCAAGATAGAAACTAAAGAGAATTAATTCATTTTATTAATCAGTCATTACATAATTCAGAATTGTAAAACACAACTGCAACAAACTATGAATCAGTGTTTTCTCTTACTCGATAAAACTTATCAAAACCAAAAACTGAAAACTAAAAAACTTCACACACAGGAGTCAATCCTGACATATATAAGGAATCTACTCTTTATTACATAACAGAAAAGTAACTATCCTAAGTTAAGTCCACATGAGAGAATATAGGAGAACAACTGAAAGCAGAAAGGAAGGATAACGGAATTGAGGAGGGAGCAATGAAGTCGCGGCATCCACTTGTTACAACGTAAATGTAGAGAAGGTAATGGCTCGTAAAAAATCCTCCTTATTCGCTACCATGTTTCCTGGAGTGGTTATAACTTCCTTTTTGTGGTTGTTCCTTGATGCTCGTTTCTCCTTGAATGCTGTCGGCAACCAACTTCTGGATTCTTCCGCTCATCCTTTATTCCTTATCATCAGGTTAGTTATGATATAAGACATATTTGCAAATAAACATTCATCAAACTAAATTCAAGCATAAGAACGCACATTTGGATATTTATATGAAATATTGCATATTAGATATAATTTAGGCAAAGGATGACATAGTTTTTCTACCCCATAAATCATCAAAGGTTTATCAAACATAGGCTTATAAGTGTTGAAACAAGGATAAACAGAGTATCATAAAGTATCTTAAACATAACAAAATAAAGGAATTTTTTTAGACTCATCAGTAGGCACCAAAAATATATACTAAGTGCGCTCCTCTAAACCCTTCTATCCAAGATATCTCATGAATTGGAACACTCGAATGACAACTTAGAGCTCTCTATCCATGGAGTGCACAGGGCATGAAATAAGCATAAAAGTAGAACTCAAATGAGCCTTAGAGAGGTAGCCATTGCCAGTGAACCATGAAATGGGATATTCTAAAGACAAGAGAATGAATGTGAGTGTCCAAAGAACTCTCAAGATGTAATGCAAGGAATGAAGCTAGAATAAGATGAAATGCAAGAATGCAACTACATTAAAAGGAGCATATTACAACCATTTTAATTAGATTGCATGATCTAAGCTTTTACAAAAGAAAGCTAAAATACTTGCAAATGAATCTAAGATAATATGAGGATGATTATGATAGGATGAGATAATAAGTAATAATTTCTCCACAAAATCTCTTAAGGAAACCTATTAGGAAACCTGCAACATAACAATACTATAAAATGAGATCCTTTGAGAAGGAGAGAACTCTCTCTTTTAATGGTAGATGGAAAATTGAGATTAAGATCAAGAAGTGGATAATCAAGGATGAGGGTTGAATTTTGGCATGATCCATGTGTAAGATAAATTCAACCAATGAAAAAGGGGTTGACTTTTCATGTGGGACAAAAGCCTTTTCTTTTAATTTTTAAATAGAAAAAGGACTTTATGTGTGCACATTGAGTGGGTTAGAAGAAAGGGGTATTTTATTTAGTTAAAAGGGGGACATGTTCTTTTAATCAAATATGAACTTACAATAATATAGTCCATCTATAGGTTAAAATCAAATTACTTCATTTTTAGCAATTTGGCCTAGGTAAATGATTGAATAATTTAGCTAAAATGTTAAGAAGGGGGCTAATAGTCTAGATTACCATTTTTAGGTGATTACATTGTTATAAAAGGAGAGGACTTTAGTTTTATTTTTTTGTTTGTATTTTAATGCACACTTATGCACCCCTTGGGGGTGCATACATGTGCATGTGTGTACCCCCAAGAGTTTATCTCTACCTTGGAGGTGTGTGGAGAGGGGATGTGGAGCAGGGTAGTTGCAGAGAGCTTCAAGGTGTGGAGGTGTAGTATAGAAAGGGATTGCAAGTGAATGATGAAGAGATAGTGGGTTTGGGGGTTTTGCTGATGTAGATAAGTATTTACTATTTACACTTTACTTAAGTTTACTTAGGTCAATGCATTGTTTTATTATTTATTAGGTGAGACACTTAGGAGTTTACATACTCTTATGAGTTCTCATGTTGACAACACTAGAGTAAGCAACTCTAATTCAACACATGGTATCTACAACACTGGAGTTTGCATAATTGACTGAGTTGTCATGTAGACAACATAGTTATTTGCACTCCTATTTCAACACATGGTGTCTACAACATAATTTTGTGTGCTACACCTTTTTAGGCTTATCCTCTCATCATTTCACTTACTCCTATACTTAATGGAGGATAATCCACTTTTGGTGGACATGTGCTTAGTTGTGGAGCTTATCATGTGGCTAATTCCTAGACATTCTAGATGCATCTTAGAGGCCTTTATATATAGGTAACTGTAGTGTACTATCATATCAATTCATATCAATCAATTACATTGAATGAATATCATATCGTCATTCTGATCATACTCTTTTGGTCTACTATTGTGCTTGTACTTGAGTTCTTTAGTCTTGGGTGAATTTTTTCATAAGGAAAATTCTTACATGGTATCAAAGCTGAGGGAGATTCTCTTCACATAGCCATTCGAGACCATTCTTGCTTCAACACCTCAACCCAAATCTAGAGAATACATAGACATTGGGAGTGTCTAGAGCCAAAGTGGACCTCATCATTGCATCTAAAGCATCAATTCGATGAAAAATTGACTATAAATTTGCCTATATTGGGCCATTGTCAAAATTGAGGAATTTTTTTTTAGAAACTGGCACCTGAAGGCCCAATTTATAGAATTTGTATGATCATTTTAGATCTCTAAATTTAAATTTCAGATCTGCATATTTAATTATTTCAGTCTCTACAATTTCTTTGCATTATTTTTCCAATTTGCATATTTTGTTTTGAATTTTTTTGGCCATCAGGCCTGTAGAGGAGAGATTTTTTGCAGGAAAAGATTGGAGCTTGCTAGTGCAAATTAGATATTTGTGTCACATTTAGAAGGTCAAAAAACACCCAAATCAAATATAGGCTCCTTGCCTTCAAGGTGCACACCTCTGAAGGTGCACACATGCACACTTCATGCACTATGAAGTCTTATTTCTTGGAATTTTTCCTCTTTTTGACTTCCTGACACTTCTCAATTATAGACTGAGTTTTGACCTAGACTCAGGGGAGGGTCAAAAAATGATCGAGGCTTTAGATTAGATGCCTTATATAGAATTTTTAAACTAGGGTCCCCATTTTGTGACTCAAAATGGGGCGTGCTTGTGAGACCACAACAAATAGCCCCAACAAAAGGAAAGAAGTGACAAAGGTATTTCTTCATCAACAAATATTTTTGTAACATGTGTCAAGTGAGAACTAGATTTCCAATATTTCAAGAAGCTTTCAAGTCCTTTGGAAGTTGAAACTTTAGAATCTCGAATCTTCAAGCTCAATATGTGTTTTGTGTTTTAATTTACTTTGACATCTTGAGGTGGAGAATATCATGAGTATCTAGCAACTTGGATAAAATCTTTATCTTGACCTTCCCATTCATAAGGAATCCTCATAAACCTAATTGTCCATCACTATCTGAACAAATGGGAGAATCCATTCTAAGGGTTCTTAGTGAGTTATCAATTCTTTCTTTTTGAACCTATGGTAGTGTTCTTTATCTTGCTTCATGGAGATCGCATGCTTCTAATTGATTCTTCCTTGAAGAATTTTCATTTATTGTATAGAATAGGATACCCATTTTGGAGTATATTTCCCTATATATTTCATTAGCTTTTGCAATCATTTGGAATCTTTAGATGTAAATCTTTTTGTGATTCTTTTTCTTTCTTTCCTACCCTAACCATGCTTAGACTATGTGGCCAAGGCATTTGTGTTACTTTCTAGATCTGTACTTTAGTTGATAACTCTTGCATTCCTCTTTTAATGAACTTTTGGGAAACTCTCACACCTAATAGTGATTTTGGCAGTTCTTTTAAGACACCCTTTTTTTGAATCAACAAGTTTTGAATTCTCCCTTGCTACCACCAACCTAGATTTTAAAAAAACTTAGATAATCAATTCCTAAATTTGTGATGTGTTGAGAGCTATCGATCTATGATTTTGATTTTAAAACTAGAATTCCTCTAGAACTACAAGTAACACCTATTTTTCAGTTGGCACAAGAAACAAAATCATCTGAATGTTTTGACAAGGAAATACATCTTCCCTATAGTTGAAACCAAATGGGTCAATCTATTTGTATGCATCAAGAAAGGATCTTGATTGCTCCTAACCATTGGACTGTGAAGAAAATATAGACACAACTTTAAAAGAAAACACATGGCTAAAAGTAAACACACTTGCATAAATAAAAAAATCAAACACACATGCAAAAAATAATTATTTTCTTTGAAATGTTTTTCGTTTTAGGCTTCAAAATAATGTTTCATAAAATAGCTATTCATTGACAATGGAACCAATTTCCCTTGTAAATAACTTAGCCTAAAATTATTTTCTCCTAAAATCTTTGCAATCTGATAAGGACAAATCCACAAGTGTTGAAACTTGGTATGACTTCCTAATTATTCTTTAGCCTTGTTCTAGAGAAGAAGGAGGTGTAAAATTATGAAATATTTGATCATGGCTCACTTGTTGAACCAATACTTTATGATAGCTTCATGTTTTGAAATGTGCTCTAAAGTTGTTGTCCTTTTCTCATCCAATTCCAAGAGATTCATCAATCTGATCTAGACTCTGTCAGCATCTTCAACATACCCTCTCATGAATTTCAACATTGGAATCATAAGATTGAGTGGGAAAATTGGTTCCTATCCATGGATGAGTAGATATAGGGATGTTCCCAAAGTTTTCTTTATCCTAACTTTGTCTATCCATAATGTGCACTTCAATTGAGTGTACTAGTCTTTTGGATTCTTCGTGAGCAAGCATTTTATGATTGTAATCAAGTTTTTATTAGTGGACTTTTCCAGACCCTTCCCTCGAGGATAGTAATTAGATAAAAACTTGATTATAACTTGATTTTCCAATGCCCAATGAATAAGGATAATTGAGACAAAAGATGAACCATTATCACACACCAATTGGAATGACATTCCAAACCTAGTGACAATGTGATCTTCTAAGAAATCAATAACCACTTTTGTTTGACAATGTCAAAAAAATTTAGTTTCATTCTAGTGTGTGCAATAACTTGTAGCTGTTAGGATGAACATATGTCATGTTGATGACAATGGAGTTAGTAGTCTAATAAAATCTATCCCCCACTTAGCAAAAGGGTGTCATACTTATCATGATAATGTTCTAATACTTCTCTTGCTTCTTCACATACCAAATATTTCATATAAATTCCTTGATAGTTCCTTTCATAAAGTTTCCTATCTTGAAGCATGCAGGATTCACATTTCATCTTTAGTCCTCTATGTTTGGAGCTATTCAACCAATTAGGGTATTGATTCTGCAAGAGGTAGTACACAAGATCTTGATACCAAACATTTGTGATTATTCCTTCATCAATGTCCACTTGAGGCACTATGATATGTTCTTCATTGTCTTCTTACTAGCTTCACTAGTTAAATTTCCAAATCGAACTCTTGTAATATAGCCATCCATTTTCCTCTTCATTTCCCTAATTCATTATGCATTAATAATGATTTGACTATACGATCTGGTACAATAGCATATACCTTGCTCCTATGTATGTAATGGAAATTTTTTTGATTTCCTTTATCAGGGAAAATGATTGTTTGTCAAGATTGGAATTATTTCAATTCAACATTCTTTATCGTACAACTCATGAATACGCTAGGTCTCTCATCTTCTTTGTCTTTCTTTTGTGTGAGAATACCTGCACATGAATTTTATAAAGAAAAAGATTAGATTTTGAAAGGCAACTCATAATCTAAACTTACAAGTACTAGATCCATGGAGATAACTACTTTGATATCTTTGAAAGATTTCTTGATTTTAGGAACCCATCTAATTTTTTTCCCCTTCTTCAGCAAGTTATTAAGGAGGCAAACTATCTCAACGAACCCATTAATGAACTTTCTCACAAAATTAATCTTTCCAAAGAAATATTTAAGACCTTTCACACTATGGGGAGGTGTCAACTTCATAATTGCTTCTATCTTTTCAGAATCAATGGACATCCCAACTTCAAAGATAATGTGACCCAAAATATTTCCTTTGGTAACCTCAAATGAACATTTCTTAGGGTTAAGGGATATGTCATGTGTCTATAACATCAGTTAAAACTTGTCTTAAATCAGCAATATGAGTACTCTAATCTTTTGAAAAGATGGTTAGGTTATCCATATGGATAACTATGCATTTATTTATTATCTCTTTGAATGCTTCATCCATTACTCTTTGGAATGTAGCTCTTGTGTTGATTAATCCAAAGGGCATTATCTTGTATGCAAATATTTCCTATTTTGTTGTAAATACAGTCTTTGAGCTATCTTCCTCGTCCACCATCACCTAGTTGTATCTTGAATATCCATCTAGGAAAGACATCATTTTAGACCCATTCACAATTTGTAGTACTTCATTTAGTGAAGGCAAAGGGTAGTTATCATTTTGGGATGCTTGGTTCAAAAAGTGAAATTCTACATAAATGAGAATTTATCTAGTCACTTTCCTTACTAGGACCAAGTTAGAAACCCATGTAGAATGTCAGATTGCAAAGATAATCTTGGCATCGAGAAACTATTAGAAATAATAGTCCACCAATATAACTGAGAGAGAGGGTGAACTAGTTATCCAATAATTAAAACACTTATCTTCATTAAAAAAACTTAAAAATTCAACCAAAGTAAACAAGAACCATACAAAGATGCGCATAGACAATTACACTAGATATGTTGACTAGGGAAACCCTTGATCTAAGGGAAAACCTTGGTGGAAATGATGCCCACAAGATGATGTACTAATATAAATATTCCTTGTTAGAGGATAGACCCTGTTAGGAGTCTATTACAATATTTAGTACAATGAGTCCCTATTAGGAGACTTTGAATCCCTATTATGAGATTCCAACCTTGTTATGAGTTGTACCAACCTTGTTAGTAGTTGTGGTACAATGTATGCAAGAAGAGCCCATTTCCAAAACATGCAATTTTAACTACAAGAAGAGGTCACTACTCAAACAAGTAATTTACTAGTATCTTCTTCTTTCCTCTGCCCTTTCCTTTGTCTTATCAACCAAACCAATCACTATTGGGTAAAAGCACAGATTTGTGTCACCATTTATGATACCAAAATTTGTTTTGGTCAAATCTCATTTCTCTATCAAAACTCAATTTTTTTCAAAAACTAAAAATACCCTTTTATAGATCTCAGGTTCAATATCATGATTATATAAATTTTTGAGTGTTTTGATTAGTTATAGTATGTTATAATCTCAAAATATTATAAGTCAATATTTCAACATTTCAGAAGATGCTCCCTCAAATAAGGAAAAAAATAGTAAATCATATCAAAAAAATTAAAAAATTATATTTATCTCTAGAGGAGAGAATCCTCTTCATGAATATATAATTTTTTCTCAAGAAGGTATAGATTTGATAGGGAAGTTTTGATGGGAGGAAAAACTATTGGATTCTGATAAGATCGAACTTGAGTTCTTATAACAACAAAAAAATACATCAAAAATAATTATTTCTTTTTTTATTCACTAGCTATACATGTCATCTATAAGATATTTTCAAATCAGAACAAAAAAAGATGATTTGCATATACTTTTTTGAAAGGAACTACACCCTATATTTTTTATAGTTAAAAAAGGGACTTCAAAATAAAATAAAATGAATAAATTCTTACTCAAAAAAATTATAAAAATTATAGGCATAAAATTCATCCAATTCTACACATTTCATCAGTTTACATCATCTTCATATTTTAAACAAAAATACCATTTATTTTTCATTAATGTTGAACTGTCACATTCTGATATCATATTTCTTTATAAAAAGTGACACATGTTTGTGCTTTTTCCCTATTAGACCTTGTAGACTAGGTCACAAACCTCAACAATGAAGTTTCCTTCACTTTTGCACTCCTCTACTCAACTTCACATTTCACACTCTCTACTAGTTTTCATCTATCCCATGATAAAGGAAAATGTCCTTCCTTTGTACCGAGTCCATAAAAAAATTCCTTGAGTTGGCTATTAGTCCTTCTCAATTAATTATTATAGGACTTCACGAAGAACACGTTACACTTAGTGATAACCTTAATCTTCCACTTTGCAACTTATATAACTTTTCATACACATAGTACTATGATGAGAAAGCTTAGCCATGTTATCGTCAACATGTCTTCTTCATATCCTCAACCTTGATCCTCAAGATATTGACTTTGCTAGGAGATATAACAAGTTTACTAGAACATGCCTCTATAAAGTCTATCTTAAAACAAACATCACCAAAAATTGCATAACTTCTTCTAGACTTTTCCTTTTTGCGTTTGATGTTAACTACATATACTAGATACTCAAAAGTATCTCCCATAACCTTGGGTGGTTATCATGCTCAACTAGCCATCCGTACCAACTTAGTCTTTCTATTGTTCTTTTGTTAGATACCACAGAAGACATCAAACATGCTAGGTTGGCATCAATGACAAACTCAATCATGAATGTAACATATCATCATCAAACCAATCTTCCAATCTTTTCAATCTTCCAAGAATCTCCCCATTTGGCATTGATGGAAACATAGATGAAAAAAATCTAGTTCCAAGAATACCAATAAAAGATAGATAGTCTTCAAATCATCTTCATCAATCATACTCCCCCATTGATATACCTCAATGTGCTCAGTACCAAAACTTCTCCTTTAGTATAATACTTTCCTGCAATACTTCTCCCATATAGTATAATGTTTTTCATGCCACACTTCTCCCTTGTTGACATCAATGTCAAAGGTTTCTGCAACCAATGTCTCTACATCAAACTCTACAACAATTGATACTTACTCAACTCGAGTGTCAAAAGAAACTATTCAACAACATCAACAACATCAATAAGACTCTCGAATGACTCTGCCCATCATAGATACTCCCCCATACAGGTAGCATCAATATCTAGTCCATTGCACTCTTGCATCTTCTACTCTGATGTAGTAGGGGGCATAACCCCAAGCATACCTCACAAATACTCAAAAGTCTCTTTAAGAAGAGGCTTAGTGAATATATCTACAATCTTCTCTTTAGTGCTCACATACTCCAATCTGATTTCCTTTTCTGCAAATTTTTCTCTCAACATATGATACTTAATAAAAAATTGCTTCATTCTTGAATGCAATATTGGATTCTTAGATATTTATTGTGCTTGTGTTGTCATAATTTTTAAAAATAGGTTCATTGATTTCTATCCTTATATCCTTCAAAATCTACTTCATCTAGATAACTTGATTGCAATTATTTGCTATTGCAACATAATCTTATTTTTCTATACTTTTAGATGTATAATCCTACTTCTTACTTAACCAAGAAACCAATGTTCCTCCAAGAAAGAAAGCTCCTCCACTAGTGCCCTTTCTATCATCCATACATCATGCCCAATCTGCATCAATATAAGCACTTAGAGAAAAATCATTAGAACTGTCATACTATAATCTAGATTCTAAAGCTCCTTTCAGATATCTAAATATCCATTTCACTGCTCCATAATCTGCTTCTCTCGAATCAGCCTGGAATCTTGCAACAATTCCAACTGCATTTTCTATATTCATCCTTGTGTGAGTCAGGTATTGAAAACCTTTGATCATATATCTGTACTACTTCTACTGAACAATAGGTGTCTCATCCTTAGTTGATAACTTGTGTCCAATTACCATAGGTGTTCCAATAGGTTTATATATTTCCAAATCAAACCTTTTCAATAAATCCTTCAAGTACTTAGTTTGAGAAATAAAGATTCCTTCTTTATTCTATACTATTTACAATCCTAAGAAATATTTCATCTCTCCTATTATACTCATTTCAAATTCTTTCTTCATTTCTTCTGCAAACTTCTTACTTTCTTCATTATTTCCTCCAAATATGATATCATCAGTAAATATTACCAAAATCATCAAACCATCATCAGTTTCTTTCCAAGATAGATTATTATCTCCTAGACCTTTGCTATCTTTGAGCTTTGTCAAATGCTTTTCTAACCTTTTATACCAGGCTCTGGGTGCTTGATTCAATCCATACAGTGCTTTCCTTAGTCTGCATACTATGTCCTTATCATTTGTTAAAGGGCATCCTTCAGGCTACTCAATGTATACCTTTTCTTCAAGTTCTCCATTCAAAAATGCTGACTTGACATCCATCTGATATAATTTCAATTTCTTTTGTGCTATATAGGCTAAGAATAATCTTATTGCTTCTCTTCTGGTCATTGGAGCATAAGTCTCCTCATAATTTGTTCCTTCTTACTGTGAGTAAACTTTACATACCAATCTTACTTTGTTTCTTACAAATTCTCCTTGCTCATTCATCATGTTCCTGAGTACCCATTTGGTTCCTATCACATTCTTATCTGATGGTCTAGGGACAAATTCCCATGTCTCATTCTTTTCTATCTTATCCAATTCCTCTTTCATAGCTTACTTTCAATAGTCATCTTTACATGCTTCATCTGCATTCTTCAGCTCAACTTGAGATATCAAGCATAGTTCTTCATTAACTCTTCTTCTTGTCATCACACCTAAGTTGTCTTTGCTTTTGATGATGTGTTTGGATGGGTGATTCTTTATCATGTTCTTTCTATAAGTAGGATTTTTTTATCTCAACTCTTGGCTCTACTAAAGGTTCTGATCTTTTTTCCTTCCTTTTCTCTCCTTCCTTCTACAAATGATTGTTAGTCTTAAGAAATACCTCATCATTTCTTGGCTTACTAACAATAGTATCATCATCTGAATTGTAATCAACCATTCTCTCTTGTACTTTGATTTTCTCATCTATTCTCATATTAGCACTTTCTATAAGTCTTAGTTCTTTGATTATAACATCTATAAGCCTTTCCTATCAATGAATAACCAAGAAATATACCTTCATCACTTCTAACATCAAACTTACCAATTTCATCATCTCTCTTAATATAACACTTACTTCTATATATTTTGAATTACTTAACTATAGGTGAGTGACCAAACCATAGCTCATAAGGTGTCTTGTTTGTTTCCTTCCTAAATTGAACTTTGTTCATAGTGTAGACTATTGTATTCACTACTTCTCTCCAAAATTTCTTGGATACATCATTTTTCTACTAAAATAGTTGTAGCTACTTCTGTTGCAAACTTGTTTCTCCTCTTTGAATGCCATTCTATTCAGGGGTTTTCAACTCAACTCTTTCTTTTGCTATAGGATCAGATCTTTGCTTTTCAATCTAATTCCCATTATGTAAATCATTGTTAATGATAGCTTCGACATTTTCATTTTTAGCCTCTTGATCAACAATAGTTACCTATGCTATCTCTTCTAATACTTCCTTTTCCTTAAAAAAATTCAAGCTCATTATCTTTATCACAATTATTCAAGAATCTTTCAATACTTTCTTTAAATTCTTCATCTACATCAGAAAGTGAACTCTTTCTAGATTTCCTTATTCTCTTAGGGCATGTAGATGCATAATGACCAAACTTATTACATATCCAAAAGGAAAAAAAATCCATACTTTCTTTTTCTCTTTTCATAACTAGATCAATAGCTTCCTTGATCTTCATGTTTTCTTTAGATAACTCACCAAGAGTCTTTATCTTCTATGTCAAAATTTCCACTATCTTAGGACTATCTTCTCTCACCATGATCTCCCAAAGCTATTAAAATTTTCCTTCAAGGACCTAATTCTTTGATACCAATTGTTAGAAACAATAGTCGACCAAGATAACTGAGAGGGGGGCTGGGGGAATTAGTTATCCAATAATTAAAACACTTATCTTCATTAAATAAACTTAACCATTCAACAAAAGGAAACAACAACCATACAAAGATGCACATAGACAATTACACTAGATATGTTGACTAGGGAAACCTTTGATCAGAGGGAAAACCTTGGTGAGAATGATGCCCACAAGATGATGTACTAATATAATTATTCCATGTTAGAGGATAGATCTTGTTAGGAGTCTATTATAACATTTATTGCAATGAGTCCCTATTAGGAGACTTTGAATCTCTATTAGGAGATTATAACCCTATTAGGAGTTGTGGTACAATGTATGCAAGAAGATCCCACTACCCAAACATGCAATTTCAACTACAAGAAGGGCTCACTACTCAAACAAGTAATTTATTGGTATCTTCTTCTTTCTTTAGTCCTTGCCTTTGTCCTGTCAACTAGACCAATCACTATCAAACTTTGTAGAATAGGTCATGAACCTTGGATCCAAATACCAAACCTCAGATAACTTAGAAAAATCTCGATAATGAAGTTTCCTTCACTTTTGTTCTCAACTTTGCATTCCACACTCTCTACTGCTTTCTTAACATTCACAATTTGCATTCATCCATACCATGATAAAGGAAAATGTCCTTCTTTTACATCGAGTCCATAAAATAATTCCTTGAGTTGGTTGTTAGTCCTTCTCAATTAATTATTACAGGACCTCACTATGAACACATTACAATTAGTGATAACCTTAATCTTCCACTTTCCAACTTGAATAACTTTTCGTACATGCAATATTATGATGAGCAAGCTTAGCCATGTCATCCTCAACATGTCTTCTTCATGTCCTCAACCTCAAACCTCAAGATATCAACTCTGCTAGGAGATATACCAAGTTTACCAGAACATGCTTCTGTAAGCTCTATCTTAGAATAGAATCACCCAAAGTTACATAACTTCTTCTAGACTTATCCTTTCCTAATTACATAAACTGGATACTTAGAAGTATCTCCCATAACCTCAGGTGGTTATCATGCTCAATTAGCCATCTGTACCAACTTAATATTTCCACTATTCTTTTGTTTGATACCATAGAAGACATCAAATATGCTATGTTGACATCAATGAAAAACTCAATCATGAATGTAACATATCATCATCAAATGAATCTTCCAATCTTTCCAATCTTCCAACAGAAAAATTTGGACTTCTTTCATTATTAATGTCTTGATAATAGGGTCATTGGTCTTTGTCTTTGATGAATAGGCTTAACATCAGGCTTCAATGGGATATCATGAGTAATGATGTCAGGATCACACATCTTGAGTTCTTCATAACTCCATGATATCTTTTTATTTTGTAAGTAATTGAAGCATACTTTCTCATTCTTGAGGGTTACATGCCTTTGCAATCCTCAATAACTTAGGATCATCTTTCATTCCTAGATTATATGAATTACATTCTTCAATCCCTTTTTTTCAACCATTATCTTATTACATGTTGATTTGTCTTGATCAAAGATACATTCCATCTCTACCATCTCCTTAGGAATAATTTTATTCTAGGCATGAGTCCAAGTGAAAATGGGTATGGGCACAATGATGTTTCGGATCGGCCTCACCAAGTCATGGAGGAACAACCCCTATAGTTTAGTGCAATGATGTTTGAATCATATGATGAATCTACAGGAGGACTAAATGATGAAGATGGTCAAGAGAAGTTTGTGTTCCCATTCAATGAAGAAATTCTTCCAAGTCTTGATGTCACAATAAGTGTGGATAAGCCAAGAAATCTTGAGGTTGAGGGAAATTTTGAAGTTCCAAAACTCCATGAAGTTGCAAAAAGTGATGGAAATGTAGAAGATCTTAAGGTTGGTGAGATTTTTAAATCACAAAGTCATCAAGAAGAAGACACCAATTCTTCCTACGGTGATATTGATTCCCCATTAGATAATGATAAGATGCCTCCTTCAAAACAAGATATGTCATTAGAAGAGATGGAAAGAGTGTTCAATTTGGTCTCAAGCTTGACCACCAAGTTCTCAACACTTTGCAATTTTAAAGATTTGATTGTTTTAGGTGTTGTTGATTTGAAGTCAAAAAAGGTGACAAGGGACAATCCAAACTTCAATTGGTTCAAAGAGGAGGGGTCTCCTTGAAAGGTTTCTTAAGATTATTTCTTGGCGTGAGAGTTTATAAAAAGTTCTAAAAGAGGAACACAAGGGATGTTCATAAGAGATTGAATCCAAGAAATGACACAAATGTTCTAAATAGTCTAAGCGTAGTCAGGATACAAAATAAAAAAGAAAGAAAGAAAAAAAAAATATGGTGTTAATTCTGAAGGATTCTAAAAATCTAAAATGGATAAAGATACGTTGCAAAGCAAAGTGTCTTGTATTCAAAAGTATTGTTTCATCAAAAGTAACGTATTGAATGACATGGAGAAATTATGCAAAAGGCCAAAAATTAAAAGAATGTGGCATCCCGCCAAGAGCCCTCGAACTGATTCTCTCATCTAGTCAAGCAAGCGATTGATAAAGGCCTTCGTCAAGATTTTGAATGAATGAGCTGGGAGGAGTGGAAAATCGTTTTGAGTTGTCAAAAAACTTTGATTGATTGCATCCTGACATGTCAAAGGGAATGAATACACAATGCACACAGTGAGCTTGAAGGTTTTGAATTTTGAGATATTGACTATAAAGTCATTTGAAAGATGCTCAAGATGTTTGAAGTTCGATTGGACTTTAACACACGTCAGAGAAATGTTTGATGATGAAGAAATGCCTTGGTCATTTCTTCCTTTTTCAAGGCTATTTGTTGTGGTCTCCACAACACACGCCCCATTCCTAGTGAGGAATGGGGACCCCCTACCTTTTTTTGACTCCCAAACTCATAGTTTGAGAGTTGGGAGAACAAAAGTTTTGTTAGACGTTAGAATTTAAAGAGTCAAAAGGTAAAAAAAAATTAAAATTAAAAAAATAACAAAATAAAAAAAAAATTATAAAACACAAAAATAAACTTAAAAATTGAAAAATAAAATTAAAAAATAAATGGAAATAATTTTGTGTGCGTTGCTATTGGAGCGCGGTAATTGGCGTACCACGCGCAAGCGGCCATTAGCATATTGTGCGCATGCGACTAATGGTGGTACACTCGTGCCACACTTGATGTCGTGCACAAGTTTGAGCCGTGCGCATGCCCCACCTTTTGCATCGTGTCGTACGGATTTGTGTGCCACGCCTGCCCCATGGCCATGCCACGACACCGCCTTTGTTGTGCACGCACCACCAAGCTCACTTTGCATGTGCATTGCACCTCCCATTCACCTCCAAATTTTTTTGAGTAGCTAGTTTTTGGAGTTTTGTTCTAGTGTCTTTAGGGTTTTCCTTAACTAAGCATTTTCATATCTCTGAACTAATGTTTGCTTCTTTTTGTAGGTAAAAAGGGTATCCTTAACTTGTCGAGGTCCTAACTTTTGACTTGGAGCTCAGAATTCATAACCGCTTACATCATTGGAAAGAAGAACCGAAGATCTAATTTCAATCTCCAAAATAGTGAGCCTTTGGTTGCCCAATTTGAGGGATCGATGAAAGTTTCAACTTGAAATTTTGAGTAGAAGACTTTCGAAAAAGTCATTTAAAAATGCTTAGAAAAATTTGCGAAAAAATATGAAAAAGTTTCAAATATTTGATCACCTGGATCACTTGGTTTTTTGTTGGGAAGGATAGGGCAATTGGAGAGAAGACAAAGGTTTAAGATACAGAGGTTGGACACATGAAGTGGAACAATTTCCTCATCTTATGCAGCTATCAATGGCAAGATTCAACATAGGTGCCTTAGGATTTTAGATCAAAGAAGCAAAAGAAGTTCAAGTTTACGAAAGTGATTGGCTATAAAATAGGTATAAATTATCAAAAATGGTCAAAGAATATATACAAAATGTGATCTAAAACCCCATTTGAGCAAAACCCAGAAACTCTTTTCAAAATTAACAACTTTGATTTTTTGGTGATTTGAGCTATCGAGGTGCGCAGCTCTGCAGGTACATAGGTCCGCAGCTTCGTAGGTACGCAGGTCCCCAGCTCCATATTTTTGAGCTCCATAGGTACGCAGGTCCACGGCTCCACATTTTTGAGCTTGGTAGGTACATAGGTCGATCCTCCACATTTTTGAGCTCTGCAGCTACGCAGGTCCGCAGCTCTGCATTTTTTAGCTCCGCAGGTATGTAGGTCTGCAACTCTACATTTTTGAGCTTTGCAGCTCTGCACCGATAGTTGACTGCCAGTTCCAAAAATAGCACTTTCCATGCATCGAGAGCACATTCTAATGGCAAGTTAACTCTAACACGTGCCTAGTGAAGGGCTAGTTTCCATTTTTGACACCTCCATGCACTTTCACTTCAACTGATGGCCTCCTCCTACTTTCTCTCTCATTTTTTCTCTATTTTCGACATGTAAAGGGCTCATGCATCCAATTAATAAATAAAATAGGAATGGAGTCTGATGCAAGCGCATCTCATTACTAAATCATTTCATAGGTCCAAGATTCTCCATATATTTTAAATGGTCAATTTTAATAATTTAGGATTATGTCTTAGTGGATAGAATTAGGTGTTTTATTAAATAAATATTATAGTTTTTAGTCGGATATGTTAGAGAGTTAGAGGAAAGGGTTAATGATGTTAGTGTCGATTTTAGAAAGGATAAAATTACTAATAGAAATGCCATGTGGTCGATAATTAAAAGAATCTCATCAGAAAGTTGGTGGCAATTTTAAGAGTGTTCATAATGACGAAAAAATGGCTATGGAATAAAAGAAACCGTTTCATATTCCTTCTATTCGGAGGAAAGTCGGTCTTTAAAAAGCCAATCCTATTCTTAGCAGTTACAAGAATATCCATGATTGCTGCATGGTATTGATGATTCCTATTCTTAGCTGTTACAAGAATATCCATGATTGCTGCATGGTATTGACAGTAAAGCATCTTTCAGATTCCTATTCTTAGCAGTTACAAGAATACCCATGATTGTTGCATGGTATTGATGGTAAAGCATCTTTCAGATTCCTATTCTTAGCAGTTACAAGAATACCCATGATTGCTGTATGGTATTGATGGTAAAGCATCTTTCAGATTTCTATTCTTAGCAGTTACAAGAATATCCATGATTGCTGCATGGTATTGATGGTAAAACGTCTTTCAGATTCCTATTCTTAGAGGGAAAAGAAAACATTTTTATTACTACTGGACAACAAGGCTAGTCAGACTTTGGTTATTAAAAAGCTAATATTTTATTTAAAAAAAGGGATTCGAACTTGGGGAGGAATGGGAAGTTTTATGTCTTTTTTGGTCTCCTGTATTTTTTTTTTTAAGATTATGGTTCTACTGTTATGCTTCATATATTTCTCATGGCAATCAGTTTAGGGAATAACAATTGCAAAAAAATGTACTCTGATGCGGGGTCAATATCTCAGGTTTGAACTGTTGGATTTCTCTCAAATTTTTATATGTTGTTTGAAACCTAGTTATGCCAAATATGAACAGTTGGATTGAGTAAATCTTTTTTGGTTTGAAAGTTATTCATGTCTGAGTGCGGGTCTATCCGAAGGCAGCAAGAAGATATTTTGGGGGATTTTATTTTCAAAGTTTTGTTTATTGAATCTGATTTTAGTGTGTGATCCTGAAGGTTGTAGATGCCCCTTGAAGCAACTCAGTTGAGTGACTGAATCCTCTCGAGTTTTCCAAGGTGTGGCTCTGCATCATTTTTAGTATCAGAGCTCAGCAAAAGGTTTGGAAAAAAGTAGTTGTGTATATGTTTGTGTGATTGTGAAAGATTGAGAGAAATAGTCTGAGAAGAAGTCCAGGAGACTAGATAAGAAGAAAATAACCTAGCTGAGGAATGATGGGACAAGAAGAAGTAGCTTTATTGTATCTTTTTAGAAGGTATCGGCAGAGAAAGGATTCTAAACAGAAGGAGATAGAGGAAAAGAAGAAAAGAGAGAAAGAAGAAAGGAGAAAACAAAGAGAAGAGCTAAGCAAGATAGAAGAGGAGATAAACAATTTGAGAAGGAGACTTGAGGAGAATGACACTAAGTTGAAAGAGAATAAAGCTAAGTTGAAAGAAGTGCAGCAAGAACACAAAGTGCAACAACAAGAAGTGCAGCAAGTATCTCTTGACGAGAGCAGTAACAAGACAAGCCCTATTGGATTTGAATGCAAACAATCTGTGGTTGGAACAGTAACATGTCCTTTGAAAATAGAGAAGAGTAAAATGCTGGAAGTTACTCCTATGAAAAAGATTTTGGAGGCTAAGGATAAGAAGGAAGAAGTGATTGAAAGCACACAAGTAGAGGATGAAGAGTTAGATCAAGAAGAGGAAAACAATCCATTAGAAGGGCATAGACAACAAGTGAATGTTGGTGTAGAGACTAAGAGTGAACAACAGGAGGTTGTTGTTGAACCTTGTGAGGAAAAGGTTCTTGCAGATGAAGAAGAGTTGGTGACAGGTGTGGTTGTAGACAATATTTGCCTAGATGATGGAGATGTTGACACAAATGATCAAAAAGGAAAAGATGTAGTGCAAAGATCAGATGCTGAAGAGAAGACTATTGATGACAAGAATGAAGTATTTGTTGATCATTATGATGCTCTAGAGATATACAAACAAGAAGCAGATGTTGGTATGATAATTTGGTATTTTTATGCAGGTGATACGAGTCTGTTAAATATATTTGTTCCAAGATTCAACACAGGTACCATGGAAGGTATTCATTCTACAGTTTGGAATCAAAATGTTCTGGCAAGTAGCATCAATTCCATCATTCTTATGGTGACATTATTGCTTACATACAATTGGAAACTCTGGAAAAAGATTGCAGCAATTCAATGGGACTTGAATTTTTCTATCCCTGGGAGTATGATGCAAGCACATCTCATTACTAAATCATTTCAAAGGTCCAAGATTCTCCATATATTTTAAATGGTCAATTTTAATAATTTAGGATTATGTCTTAGCAGATAGAATTAGGTGTATTATTAAATAAATATTATAGTTTTTAGTCGGATATGTTAGAGAGTTAGAGGAAAGGGTTAATGATGTTAGTGTCGGTTTTAGAAAGGATAAAATTAGTAATAGAAATGCCATGTGGTCAATAATTAAAAGAATCTCATCAGAAAGTTGGTGGCAATTTTAAGAGTGTTCATAATGATGAAAAAATGGCTATGGAATAAAAGAAACCATTTCATATTCCTTCTATTTGGAGGAAAGCCAGTTTTCTTTAAAAAGCCAATCCTATTCTTAGCAGTTACAAGAATATCCATGATTGTTGCATGGTATTGATGATTCCTATTCTTAGCCGTTACAAGAATATCCATGATTGCTGCATGGTATTTATGGTAAAGCATCTTTCAGATTCCTATTCTTAGCAGTTACAAGAATACCCATGATTGCTGCATGGTATTGATGGTAAAGCATCTTTCAGATTCCTATTCTTAGCAGTTACAAGAATACCCATGATTGCTGCATGGTATTGATGATAAAGCATCTTTCAGATTCTTATTCTTAGCAGTTACAAGAATATCCATGATTGCTGCATGGTGTTGATGGTAAAACATCTTTCAGATTCCTATTCTTAGAGGGAAAAGAAAACATTTTTATTACTACTGGACAGCAAGGCCAGTCAGACTTTGGTTATTAAAAAGCCAATCTTTTATGTAAAAAAAGGGATTCGAACTTGGGGAGGAATGGAAAGTTTTATGTCTCTTTTGGTCTCCTATGGTTTTTTTTTCAAGATTATGGTTCTACTGTTATGCTTCATATATTTCTCATGGCAATCAGTTTAGGGAATAACAATTGCAGAAAAATGTACTCTGATGTAGGGTCAATATCTCAGGTTTGAACTGTTGGATTTCTCTCAAATTTTTATATGTTGTTTGAAACCTAGTTACACCAAATATCAATGGTTGGAATGAGTAAATATTTTTTGGTTTGAAAGTTATTCATGTCTGAGTGCGGGTCTATCTGAAGGCAGCAAGAAGATATTTTAGGGGATTTTATTTTCAAAGTTTTGTTTATTGAATCTAATTTTAGTGTGTGATCCTAAAGGTTGTAGAAGCCCCTTGAAGCAACTCAGTTGAGTGACTAAATCATCCTGAGTTTTCCAAGGTGTGGCTCTGCATCAGAGTCCCTCTAAGCACCAATTAGATTGTTAGTTTGTATATCTTTAGTTTGTTTAAATATTTTAAAAGCATTTTATTGTATCAAGATATCTCTCACTCTCAACACAAATTGAGGAGACGATTTCTTATAAATACCCCATTATAAAATGTAATAAGGGCCACCATTATTATGCAATAAAATTATGCTTTTGGTGTTAGCATTCGGAGTGTAGTTATTCTTGCTTGAATGTGTCATTGTTTTGTGGATTTTATTCATGAGATTGTGATTGAGCCAAAGGTTTATTACATTTTTTTTGGATGTGTGATCTTTTAGTTCTGGTGTTTGCTACAGATATATGAATTCCGCCGACTTAATGAGCTTGAGAAGAGATCACCTGATTGTGTCTACATAGCTTTTTGTCTCGCATGAGCACACTTTTCATGGCCTTGCAATTTGATGAAGAGTGAAACATCATTCGATTTGTTAAAGATTCTCACTGACGATTGCATCAGTGGATTTTAGGAAGCACTACTCCTATTTTCATTGGTTTCCTGTTGATTTCTTCAAAGGTTTAAATTGCAATGTGTTGTGTTCTGTAGCTTATGTCCATTTAGGAATTTCAATTTCAAAGTAATTTGATTTCATATTATCTACTTTCAATTTTGTTATTTTCTTTGTTAACCCCCTATTAGAATAGGACCTCATAGTAACTACATTTTTAGAGTTGCATTCATTGAAAAACAAAAAATACAAAAAATATTGTTCTTTTGGCGTGATATTTTGAGACAACAAACAGATTTACTTCAATTCCAAGATAAAAGAGTTTTTAGAACTAGCAAAGGCCTCCTTGTGAACACTCACATTTATCTTCTACTGAGAGAATTTTGGTATGTTGCAAGACAAATACTGAACCTTGGAGCAGATCCTTAAAAAGATTTGCTTTTCAAGAGAGGAATTACGTAATAAATTCCTGTTGTTGACCTCGTACAAAATGAATGCCCAACAGACCCCCAATTACTTAACACTTGCTGAGTGTATCTAGTTTTATAAGTGCCACCTGAATCATATAAATTGTATGCATCCATTGATTACTTTTGTATTCAAAACTCCCAGTGACTAGACATACTATTGGTGATTGCTCAGAATTTGGTTGTCGTATCTCTTCTTCTGTGGGTTCCACATGTGGGCCTTTTGCTGATGAACACCAATCTTAATGTCAACTTACATTGGCTCACTAGATTGCTGAAATTTTTAGTTGAGACGTGCATGATTTTCCAATTAAATGAGCACATATCTAAATTATGTGTGATGCAAAGGATTCTCACTTATGAATTCGAAACCCTTAGAGCAATTCATTAATCAAAGTTTTGTTTAGTTGCTCTGCTATACATCTAGCATCAGGGCTATGTATATATTCTATATAGCTTTAACATTTTTGCACCTCATAAAACCTATCATGAGCTCTATTTATTTGATGACTATCAAACATATATCAGTGTTTTGAATATACTTTTATTCATGAGTATGAGGCTTCTATATATAAAAGTTTTATCATCACTTAATCTACACTCCTTGAAAATTTGAAACTGCTTCTATAAATACAATATTTAGCTTCATTCTTTAAATATAACTACTTCACTTTATAGAGTATTTCAATCCAGGCTTCCACATCTAGCCACATCTGCATAATAGACTTGCTAATTCTAAGTTTCTATCAATTTGAAACTTGTTTATATCTTTTGCTGAGCTTCTTCATGATCATAGATTATTTGATGAATTCTCCAGCATATTAACATGAATAAATGATGAGGCCTCATTAAATCTCTAGCATCACTACTTAAATGGAGACCCTAAATTTTTCCAAAAATTTCTACACCAGTGGCTCTTGCTGGGGACATATATCCCTTGTGGGCATAATGAGATTCCAACTATCTCTAGAGAATTAGACCAAGCATTCATGCTTTGTAGGATGCATAGTGAAATTGGGTGCTCTCTCCCCCTCCCCCCCCACCACCCAAAAGAAGAAGTGAACACCACTTCTTTCTTCTATCAAACACTTTATTTTGATCATTCAACACTTTGGATTTGTTGAATATTATATCATATCACTCAATAGTAAAATTTGATCTATTATTACATATAAAACAATCATCACATGACATGTGCACCTCCTATTCAACATTAGAATTTACATTTGCTTTATCAATAGGATCTTTTAAAAAGAAATAAATTTGATTATTTAATTCAAGTACATGATTTCTTACTTTATTGATTTGATCAATATACATGAAAGAATTTTTTTGAAAAAGAGAGATGATAAAAACTTAAAAACCCCTCTCTAAGCATATTGTTAAGAAATACTACTACAGGTTCTTCAAGGATACTTACCTCGGTAGGCTGCTCATACTTCATAGATGTATCAAATGCATCATCTTCATGAACAATACTCACTATCTCTACTTCATGAATGCAATTCTTGGTATTTGAATTTTGTTTTGCTGTTTAGATGTCATTAAGTGTATTGTGATCTTTGCTGAATGGAAGGTTCGTAGGTATGTAATTAGTCATACTTGCATAAGAATGAGTTACCTTTGTTTTATTTTCCTTTTGTACAGAATTTGCTCTGTGTTTCGATCAATTCTCTTCACAAGAAGATTTTGAATATAATCAACATTCTATCATTATTACTTCCATCTTGTTAGGAATCAAATCAGTTGAGATATTTGAATTTTTTTTAGGATTAACTTGCACCATGTCCTCCCTATTATGTACATTAGATTCCATCTCATCTTCACCTTTTAAATACAAATATTGATCATAAAATGGATTGGAAAATAGCTCTTCCTCTGAATATATTTTTCCACATGTGCTATGATTTTCATTATTTTCATAATCATCCTTAGGTATATTATCATAGTGCTGATATATTTTAAATAAAAACTCTTCTTCAAATAATGGGCTCAAGAAAGCAACCTCTAGAAAATTTTCATGAGAACCTACATTTGAAACTTTCTCATGCCTATATATCACATGTTGTTTTACTTCATCTTCACAAGATATTATGTTCAGATTTTCCATTGTTTCAGTCCACAAAAGAACTAAAATGATTTGGAAGTCCCCCTTGGATGCATCTTCTTCTTCTTTAATGCTCACATTTTCTTCGAAATCTATGTAAGAACTAAATTCTTTATTCTCTTGTGTTAATTCATCATATATAGGATCTAAAAATTCTTTGAAATTGTGTCCAAATGGATATGTTTCTACACTTAGACCACAATGCACATCTCTAACAAATATATCATCTTTCTGAGGAGTGTATGATCCTTTTGGTTCATTGCTTTCCTCCTCATGAAATTGATATGGATTTTCGTAGATGAATAGATTTTCTTGTTCATTAAATGTTTCATAGGACACATCAATTTGTTTCTTCTTGATCTAATTTTCCTTGTGTACAGGAAGAAAAAATTTACCACCCTTTTCAACATACTTTTGATATTCCATATCTAACAATATTGAAATATCATCCACACTAAGAGAATCCTCTTCATCATTTCCATGTTCTTCATAGTCTAATTCCTTATCGGTCTCATCATGATTAGATTCTTCTTTGATTTCTTCTACATTTGAATCTGAAATATCATTATGCTCTTGTATTAGTTTCGTATCTTTTTCTTCATCTTTAATAGCTTGATCCCATATCTGAAGAAGAAGCTTCACATCAAGATCTTTTGGAGAGATTCTAAACTTGACAATTCTGTTGAAAAAGTCCTTGTAAGGAGGCTTGAGGTTTGATGGAATCTCATGGTAAGCATTTAGCATCCTCAAAAATAAATGTGTTGAAGTTTTGCCTTTATATCTTTCTATATTGAAAAATGTGTCAAGTGGAGACATGTCAGGATCCTCTTCCATGCTGCACCATTGGTCTTCATATTGTTCATAACACATCTCTTCTTCATGGCTTGCATCATCAAATTTAGATAGGAACCATCCTTCAAATTCTTTCCAAGACAAGATACATTGTGTGGGTAATGATTCATATGCTTGTCTTGCATTGTCCTTCAAAGTCCTGGTAAATAATTTCATTACCTAATCTTCCACGCAAATCTCATAATCTTCTATAAATGTGTAGAATGCATCCAAATGTGAAATTTTCAATTCATCCCATTCTCCATGGAACTTTGGTACCAGTTGTGAAAACTTTGGAGATAACTTGCTAGGTTCATAATCAAACTTGTTGACATCTAATGGCTTGATGCCATCTAGAATAAAAGCCTTTCTTTCAAATGATCAATACATTTGAAAGACCATCTACCATTTCTTTTTGAGTCCTCTCCCTCAGTAGAGTCACTAATAATCTGAGCACTCCTTTTGTTAAAGTACCAATCAAAATAAAATAGAGTCGCCACATCCAAATGGAAGAAATGAATAATCTTCAAGAATCTAAATTCTTCCTTCAAGTAGAGTATAACTCACCAAAGATCGAATTTGCAGAAAAAAGCTCAAAGAAAAATGTACAATGCTCATACAAGATCAAATCTTTATAAAGAAATTTAAAATTTATAAAATAATTTTGAGGGATTGAAATCATTAAGGAAATTAAATGAAGTGTTAAAAAACATATTAATTTAGATTTTTAAATAGATCAAAATGTTTCAAGAAATTAAATAGAACCTAACTAGTCTACAATAAGAAACAATTAATGTTTGTTTTGGAACTCGCCCCAGTAGAGTCACCAATATATTGGTTCCCAAAACCACAAATTGGAATCCTACGAGCCTTGCTTGCTTGATGTTGGGATATCCAACTAGTTAAGGCCAACTTGATGGGACTGATTGATGCGATCCAAATCCTATCAGATTGTGATGACTGATTAGGAAAGTATTGTACATACTTCATAAATTCTTTGGGGTTCAGGTTGTGGCTGACATATGGCTGACATGTTGTAACCCTAAAACAACATAAAATACTTGTATAACAGGACTTAGGGTTAGGTATTTTCATTAAGTTGTGATGCAAAATTGGTTCTTGTAGTGGTACTAAGGTGTAAGGGGTTATGGATTGTAATCAGGTTGTAATTACTAGATCATAATAATATAAGACTTGTTGTTTGGTGGACATAGCCTAGGGATTGGGTGAACCACATTAAATCTTGGTGTCTTATGTTCTTTTCTGTGTGATCTATTATTTTTGTTATTGGTTATATTTGCATGTAATTGTCATTTTTTTATCTGTGGTTTAATCTTAACAAGTGATATTAGAGCGAGGTTTTTTTTCAGTTATCCTCTATAGGAAAGTCTCATGGTTGAGTAGAAGTCTCACAATTGAGTGGGAGTGATGGCAAATGAGGGTAAGCTGAGGGTTGATAGATTTAATGGGTAGAACTTCTAGTTATGGAAGATGCAAATGGAAGACTATCTTTATCAGAAGGATTTATGGAAGCTGTTGGAAGGCAAAGCCAAGAATTAGGGATCTATGTCAAATGATGAATGGGATCTTTTAGATAGAAAGACACTTGGAAGCATTCGGTTATGCTTGACACCATCAATGGCATTTAATATTACAAAATCAAAGATGACAGAAGAGTTGATGAAAACCCTAGCAACATTGTATGAAAATCCCTCCACTTCAAACAAGGTATTTCTCATGAAGTGTTTACTTAATATGAAAATGGCAGAAGGTGGATCTATTGCAGATCATTTAAATGAGTTTAATACTATTACTAGTCAGTTACCTTTTGTGGGTATCAATTTTGATGAAGAAATTATGGCTCTCTTGATTTTGTGTTCTTTTCCTAAAAGCTGGAATGGCTTGGTAATGGTTGTGAGTAATTCTATTCTTGGATCTAGTACCCTAAAATGTGAAGATGTGATCAATGTTTTTTTGAGTGAGGAAACTCATAGGAAAACCTCAGGTGGATCTACTTTAGGAAGTGCTTTGAATGCACAAAGCAGGGGTATAATGACTAAAAGAGGAAGTAACTTTGAAAATCATGGAAAATCAAGAGGAAAGTCAAAGGGGAGGATGTCTCAATAGAGAGGACCGAATGACTACTGGTACTATAGGAAACCAAGTCATAAAAAGAAAGATTGCTAGAATTGAAAGAAAATTTAAGGAGATAAATCAGATGGAGACAAGGAGGTAAATGTGGTAAGTAAAAAATCTGAAGAGGATGCTTTGCTTCTATCTTTAGAAAGTGTTGATGATTCATGGGTTTTAGATTCTGGTGCTTCATTTCATGCTACATCTCATAGAGGTTATTTCATTGATTATGTTCAAGGAGATTTTGGGCTTGTTTATTTGGGGGATTATGAACCCTATCAGGAAATTAAGATTAAGTTTCAGAATGGGAATCATTGGCTACTACATGAGGTAAGACATGTTCCAAGGCTAAGTAGGAATTTAATTTCAGCAGGGCAACTTGGTGATGAAGGTTGTGTAGTTACTTTTAATGATAAAAATTGGAAGGTTTCAAAAGGTTCCCTTGTAGTGGCAAAAGGTGTGAAAGTAGGCACCTTATATCTTTGTACAGGTCATATTGTTCCTTCTAGTTTAATTATTTCAGAGAAAAATGAAAATTCAGGAACAATTGTTGTAGTTGAGTAGGGAGAACAAATAGCTGCTATAGATTCTAATACAACACTATGGCACAACAAACTTGGGCACATGAGTGAGAAAGGTATGAAAGTACTTCATTCAAAGAAAGTTTTACTAGGTCTAAAATATGTTAATATGGATTTTTGTGAAAGTTGCATGTATGGAAAAAAAAAGAGAGAGTGAGTTTTGTGAAGACTAGGAAGGAAAACAAAAAGGAAAAATTAGAGCTTGTGCATACAAATGTATGGGGACCAGCTCAGGTATCTTCTCTTGGAGGCTCTCATTATTATGTTACATTTATTGATGATGCAACTAGATAAGTATGGTTTTATTTCCTTAGACAGAAATTTGATGTATTTCAAACTTTTCAAAAATGGAAATGCTTGGTTGAAAATGAGACTGGTAAGATATTAAAATGTCTTAGATCTGATAATGGTGGTGAGTATTGCAGTCATTAATTTGAAGATTATTGCTCCACTAATGGTATTCATAGACAAAAAACTATTCAAAAGACTCCATAGGAAAATGGAGTGGCTAAATGCATGAATAGGACTATAATGGAGCATGCAAGGAGCATGAGGTTGCATGTTGGGTTTCCCTTTTACGTGTGGCTAGAGGCTATCAATACTGCTATATATTTGATTAATAGAGGTCCCTCTACTCCTTTGAGTTGTCGTATTCTAGAGGAAGCATGGACTAGTAAGAAGGTGAGTTATTCTTTTCTAAAGATCTTTGGTTCTAAAGAATTTTCTCACATAAATTCTAGAAATAGAACCAAGCTAGAAGCTAAGTCAAAAAAATGTGTATTTATTGGATATGGAATTAATGAATTTGGTTATAGGCTTTTGGATTTTGAAAATCATAAAATTTTAAGAAGCAGAGATGTTGTATTCAATGAGAAAGTGTTGTACAAAGATGTGTTGCAGCAACATGAGAAGAAAGAAGATGATTATGTAGTGTTGAATGATACTCCAAAAGTTGATGTTCTAGCCATTCCTCATGATGTGCAACAACCACAACAACAAATACCACATACACTAGTGAATGTTAGATGTTCAACAAGACTAATTAGATCTCTAGAAAGATTCTCTCCCTCTTTGTATTCTATTTTACTTACTGATGCTAGTGAACCTAAAAGTTATGATGGATTTGTATAGGTGGATACTAAGATTCAGTGGGAGTCTACAATGAAAGATAAAATGGACTCTCTACTAAAGAATAAGACATGGGATTTATGCAAGTTTCCTGCAGGTAAAAGATCTTTACAAAATAAGTGGGTTTATAGGTTGAAAGAAGAGGAACGGGGTCATAAAAGATTTAAAGCTAGGTTAGTTGTAATAGGATTTTCTCAAAAAAAAGGAATTGATTTTGATGAGAAAATGACTTCTATCCATAGTGTTTTAAGTCTTGTGGCTATTGAAGATTTGCATTTAGAGTAGCTGGATGTTAAAACAACCTTCCTTCATGGTGATTTGGATGAAGAGATATATATGGCTCAGCCACAAGGATTTGCAGTCAAAGGTAAGAAGAACTTAGTGTGCAAATTGAAGAAAAGTTTATATGTCTTGAAGCAAGAATGTCGGCAATGGTGTCTAAAATTTGACAGTTTTATGCATGAGCATGGTTATAGTAGGTGTCATTTAGATCAATGTGTCTACTTTAAGAGGTTGGATGATGATAGCTACATTATTTTATGTTTATATGTTGATGATATGCTTGTCGCTGGGTCTAACATGGATCACATTAAGGGGCTAAAAAGCCAATTACCACATGCATTTGATATGAAGGATGTGGGGGCAACAAAATAAATCCTTGGTATGAAGATTTGCCAAGATAGGAAGAATAGAAAATTGACACTATCTGAGGCTAATTATGTGGAGGTGTTGCAATGTTTCTCTATGGAGAATGCTAAAGTTGTTAGCACACCTTTACCTGGTCATTTGAAGTTGACTAAGGAGATGTGCCCTAAGACATAAGAAGAGGAGGATAAGATGTCCAAGGTACCCTATGCTTTAGCTATAGGAAGCTTGATGTATGCTATGGTATGTACTAGGCCAGATATTGCACATGCAGTGGGAGTTGTTAGCAAGTATATGAGTCATCTAGGAATTGAGCATTGGAATGGAGTCAAATGGATTCTCAAATATTTGAGAGGAACATCTAATAAGTGTTTACACTTTAGGGGATCTACTACTGATTTACAAGGCTATGTTGACTTAGATTTGGTAGGGGATAATGATACCAGGCGGAGTACTATAGGTTATGTCTTTATTGTTGGTGGGGTAGCTGTGAGCTGGGTTTCTCGATTATAGAAGGCTAATGCTTTATCCTTTACAGAGGCAGAGTATGTTGATGCTACAGAGGTAGCCAAGGAGATGATATGGCTTTAGTTCTTCTTGGAAGAATTGGGACCCCCTCAAAGGGATAATTATTTGTTTACAGATAGTCAAAGTTCCATTCATCTTGCAAAGAATTCAGTTCTGCATTCTAAGACCAAACACATACAGTTGCAGTACCATTTCATTTGGTTAGTTTTGGAGGATGGATAGTTAAAGCTGGAGAAGATACATAAAAATGACAATCCATAAGATATGTTGACATAGGTAGTAACAAGGGAGAAGCTAAACTCCTCTTTAGCTTCGGTTGGTCTTCTAGACTGAAAATGAATAAAAGAATAGCAGAGTCCAAGGTAGTTTGATCCAGTGGGAGCCCCATGTGGTAGCGGTATAGCTACAAGATTAGTCTCCAAGTGGGAGATTTTTATTTAGTGTGGAGCCTAATCAATCCCCAAGTGGGAGATTGTTAGATTGTGGTGACTGATCAAGAAAGTACTATACATACTTTATAAATTCTTTGGAGTTCAAAGCATCGCCCCAAAAAAATTTTTGAGCCGTAGCTGACATATGGATGACATGTTGTAACCCTAAAAAAACATAAAATACTTGTATAAAATGGCTTAGGATTAGGTATTTTCATTAAGCTGTGATGCAAAATTGGTTCTTGCAACGGTATTGGGCTGTAAGAGATTACGGATTGTAATCAGGTTGTAATTACTAGATCGTAATAATATCGGACTTGCTATTTGGTGGACGTAGCTGAGGGATTGGGTGAACCATCTTGGTGTCTTGTGTTCTTTTCTGTGTGATCTATTATTTTTGTTATTGGTTGTATTTGCATGTAATTGTTATTTTTTCTGTCTGTGGTTTAATCCTAACAAATCCCCTATGCTTCTACCTTTGCAAAACCAAGGTGGGTATACCTAATCTTGGACAAAACACTTAGATCAAAGATGATTATAGTAGATAAATTAGAATGCAAATGTAACAAAATCATTTTAAAATGACAAGAATTATAGAAAGGTTTAAGTTTGCAAATTATGAATTAAGAATAATAAATGTAAATGATTGTATAAATGTGATAATTTTTAATAAAGAATAAATGCGACAAATGAATAGATTAATTCCTCAAAGGAAAGAAATGAAACAGTTGCTAGCAAATGGATTATGAATCAAGAGTAAAATGCTAGCGCTTATTTAAATGGGCAATCAGAGTCAATAGTATTAGTTGAAATGTAGAACTTTATAAAGTTCAATATATTTTAAACTATAAACAATTTTAATAATTCAGACGCGACAGATCAAGTATATGAATGCGATTTTAAACTAATCTAGGATGCACTTTAACTTCTGCAGAGACAAACTAGACATAAATACAAAAATAATTAAATATTTCACAATATTTATGTTTATCAAATTTAAAATGCAATAATGACCCACTCCACTTAGCTGAATATTAAAATATTTATAGAAATTAATAAAAAACATTTATAAAGGGCACAAGTTAATAATCATTTAAAACTCCAAAATTTAAAATAAATAATTATGCCAGAAATAAAATTGCAATAAAGACACTCCTTATAGATGATAAATCTATTGTGCTTCAATTCCACAATCACATATGAATTTGCTCAGCAATCCAAAATCCACGGGCTTAGTTCAAAACTTCATTTATTTACCATTGAGAAAATAAAATATATCAAGTGCATATAGTATATGTAAAAATTTAAAAATGAATATCACTTATACTGATTGTTTCTCAAGAATGAATTGACGATACATTTATAGACTATGCAAAGGTGCGAGTGAAAGAACAAAACAACTCGGGCACCTAATCCTTAAACCTACCTGATAATCCCAAAAAAATTGTTAATATAACATATTTAGAGATGACCATCAAGCTATCGATTATTTTAAAAAGGAAAATATTAGGACTTTTCATAACTATTCCTTTTTGGTGCTACAAAAATATTGTCTAGGTATCTCCCACATCGTTCCAATGTTTCCATCTCAATATCTAGTGCATACAAACCTGTGGCAAAAACAAAAAAAGACATGATTAGATCTTCATGGCACATAATAACAATATGAAATCATCTGCTCAAGAACTCTATAAAGCTTGAAATCTTATCAAGATGACACTAATCAGATGCCTACATCAAATACAAAAATTTAGCAAATGACCTCTAGTTAACACTTGCTGAGTGTATCTGATTTTATAAGTGCCATATAAACCATACAAATTGTATGCATCCATTGATTACTTCTACATTCAGAACTCCCAATGATTGGACATGCTATCGGTGATTGCTCATAATTTAGTTTCTATCTCTTCCTCTGTAGGTTCCAAATGTGGGCCTTTTGCTGATGAACACCACTTTTAATGTCAACTTACATTGCCTCACCAGATTGCTCAAATTTTTGGTTGAGACATGCATAATTTTCCAATTGAGTGAGCACATATCTGAACTATGTGTGATGAAAAGGATTCTCACTTCTAAATTTGAAACCCTTAGAGCAATTCATTTAATCACAGTTCTATTTAGTTTCTCTACTATACATCTAGCATCAAGGCTATGTATATATTTTGCATAGCTTTAACATTTCTACACCTCATAAAATCTGTCATGAGCTCTATTTATCTTATGACTATCAAAAATATATAAGTATTTTAAATATATTTTTATTCATGAGCATGAGGCTGTTATATATAAAAGTTTTATCATCACTTAATGTACGCTCCTTGAAAATTTGAAACTAATTCTATAAATACAACATTTGACTTCATTCTTTAAATATAACTACATCACTTTTTAGAATATTTCAATCTTGGCTTCCACATCCAGCCACATCTGCATAACAAAATTGCTGATTCTGAGTTTCTATCAATTTGAAACTTGTTTAGTATCTATTGCTAAGCCTCTAGATGATCATAGATTACTTGACAAATTTTGCAACATATTAACATGAATAAATGATGAGGGCTCATGAAATCTTCAACATTACTGCTTAAATGGAGACCCTAAATTTTGCCAAAAATTTGGGCTCTACCATACTGGTTGAAATTGCAAGAACATTGGCTACCATATTCCTCCTTCTTGGAATGGACCTTATGTTTAGGGCTTCAAAATCTTCCATCAAGTCCCAAATCCTTTTTTGGTAAGAAAGTAGTCTTCTATCATTGTAAGAGTAGGTTGATTTAACTTGTCTAATCACCAATTGGGAGTATCATTCAATTATGAGAGCTTTGAAGTCCTTTTCTAACGCAAAGAGAAGTTCACAGATCAAGGCCTCATATTCTGCAACATTGTTAGTGCATCTAAATTATAAATGACAGTGATGCATCAATAGGTAATAGAAGTCTTCAAACGACAAGAAAAGATGAAAGTCTCTAATTCCCTCAACACCCAAGGTGAAGAGTCATACTTCCAAATACTTATTATTGGTATGGAAATGGGCTGAAAGGAAGGTTATCACAACCCCAAAAGGCAAGATGGCCTAATCACTAGATTCACTAAAGTTCTAAGCATCAAAAACACCAATTGCACTAATGGATTCCCTTAGCAAAAGAGGGATCAAACCCAAAAACTAGATACAAAGACTAGGGGTGGCCTACAATCACTAATATGTTCTATTTAGGTCTTACTTAATATGTATCAATGATTCTTTTCATCAAAGAAAACTTATAACATCAAGTTGCATTGAAAACCAATGATTTGGCTTCTAGCCCTTCCTAGAATGGAAATGAGACATAAGTTTGAATGCGTCCAAAAAACATGGTGGTTTGAATAGAGAATTGGATAGCCTTTTTTGGTTTTATAAAACATGCCAAAGCACCCAAGAATGGAGAGGAGTAGAGGTCACTATAGTTGCAACATTAGACCAGATTTGAAGCCCTAATTAGGGCTCCATTTACACTGCAAGTTTACTTTCTACAATGGAGAAACACAAAAAAACTATGGGAACATGTAAGAGAACTAATAATGTAAGGTTTCAACTTTTGGAGAATCCTAAATCACCAACTAGGAAAGACTATTACAAATGTTCATTGGTGTACTCATTAAGTTGCACACCTAGGGTATAGTGGCAAACCCAACTCCTTGCACTTTCTAGAAAAAAATTTGTAGAATGGTAAAGTACATGGTTAGATATTTCATTACACCAAAGGGCATCAGTTTTCCATGGTGGAATGTGTCAAAATGACCCAACCCTTGTCAAGATGCTGATTTCTAGGCTGAATCCTAGGCAACAAGCAAGAAAATTCAATAACTTTCAACCTGTGGTGACTTAGGACATGAGAATTGGTGAAAAAAAAAGTAGATCAAATTCTCCAACTTATATGATCACTAGAACATGCACACTCATCTGCACAATTCCATACACAGGCTTGGAACACATATTTTGCAAGGAAAAATGCTGATTTTGTATTGATTGGAATGTCAAATTACAAAATATGTTCCTTCCATCGGCCTATGAGGCTTTATAAATTCTCCAATGGTTACATGGTTAGTTCAAACTACCTATCCATTGGAGGAATAGTTTTAATGTATTTGACAACTTTTTACAAAGTTGCAAACCTAGAGACCAAACTTGGTCTAGACCTAAAGCAAGTGATCCAACATGGATCTAAATATTTAAAAAAATTAAAAACCTAGAATCCTATGAATTTTTAGGCTTATTGATCATATTTGGCCTTAGTTACCCAGGGGCTCATAATTATGCCTAATCCAAGAACTAGGCCTTACAACTAGATCAATGTGCCAATCTTACCTAAGTAGACTATTTAGGATCCTTAGGTGCCTTCTTTGATGAATATAGAGTAGCTAGAGACCAAACTTGGTCTAGACCTAAAGCAAGTGATCCAACATGGATCTAGATATAAAAAAATTTAAAAAGTAGAATACTATGCATTTTTAGGCTTATTGATTTTATTTGGCTTTAGTTACCCAAGGGCTCATAATTATGCCTAATCCTAGAACTAGGCCTTACAATTGGATCAATGTGCCAATCTTACCTAAGTAGACTATTTAGGACCCTTAGGTGCCTTCTTTGATGAATCTAGAGTAGGTGCTCCTACACCATACTCCCCTTGAGTTTTAAAACTCAAGTTCCTACTTGAGGGTAGCAAATCCACTAAAGTGTCATGTTGCTTGATTTGTTCTTCTATTAGCTAAGTAGTATCTATGTTGGGGAAGCCTTTCCATTTAACTAAGTACTCCATGTACTTCTTGGTTCTAGTTTTCTTAAGTAGCTTTGTGTCCAATATTTCCTCTAACTCCACTGGTTTTCTTGGTGGAAGATTGGTAACATAGTCTTCCTCATTGGTGTCTACACCTTGCTGATCTAATGATCTTGCAACATCCTTGTAATATGTGAGATCTGCAACATTAAATATGAGGGAGATATAAAAAGTTGGTGGAAGGGAGATATCATAGGCATTGTCACCTATCTTGTTGAGTATGTAGCAAGGGCCTACCTTCTTCATTTGTAGTTTGGAGTACCTTCCTTTGGGTAGTCTCTCCTTCCTTACAAAAGCCCAAACTTTGTCTCCCACTTTGAAGTAGACCTCTCTCCTTCTCTTGTTAGCATTTTCTTTATGTTTCAAACTAGATTTTTGCAATGTTCCCTCACTTATTGTTGTACCTTTGTTATTAACTCCGCCAATTCTTGGCCTTGAGCACTAATTTTAAAATTAGTGGAAAGTTCCATCATATCCAATGGTCCCTTAGGGTGTAGTCTATATACTACTTGAAATGGTGTTTTTATTGTTGATCTATTTAAAGAGTCATTGAAGGCAAATTTTGCTTGGGGCAGAATTGTATCCCAACTTTGAGAGTATTGCTTTGCTAGGAATCTTAGGAGATTGCCTAAGGACCTATTTACCACCTCAATTTGCCCATTTTTCTATGGATGGTAGGCAAAACTAGAGGTAAGAATTATACCTGACTTCTTGATGAGTGTCCTCCAAAAGTGTCCTTATAATTTCAAATCTCTATCTGATACTATTGTCTAAGGCAAGCCATGAATTCTACCTACTTCCTTGAAGAAGAGATTGGCTATATGAGATGCATCATTTTTGCTCTTCTTGCATGGCACAAAGATGGCCATCTTGCTAAATATGTCCACTATGAAAAATACACTATCATAACCTTGCACTAGTAAATTTGGACCCAAGTTCATCGCTATTTTACTCACCAAATTTTTGACCAAATTGTAGGTTGGTCAAAAATTTGACAAATACATTCATCAAAATGTTTTTGTTTCAGTCAGAATTTTGATGAAAAAAAATAGTGATGAACCTAGGTCAAAATTTTGACCAAAATTGGCCAAAAATTGGGTCCAAATTTACTAGTGAATTGCTATGTTTTGGCTAGTCCCATTACAAAATCCATTGATATGGATTCAAAAGGTATTAAAGGGATTGGTAAAGGTTGGTAGAGCCCTTGATTTGTTGTCATCCCTTTAGCTTGTTGGAAAATGGTACAACATTCAATGAATTTCTTCACTTCATTATTCATCTTGGGCCAAAATAACTCCTCTTCACCATATTTGCTATTTTGTCAATGCCAAAATGACCTCCTAGGCCACCACAATTTTTTTCTCTTATTATATTTTCTCTCATTGAGCACCTTGGTATGCATATTTGTGCTTCCTTGAATAGAAGCCCGTTACAAATCAGATATTAAGAATAATCAATATGATATCTGCCTTCCATCTTTGTGCAAATCTGATATATCTCTAAAAAATTAGGATCATCTGGGTACAAGCATTTGAGAGACTCAATTCCAACACTTTGAAGTTTCACTTCTTCAACAAGACCAATTCTCCTACTTAGAGCATCAACAACCTTGTTTGCTACACCCTTTTTATGCTTAATATTGAAGGTATAGGCCTACAATTTTTCTACCCATTTAAGATGCTTGACTGAAATTTTTTCTTATGAATTTAGAAAACTTAATGCATGATTGTCTGTGTAGACAAAAAATTCTTTTGGAATCAAGTAGTGCCTCCATTTCTTGAGGGTTTGGACCATGACATAAAGTTGTAGGTCATATGTAGATTATTTTCTTTTAGCCTCATTCAATGCCTCTAAAAAGAAAACATCTGATTTTCCTTCTTGGCTTAGGACAACACATATAGCCACATTGCTTGCATCTTTCTCCATGGTTAAGACTTTGTTGAAATCAAGGAGAACCAAGATAGGATATAGAGAAACCCTATTCTTCAAGTATTAGAATGCACCATTTTCTTGCTTTGTCCATGCAAACTTGGTTTTCTTCCAAGGTTTTATTGTTTCCAACATTGGTGCACACACATGACTAAATTTTTTAATAAATTTCCTATAGAAGGTTGAAATCCCATGAAAACTTCTCACATCATGTTGATTCTTTGTGGAGGCCAATTGTGACTGCATCTACCTTCTTAGGATCCATCTTGAGGGTACCTTGTAAAATTACAAAACGTAGGAATACAAGTTCCTTCTTCATAAACATATATTTTTCTAAGTTGATTACCAACTTGTGCATATGGAGTCTTCTTAGTACCTATTCCACATGATCAAGATGGTCTTCCTTGCTATGGCTGAATATTAGTATAGCAATAGGATAAATTAAAACAAATTTGCCAATAAAATCTATGAATATATCATTCACAAGCCTCATAAAAGTACTAGGGGCATTACTTAAACCAAAAGGCATTACTAACCATTCAATAAAACCTTCAATTGTCTTGAATGTTGTTTTTTCATTCATCTTTTGGCTTTATTTTGATTTCATGGTAACTAGACTTCAAGTCTATCTTGGTGAAGTAGCAAGCACCTGCTAGTTGATCCAATAGATCCTCAATCGTTGGCACGGGGAACCTATACCTTATGGTGATTTTATTTAGAGCCCTGCTATTGGTACATAACCTCTATTTTCCATCCTTTTTAGGGGCCAAAAATAAAGGTATGACACAAGGAGTAAAAGTCTTTTGAATGAGTCCTCTTTCCAACAATTCAGTAACTTATTTTACAATCTCTACATGGTGCAATGGTTTCATTTTATATGGTGCTATATTAGGCAAGGATGAGCTTGGTATAAGGTCTATTTTATGGCTAATGTCCCTAATGGGAGGGAGGCTAGTGGGAAAGTCACTAGCAGTGACATCCTTGTACTTTTATATCAATTCAACAATTTCATTTGGTATGGGCTCCTTTTGATTGGATGTGATGTTATCCTTGGGTTTTGAAATTAGGATAAATGGCTCCATGTTAGATTCTTTCAAGGTCTTTAGCATCTAATTTTCTCATGAGATAATCATAATAGGTTCCTTTTTAGATTTTCTATGAAGTAGGGGCTTCGTAGTGAAGGTCTTCCCATCTTTGGTGATGGAGTAGGTGTTCTTCCTATAATGGTGTATGACATCAACATCAAGTTGCCATGGCCTGCCTAAAAGGATGTGTGAGGCATCTATCTCAACTACATCAGAAAGGACTTTGTCCTTAAAATTAGATATAGAAAACTCTACCCAGGCTTGTTTTGTGACTAGAGTTTGTTGGCCTTTGCTTAACCATGACAAATGATAGGGTTAAGGGTGTGGCTTATTAGGAATATTTAACATCTACACCATTTCACAAGACATAATATTTCAATTGAACTGAAATCTATAAGAACATTTCATACCTTTCCTTGACATTTGATCTTTGTCTTGAAGAGATTCTTCCTTTGTGGAGGTTCTTGAGTTTGTGGTACTTGAATAAAGACCTGCCTCATCATCAAACATGCTCCTTCCTTTGGTTCCAATTACTTAGCATTGACATTGTCTTCTTTCTTATCTTCTTGGACAAATGTTGCTCTCTTCTCACCTTGATTATTATTGGTCCTCCTCTTTGGGCATCTTCCTGTATGGTGTCCCATTTGATTGCAATTGAAACACTTGAAAGGTTCGTTACCTCTTCTTGCATTTGTTCTTCCTCTATTGAAAGGTATTCTTCCTCTATAGTTTTCTCGTAAATTAGAGTCACTATTTTCTTTGTCTCCTTAGTCAGGGATCTTTTTTTTCTACCACTACTTTGTCCCTTGTTCCAAGAGTTACCCTTGCTTTTAAAATTCTTCCCACTATCATTGTTCTTCCCTTTGCTAAAATCTTTCTTCCTCTTCCATTCTCCTCTACCTTTAGTGCCCTTTGATAGCACTTATTGACTATGGTAGGGCAATTTATGTTTAGTTCCTCTTGAATGGGTACCTTCAAGCCATTCATGTATCTTGCCAATTTCTCTTCCTCATCTTCTTCCATATTGGTCATCATACATAGTATTAGGAACTCCTCTGTGTATGTGCCTACATCCATGTCCTTTTGTTTCAGACTTTTCTTCCTCCTATGGAGTTGTACTCCATAATCCTTAGGTACATAGGTTTCTTTGATCAAAGCTATCATTCTATTCCATGAATTGATCATGCCCTTTCCAGTCTTCATTCTCTCTATCTGGATGAAGTTCCACTAAGTTAGGACTACCCCCTTCAACTTGGATCTTTCCATCTTTACCCTTTTCTTTTTAGGGATGTCCTTACATTCAAAGAATGTGGTCAAAGCCTCTATCCAATCCAAGGCTATAGTTGCATTCATCTTCCCATGGATTTCAAGGCATCAATGAGATGCCTTTGGTCTATAGGGATGTGTTTTGCAGAGTCATCCATCTCTTCATCACTCCCTTCTTCATCTTCAGACCCATTTTGTTTGTCTTTGTTCTTAAGCTTCTTCTCAAGTTCTTGAAGCCTTTGAATTAAGGCCTTATTTGTAGCCTTTTTTTCTCTCACCATCTTTGCTAACTCAGCGTTTGTAACCCTTCCATGGATATCCTCATTCTTAGGATCAAACATGGATCTAATACCACTTGATGCAGTAGTAGGTAGCAGAAGTCTTCAAACAACAAGAAAGGATGAAGGTCTCCAATTCTCCCAACATCCAAGGTGAAGGGTCATAGTGCCCCATACATATCACAAGTATGGAAATGGGCTCAAAGGAAGGTTATCACAACTCTGCAAGACAAGGTAACCTAATCACTAGATTCGCCAAAGTTCTAAGCACCAAAAATACCAATTGCATTAATGAATTCCCTTAGCAAAAGAGGGATCAAACCCCACAAACTAGATACAAAGACTAGGGTTGGCCTACAATAATTGATACATCCTATTTAGGTCTTACTCAACATGAATCAATGATTCTTTTCATCAAAGATAACTTATAACATCAAGTTGCTTTGAAAACCACTGATTTTGCTTGTAACCCTTCCTAGAATGGAAATGAGGCATAAGTTTTAATGCTTCCAAACAACATGGTGTTTTTACTAGATATTTGTATACCCTTTTTTCTTTTATTAAGCATGCCAAAACATCCAAGAATGGAGAGGAGCAGAGGTTGCTACTGTTGCAATATTAGATCAGATTTGAAGGCCTAATTAGGGCTCCATTTACATTTCAAGTGTACTTTCTACAATGAAGAAACACAAACCAACTATGGGAACATGTAGGGGAATGTAAGAGAAATAAGAAACCAAGGTTTTAACTCCTAGAGAATCCCCAATCACTAACTAGGAAGGACTATTGGAAATGTTGATTGGTGTACTCATGAAGATGCACACCTAGGGTATGGTGGCAAACCCAACTCCTTGTACTTTCTAGAAAAAATATTGCAGACTGTTAGATTAAATGGTTAGACCTTGCATTCCACCAAAATGAATTAGTTTACCATGGTCGAATGTGTCAAAATGACCCAGCCCTAGTCAAGATGTTGATTTTTAGGTTGAATCCTAGGCAGCAAGCAAAAAAAAGTAGATTAAATTCTTCAACTTCTATGATCACTAGAACATGCCCACTCATTTTTCAAATTTTTTACACGGGCTTGGAACACATGTTTTGCAAGGAAAAATATTGATTTTGTATTGATTTGAATGCGAAATTGCAAAGTATGTTCCTACCATTTGCCTATAAGGCTTTGTAGGACTTCTCCAATGGTTACATTGTTAGTTCAAATTGCCTAGCCATTGGAGGAATAGTTTTAATGTATTTGACAACTTTTTGCAAAGTTTCTCAAAAGTTGCTAACAACTTTTTGCAAAGTTGCTCAAAAGTTGCTAACAACTTTTGAGCAATTTTTGCAAAATTTGCAAAAATGCAAACCTAGAGACGAAACTTGGTCCAAACCTAAAGCAATTGATCCAACATGGATCTAGATATTAAAAAAAATTAAAAGCCTATAACCTTATGCATTTTTAGCTTATTGATCATATTTGGCCTTACTTACCCAGGAGCACATAATTATGCCTAATCCTAGAACTAGGCCTTACAACTAGATCAATGTGCCAATCTTACCTATGTAGACTATTTAGGATCCTAAGGTTCCTTCTTTGATGAATCTAGAGTAGGTGCTCCTACACCAAATATGTAGCATAAAAGGACCTACCTTTAAGATTAATTAGTTATATACTTGCACTAGCTCCTAATTTTTATTTAAAGCCATCAAACCTAAGTATCCATATTAGTTGTTCTTTCGACTTTCTTGACTTGTGTTTATTTTTTCAAAACTTTTCTTTCACTTGGACTTTGAAGGGTACTTTCTTTGGGATACATTGCATTCTTTCACATGTTGGAATCAATGGGTTATTATTATTTACTTTTGATATGGGGATGATTTGTTTCTTTTGTTCATCTTGAATTTCCCCAATCAATTCTATGATTTTATTGATTTGTGGTTTAAGTTGAATGACTACCAAAGTCCTACTTGGACCTTTCACAAAGTATCTTCTCCTTAGGACTTTAATCATCTCTAGTGGAGGGTACGAAAAGCTCCACCATCTAAAGAGGTGTCACTATATGATGCATTAAGATCTTCTTTTTCCTCTTCATCATTCTCTACAACTTTAGATATGCAAGGGGGACTAAGATTTCCTTCTGGTATCTTACTTGGAGTTTGATCATCTTTTTAAGTGCATTATCTGGGTTAGTGCTTGAGAAATCACTTCTTAGAAATGTGATCACTCAAAGTCTAAGTGACTTAGTTTATGAAAGCTACAAAATCCTAGAAGGAGCAAAATGTTTGAATTAGCTTCTTCTCCTAAGCATTACAAATTTGCAACCATGCTATCTATCAATTGATTCATGATCTCTTCTCTTGGGGTAGGGTTCAGTGATTCTTCATTTTGGTTGTCTATTTTTTTAACTAAAGTTATGTCAAGAGCCATCACCTTGTAAGAACCTAAGTTTTATTGAAGAAATTCTACTTCATTCGGTGCATTGTATTCTATGATCATTGTCTTTAGTTTTGGCTTAGCGTCTATCTTGATCTGATTATTCAACCCTTTACAAGATAACCATAGTTGAGTAAAATTAGTTGAGAATCATCCTCTTAGACATCGAGTCCATTCTCTACTTAGTAGCAAGCCATATGTTTTTGGAATTTCTAGCACATGCATGTCTATGATATATTGAATTCTGGGGTCTGTAGTCAACTATATTTGAACATCTTTCAATACCCCAATAACATTTACTTATGTTTCATCAAGTTGAATCACTATTCAATTTTTGGGTTGTGAAGTGACTCCCAACCTTTGAGCTATTGAAAGTGACATGACATTGTGAGAAGTTCTTGAAACTATGAGACAATTGTGAAGGTTTCTTCCAAAAATTATAAGATTGAGCAAGAAAGGAGGCACTTCAACCTTATCTTTATACATGGTAGGCATAGCCTTAGAAGTGTTAAAAACTTGTGATATTTTCTTTTGATGACTTAAGGAAGGCATTTTCTTGGTATGATCAAGAGTCTTCAACAGTGCTTTCCTCTGATTAGGGAAATTTTGTATCATATCAAACAAAGATATATTGGGCTTTGTGCTTTTTAAATCTTCCACTGCACTATATATTTTTCAATTGACCAAGTAGGATTCTTCAATATTGTAGGTATATTTCCTTGGTTTTGATATTGTTGTCCAACATAGGGTGCTCTAGTAGACACTAGATTATTATTTTCTCTTGGATTTGGAGGCATTGGCTACAATGTGGGAGGAATCCCAACAATCATGGGTTTCCTTTGATTTTGTAAGTAGTAAGTATTTTGATTGTCATTCCAAAAAGTGAACATCTCCTATGGTTCAAGATCTGATTCTTGATTGAATAGAAAGATAAATTCTTTGCTGACTTTTTCTTCCATTCCTTATTTTTTTTGTGAATCATAAAATTCTAATAACATTGTATTGAACTATATAGGGGGCTCATTATTAGTGCATTATGAATTATGGTTCACTTCTTGACTTCCATTGAAATATGAGCCACCATCATTGGCTATAATTTTATTGGTGTCAAGTTGAATGATGTCCACAAATTTAACATTATTATTATTGTTTCTAATGATACTTCCATTGCTTGGATGTACATTCCATTGGGCCAGATTTTTTGGTATTGTCATAGTAGCATGAGTTGGAACCTGTAAGAATTTGGCTTAGGCCAGAATTCACCCAAGAACAAAAGAACTCAACAATAGCACATAGTAGACCAAAATAGGCAGAGTATGATAAGAATGATGATATTCATTCAATAATTGGATACAACCAACATATTCTGAGTACACTAGGAGTGCCTAAATATAAAGGCCTTAGGAGAGCTTCTAGAATGCCTAGAAGTTAGCACCATGACATGTCATACAACTAGGCACATGTCCACCAGATATGGATTATCCTCCATTAAGCACAGGATTAAGTGCGATGATGTGAGGATAAGACTACAATGGTGTAGCGCGAAAATCAGTGGAGTAGACAACATGTGCTAAATGAGGAGTGCGGAAAACTATGTTGTCACCATGACAACAAGTGAATGATGCATACTCCTGTGTTGTAGACACCATGTGCCTAATAAGAGTTGCGAAACTCAATGAGAGTTCACAAACTCCTAAGTGTCTCACCTAAAATAATAATAAAGTAATGCAAAATAATTAAATAATGCATTAACCTAAGTAAAACTTAAGTAAGTGTAATAAGTAAATACTTATTTACACCAACACCCCCCCTTAAGTGCAAGTTAGGGGAATGCCCTTAAGCTTACGCAATCTAGGATGAAATGCAAGATGGGTCCCAGCTACTAGGCCATGTTAGGTACCCATGTACATAATGATATGCAATCTCCCATAAAGCGGGGAAAGAGGGAAAACCTCATGGGAAAAACCCTCCCCCAAAAAGTGAGATAGATAGGATGCATGGATGGATGGAGTAATCAAACCCCCCCCCCATTATGACATACATCCAATATATACATAAGAGAATGATGAGAAGAGGTAGAGAGATAGAATGGGCTCCCCCCCCCAAAAGAAGAATGCCAAACAATGAATGCTCCAATGAAGAAGCTGATCCAAGACTGCAGAATGGTGTTCCTCCCCTTAGGAAGAAACAATGCCAAGGGTACAAATGAGACGCTTCCACTATGTGTGGAAAGAATCCCATGGATAAGTGATGTCTCTGAAACCTGCTCAACTGGATGAAGAACCTGTCCCAAAGAACTGTCTGTCCCTACAATTGATGAAGAATCCTGCTGCAACTGCTGATCATAAGTATCCACATTCACTTCAACCTGTAAGGATTGATCATGTAGAGAATGAACAAGAGAGTCTAAAACTCCTGTGACAACTGAAGAAGGTAATTCTGCATCAAGAAGAAGAGGCAGATCATGAATATTGTCCCCCAAATCTGTCACTGAACCTGCATCTGGAAGACTGAATGTACCCTGTTGTTCTGGACCTATCACTGTGGCTATGTATGCAAGCGGACTGAACTGATGAAGTAACCTCGCACTGTATCTGTCGACAGAACTCCACATTTTTGAAGCTGTTGAAGCACTAACATTGGAATCACTATCAGTATCCACACTGTATGATGTGCGAAGAGGAGTAGAGGACAAGCTCGGAGAACTTTCCTCAAAATGTACATCCTTCTCCATAAAAATCTTATGTGTCTCAGGATCAAGAAGTCTATATGCCTCCACACTATCTTCATAACCAATGAAAGTAGAAGGCTGAGATGTCGGTGCCTTGCGACCCCTGGAAGATCTATTTGCCCAAGCAGGACAACCGAAGACTCTGAAGTGTGTCACAATAGGTTTTCTACCACACCATGCCTCAAAAGGAGTTTTTCCATCTAAGGTGGGATGAGGAGAAGGATTAAGAATGTGAGTGGCACTTGAGATTGCTTCGACTTCTAATGATGGATCTAGAGACTTGGCATGAATCATGCAACTTGCCATAGACTTAAGAGTTCGGATCCTCAAGGCTGCAACATCTGTCTTATGCGAATTGAATGCTGAAGGAATCTGAAGATCAATGCCCTCATGTCTGCAAAAATCCTTAAGTCTTCTGTTCACATCCATGTTTCCATTTTCCATGCGGAGTACTTTGATGGCCTTTCTGGATTGTCATTCTACATGAGCCTTGAAGTCTAGAAATGCGTCCAAAACTTCACCCTTACTATGCAGAAAGTAGACCCAAGTGAACCTTGAAAGTCATCAACTAAGGTAAGTATGTAGCGACCTTGGCTGAATGCAAAAGGACCTGCTAATACCATGTGAACCATTTGAAGAACACTTGTTGCTCTATAAGACTTCCCTCTTTGTAACTTCCCCTCTGGATGCATATCCACTAAATCTGATGAACATTTACCCTTAGAAAAGTTGATTTGAGGTAGACCTTTGACCATTTTGTATGTGCAAAGTTGTTGAAGATAGCGATAGTCAAGATGACCATACCGCTCATGCCATAATTGCATGTTTGAATGTGATTGTGATAACAAGGCCTTGGAAGGATTCTTGGCTACAAAATGCAAGAAAGAGTACAACCTCTTGTGATCATTCACTTTCCCCACTGCAACCAAGGAATTATCTTTAAGACTGTGCACTTGAACTGAGTTAGGAAGGAACTCAACTCTATGTCCATCTCCGAGGTGTGTAATTTGGTAGATTGAAAGGAGATTCGAACTTCGGCGTGGAACATAGAGAACCTCTTGAAACTCTCCATTTTCCATTTTCACGTTTCCTTTTCCTTCAACTTCCATTTTGCTATCATTCCCCATGAAGATGTGTGGTACCCTTGAGTGATTCAATGAATAAAAATCCCCCTTTGAAGAACCCATATGATATGAGGCACCTGAGTCAAATATCCATTCCCTTGAAGAGTTTGCATTTGCCATGAGTGCTTGCCCTTTGTTCTTTGATTTTGAAGAAGATCCCTTCTCCTTGTAAGCATTAGGCAATGGAACATTATGTTTCTTCATGATGTTGATCAATTCATCAATCTTTTTAAGATAGCAATCATGCTCTTCATGACCCATTTTCTTGCAATAAGAACACTTCTTCTTCTCCTTATTATTGTTGTCCCCTTTCTTGTTGGAATTCAAGGACTTGCGTTGTTGATTGGATTGAGGTGTTTTTTTTTTTGCATCCTCAGATTTTCTCTTCCATTTCTTCTTACCCTTTCCTTTGTTTGAAGATTGTCCAGCTGAATGTTGAGAACCCTCATTGGCCACCAATGCTTTTGTCTGAGGTGATTTGAGAATTCCCATTGTTTTCAACTTCTTTTCTTCATCATCCAATAGTTTAGCATATTCATCAAAAGTTACTTTCTTGTAGGCAGACCCTAAGGTAGTCTTTGAGGTGTTAAAAGAAGATACAAATGTGGAATATTCGGATGGCAGCTTGTTGTGAATAAGATAGATCAGTCTGTCATCTTTGATAGAATTCCCACAATCAGTAAGCTTTGTCCTTAATTCATTCACCTTGATGATGAAGTCCTGTATTGAGTCATATGACTTAGGATCTAAGGAAACTAGCTCATACTCTATTTTGAACACATCTTCTTCAGACACTTTACCATAAAGGCTTTCGAGGGTATCTCAAGCTTCCTTGGATGTAGTACATTTTATGATTTGATACATGATCTTATCATCTACCCCCAAACATATATCACCTAGGGCTTTCCTATCCATGGCTACCCAATTAGAAATTTCACTTGTTGATACATTATCACCTGCTGGTTTAGGAAGAGTACCATCTACATATTGTGAAACTCCATTATGCATTAAGTGATACAACATTTTTATAGACCACATAGCATAATTATGAGGAGTTAACTTAGGAAACTTAAAGTTTCCCATGATGCAAAAAAATGAAAGAAATTTGCAGAAAAGAGAGAGCACAACACCAAGAATACCCCCCCTTTTCACTAAATCAAGAAACCCCCCCAAAATAGATGCTTTGGGCACTTTATCAGTAGTGCAATTACAATGGGCCACTTGCCAATTTAGGCCTTTGTGGACTTCTGATTTTGCTTGTTACAACTTCTCAATAGAGTATAAATCTAAAACTTTACAATGTGCTACAAAATTGAAGCATTACAAAGCAAAGAAAGGCCCTATTCTAAAAGTGGAAATTTTGTCCACACAACACTATAATCTGATGCCAAATCTGGAAAGTAGACAAAAAAATATGCACTTTCAAAAAAAATAGAACCTGTTTTCGACTCTAGATGTGCCCGTACAGAGCAGTTGAAGTTGCAAAATGCAGGATTATTCAGGTACAGTCACCAAAAAATGCAAATTCTGAAAAATTCGTACACCAAAACCAAAAAATAGCTGCACCACTAAAAAATTTAGAAAATTTTACCCAATGTCAAAAAAATTGCACCTGATTTGGAGTTCAGATGTGTGAGTTATGGCCTCTTGAAGTCGGACTGCCAAAACCAAAATTAATTTGTTGAGGGGTTGCACCAGCAAAGACGAGGTTAAATTTGACGGTCATATGGCCGTCGCTATAGTTATAAAATGGCCTGCGATGACATCCAAATGGGTGTCAATTTTCAGGTCATCAAAATGATGACGTCAACAAGAATTTTGGCCACTTGGATGACGTGGTGCTGATGTGGACGTCAGTACTGTACGTATCATATGGAAAAAATCCGCGTGGATTGCTGTCGTGGATCTGAGTTGGCGGATGAATCGGTGTTGACTGTATGCTGACGCAGCTGCTGATTTGGATCCTGTGATTGGCAGGGGCTCCACGTGTCGTGCGCAGATTGGTTCTCAAGGCGTGTGATGTCACGGAGGGATGTCGCAGTAGACCCGCCGAAATGTGTTGCAGCGGTTGCCAGAGGTTACGGCGCTGCTAGAAACCTGCAAAAAGCGTCGCCGGTGGGTTTTGATATAATCCCACATTCATGGGGAGATGGAGTCGAGGGTTGTTTAAAAAGCAACCTTTCACAGAGTCTTCAAACAAAGACAAGTCTGGGGGTCTGTGTTCGCCGGTGTGAGGGAGTTGCCGGTCGGAGGTTCATTCGTGCCCGGTTTGAGAACTCCAGGTTTGAATCTACCGAAAATGTATAAACTATCGGTGGTGTCACAGGTGCGGCCCACTTAGATCAATTAAGCCTTGCGTAAATTAATTCAAAAATCCACCACCAATATATATCGCCGAGCCGAGGTGTCCTTGCCCGGTTTGGCAAAAAAAAATTTTTGTTTCTGACGAAACAATTAATTGGGCAATAAATTCGAAAAAAAATTTCTGAAAAAGACCCAATATTGCAGAGGAAAAAATTATATCAGATTTGAAAATTAATAATCAGATCAAAGAAACAATCATACCTGATTTGCAAATCAATGCCTTCGGGTGTTGGTTTGCAAAAAAATTTTGCCTCACGATCAACTTTCACCCAAGATAGGCGAATTTATAGTCAATCTTCACCGATTCAGCGCTCCGGACTCAACGAAGAGGTCAGATTTGGCTCTAGACGCTACCAATTTTTGCGGATCCCCTGGAATTGATGTGCTAAAGCATGAAAGGTCTCGAACGGCTAGGTGATGAGAATTCTCCTCAGCTCTGATACCATGTAAGAATTTGGCTTAGGCCAGAATTCACCCAAGAACAAAAGAACTCAACAATAGCACACAGTAGACCAAAATAGGCAGAGTATGATAAGAATGATGATATTCATTCAATAATTGGATACAACCAACATATTCTGAGTACACTAGGAGTGCCTGAATATAAAGGCCTCAGGAGAGCTTCTAGAATGCCTAGAAGTTATCACCATGACATGTCATACAACCAGGCACATGTCCACCAGATATGGATTATCCTCCATTAAGCACGGGATTAAGTGTGATGATGTGAGGATAAGACTACAATGGTGTAGCGCAAAAATCAGTGGAGTAGACAACATGTGCTAAATGAGGAGTGCGGAAAACTATGTTGTCACCATGACAACAAGTGAATGATGCATACTCCTGTGTTGTAGACACCATGTGCCTAATAAGAGTTGTGAAACTCAATGAGAGTTCACAAACTCCTAAGTGTCTCACCTAAAATAATAATAAAATAATGCAAAATAATTAAATAATGCATTAACCTAATTAAAACTTAAGTGTAATAAGTAAATACTTATTTACACCAACAGAACCATCAATCCTCCTCAATTAGGATTGGCCTGTTTGGTAAACGTAATTATTTATTCAAATAATTTGTCTAATGTATCAATATCAATAGTAGGAAATCATCTTAGAAAGGTAGTGGTGAGGTGGTCCATGACATTAATATAAAGTTGGATTACAACTTCTATTGGTATGGTGTAAGGTTTTTCCAACTTGTGATATGCCATATGAAAGTGATGATTTAAACGTACAATGGTCTCCATTGGATCCCTCCTGATTAATATAAAATGATGGTGTATCATGACCAAGATGATTAATATTTTGAATTTGATTGAAGAATTTTTTTTTTAAGGCCACCAAGTTCTAGATACATCCTAGTGGGAAATTCACATACTAGTTTAAAAAAACCTCTCCCAATGTGTATGTGAATAAATGAAGGACCACATTCTCTTGCTGGTTTATTTATTTATTGCATATTTCTTTGAAGACCTTGATATGATCCTTAGTTGTTCATGTTTCTTCATAAATGAACCATGGGAATAATTTCTCAAGGTTCTTGGGAAGGTCATTAGGTGCACCTTGCAAATTTATTGGTGAATCTACTACATTTTCAAAGAAGGCCATTGGTGTTGTAGACACTTAAAATCATCCCTAAAGACTATATTAATTTACTTAATATTGACCGTGACATTGTAATTAATTATTAATTAATTAATTATGTTGGCCACATTCTTCTACTTATTTAATTAAATTAATTAGTTAAATAAGTTCATTCTCCTATGTATTTAAATTTAGCTTAAATACTCCTAGCCTTAATGTGTTAAATTAATTTAACACATGATCCTCCATCATCCCCTTTTTTAAATAAATTTTGTTTATTTAATCCTCACATCCTATTAATTCCTCTAAACCATGATTAAATTAAATTTCATTTAATTTAATCTTAAGCCTAACCTAGAGCCTAGCCTATAACCATCATTTTCATCCTCTTAAGCCTACTTTTTCTCTAATCCCACTTAATAATTCTTAATCTCCTTCCTAATCCCCTCATTAGCCTAAGAGTGTGCTCATACATGTGTGAGATGGCATGCCTACACACTCCCCTTTGCACTCTTGTCTCCCACTCTTCTTCTCAAGTTTGCTCACACATGTGTGAGCAAACTTTGAATTTTTGACCACTTGCATGGCTTGCGTGTCACCTTATGTGGCATCTACATGGATGCCACCTCACCAAGCTCTCCCTCAAGCCTATAAATAGAGGCCTTATCTCAAGCATTTGCATCTCTCATTATTGCATTGTTACCATGTTGGTTTGAGATTTGAACTTGCATCATATTTTGAGCTTGCATTCATAGTTTGAGCTTTCATGGTAGTTTGAGCTTTCGTAGTAGTTTTTCATGGTAGTTTTCATAGTGATTTCTGTACACTCGAAAGTGTCCCACTCTAAACCCTTCTATCCAAACGATTCCATGAGTTTGGAATGCTTGGATGCCGGCTTATAGCTCCCTATCCATGGAGTGCAAGAGAGTGTATTTCAAGTTTAAGGGCTCTCAGATGAGCCTTAGAGATACTCTTCTTGCTAGTAAACCATGCAATGGGAGGTTCCAAAGACAAGATGCAAGAATGCAAATGTCCCAAGGAGTTCCTCAAGGATGCAATGAAAATGAAAATTAAGCTATAATGAGATGCAAAGTGGAGCTATGCTAAAACATGTATGAGAGTGTTACAATACCATTATTAAGCTATGTGAGATTAAGCTACATGTAAAAATGAAAGCTAAGCTAAGATTCTATGGTATGAGAGAATGTAGACAAGAAATAGAAGTTCTCCACAAAGCTCTAAAGAAACCTGTTAGAAAACCTACAACATAACAATATTCAAAAGATGGATTGATTGAGGGGGAAAGCTCTCTCCCTTTTAAAGATGTATGGACAGTAGAGATCAAGATGAATATGGTGGATGATCAACGGTGGAATTCGAAAATAGATGTGATCCATGTGCACACACAAGTTAACCAATAGAATATAAGTTGACTTTTCATATAAGAAAAATGTCTCACAAGCCTTTTCTTTTAATTGTAAAATAGAAAAAGGACTTTATGTGTACACTTTAAGTGGGTTAGAAGAATGGGGTCTTTTATTTAATTAAAAGGGGACATGTTCTTTTAATCAAATAATGAACTTAGGATAGCATAGTCAAACTATAGGTTATAATCAAATAAATTGATTATTAACAAATTGGTTTAGGTAAATGATTAAATTAATTTAGTCAAAATGTTGAGAAGGGGGCTAATAGTCTAGATGACCATTTTTAGGTGATTACAATTTCTAGGTCCATACTAGCCATTTGGTAGTTGGTTTAGCTTTGCATTTTCATGGTTTAGCTAGTTTGTGTTTGCATTTACATTTCCTTTGCATTTACTTGTTGATTTAGCTTGCATATCTAGTTACTTTCTTTGTTGCATTTCATATTTTTACAATTGAATGCTTTCAAGTATGGATTTCTCCATAGCCATTTCTTGAAGTATTCTTCATCTCATGTAGTTTAGGTTCATATTGCATCATCACTCACATTTGCACATTCACTCAAGAGATTCAACACTTTGTTGTGTTTGGGAGAGCACACCAAACATACCCTCCATCTTAACACACCAACAAGGCCTCTCATGGTTGGAGGATTTGGTTTGTTGGCTGCTTAGAGTTTCAAAACTCAAGCAAGCATTAGTTAGTTAATGTTTCTTCATTTTATTGTGTCTTTGATTCATATTTGAGGTTTTTAACTAATGTTTGTTTGTTGATTCATGCTCCCTATAGGTCACATTTTCTAGCACATAGGTGTAGGTAAGTTCGAAGGTGGAACTAAAGAAGATGATGAGATTTGGAATGGAAGTCAAAGAATTCTTGGTATCCCTTTATCATTTTGATGCTTTTGAAAATGATTGACTTCTAGGAACTCATGTCCATTGGTTGAAGACCTTAAAGCTCATTGAAATGAAGATGGTGGATCAGGATCTTCCAGTTTGTGTTGATTCTAGAAAATCACACCTCTTCAAAAAATGCACTGGACTCCTGTGCACCTTCTAATGGTAACAGACTTTTGAAAAAATTTGAATATTTAAAAAATGCATAATTTTCCAATAGCAACTTGAGTTTATGTCTAAATGGTTTTGGGTCCCTCCATCTAGTGCCACTTCTATTGAGTTGTCATTTTACACAATGTTAAATGACAGAGATCCTTTTGAACTGCTCTCTTGAAATTCTGATCAAGGACCAACTCCAAGGTTTTGGGTGGGTTTTTCAACCTATTGGGTAACTCAATTAAAGATAAATGTGTATGTTCATGATGAGGCCTTTTTGGTTTGAATCAGTCTACACAACCTGTTGCTGAAATGTAACCATAAAAGAGATATATTTTTGTATTTTCTATTTTTATGATGAATGTAATTTATGGATGCAACTATATAAATTCCTATTTTAACCAAGTGGTTGAAAAGGAAATACAAAGATAGAGTAACGAGAGATTAAAGAAAATTGATTAAAAAGGAATTTCTTAATGGACATAAGCCAAAGTAACAACATGTCTACAAATTTAATTATCAAAAGGATCAAGTAAGAAATTAATTAAATTAGGAGAAACACTTTTTCAACTTCACTAATGCAATTCTGGATGAAAACTTCAATAATAACTAAAAGAATTTTCATGTTTCATCAAATTGTTAGGCCATGGAAAGTGCGCTTACACAAGACAAAATGCTCTATGAGAACAAATATGATCCTTTCTCCAATTCATCACAACAACAAAATTTGTTAACACAAGGCAAGCACTAGAACTTAAAGTTCACACAATCATAACAACACAATAAAACCATTGGCTCCATTATTATTCATGAATATGTATTGACAAAAATAATACACTTCGGCAAGAATAACTACACTCAAAATGAGAGCACTAATAGCATATATTATTGAATCAAAATAATGACCTAGAATACATATTACATCCATGTATTTTAAAAAAATCCTCTCCTCCTTTTCCGTAAGGAGTGAGAGATCTTCTAATGAAAACATTATGCTAATAACTAATAAAATAAAGCTAATTACATACAAACTGACTCTTTAAATGGTTCTAAGTATGTATCCACCATTGTTCATATCAATTAATGGGTACATGAGCCTTTACATGAAAAATAATAATAAAAGAATTAGAAAATAAGGAGAAGGAAGCTATGAGATGATCTGGAAGTCTCTAGAAGCTCTAAATGAAAGTGTGCCCTTCTTTAGGTATTTCTAAAAGCCAAGAACTATCATTAAGATGTGTTTATGGCACATGAGATGCTCTAAAATAGTAATTGGAAGTTAATTGGTGGCGCATTGCTTCTTCTTCAAAACTATTGGTGCACATCTATGAAAAGTGCACCTGCACACCTTGGTGACAGGTTTTAAGAATCCAAAAAATCTTCACATCAAAATTGAATTTCCAACATCTAGGTTTTCTTCCCCTTTATACCAAAATGATGTATAGATGTTTACTCTTAAATTTCTCTACTATCTCTGCTACTTTATTGGCTTCTGGTAAATCTAATGCATCATATTTTCTCTTTACTATATGTCAGTAGTTGCTTACTTCTATCCTCATCTCTGCAAAATCCTTAAGCTTGGTGACTAATTCCAACAATGTCTCTTTCATTTTGAATGCTTGTGTTATATCATCTTCTGACAAGGTATCTTTGAATGTTCCTCTAAATTGTTGAACTACTAATTTCATTGAAAAAACTTGGTCTTAGACTCATCTTCAAAAATCTCAAGGCTAGCGGCATTATAGTACCTTTCTACTTCCAAAAATTGCTCTTGAGCTTTATCTTTTATTTGCTGGATTCCCTCATGTAATCCCTTTATTACTTTATTCCCTAAGGACATTTTATCTATCTAGACATTGAGCGTATCTAGCTCCTCTTCATAGTATACTTCCATCAACATCTAGTACGTTTATCCATTTATTGATCTCAGTGCTTGCAGATATTTAGACCAAGGATGGACTTCATCCATTATCCCAAAATCTCGGTTTACAATGGAAACCAACTTTTTGGCATTAGTCTTGACATGGTGCAATTTTTTAAAATTACACCGTATTATTTGTATTCTTTCTTCAAAATATTGAAACTAGGTCAATGGGTCCCACATCTTCATTCATATACCCTCTTAACAACTCATTCTACTTTTGCAATGATATTAACTCTGATTCAACCTGATCTAAGTGTCTAAACACTTCTTTGAGGCCTGTGGTGATCAATACTTTAGTCGTATCCACCGTGGGCTTTCGTAATATGTTCTCCTTCATTTGGTAATCCTTAGGAGCTAGTTCTTTGGTAGCAACATGAGGGGGAGGAATAGCCATATGAGCTAGAAGGTCTTGATCTTGATTCTTCATAATGAAGTCAAGTGTTCTAGCATCACCATTAGGTGACTCAGGCTTCTTTATCACTTTTTAATTCCTTCATTCCCTCCTCTTTTGTTAACTCCAATTGCTTCCTTTTTTGAAACATAACCTCCTTCAACTATGATGATGTGGTGTCCATTGGTGACATGTACTTAGTTGAAGAAGTTGGTTCCAATGTAGGATCCTTTCCTTTATTACTCCTCTCTGGAGTCTTCTCATGTTGAAGAGGATCTTTGAAATGAGTTTTTTTTGTTTTTTGGTTTAAGGATCTAGCCTCCATATCTAGGGGACTTTGTTGATTTTCTTTTGGTATTTTCCCATCTTTAAATACTTCATCAACACGAAGTTAGTGGTATTCTCCTTCGTCGATGTTCTAACTTTTTGGTTATGGTTGTATTTCTAGAGGAGGTGGAGCTATTGACCCTTTATCCAATATGGTGGCCATATCTTGTGTTGGTGGTGATGAGATGCCCATATATCCTTGAGGAAGAGGAGGAAATTAATTCCAATCCTCTTCTAAAGGCTCATTGGTAGGAGTATCTCTTATATTCTCACCTACCATCTCAGTGACCACTAGCATAAAGTCAAAATATGAGAGTTAAACAATATTAGTCCCTTCACTCTCCATCTCAGCTATCCACTTATGTTGTTCATCCTCTATAATTTCTACCTGGATAGGCTCTCTTGGAGCATATGGAGGTGTTTGAGTAGAGCTTCTCCTTCTCTCTTCCTCTATTTCCTTGGTTGATTGGGTTCTCTAACTTAAGGTGAAAAACTCTATCTATTCCTCTTCTTCCTCATCCACTACTTCAGGGATGGTCTCTAGAACTTGTAGGGAAGGAGTAATTTTCTTCTTCAATCTCCTCCCTCTGACACTAACCATAATTGTTCCCATTCTGGATTTCTTTCGCATAGATAGGGAGGCTTATTCCTCTAAAGCTCTTGGTGGTGGGACCCCTTGTTCCTCTAGAACTTCCTCCTCTTTTGATTATGGCTATGCTTACTCTAGTTAAGACTGGTTAGTTGGCTCCGACTTAGCGTGCTTGCCCTTTCTCTTTTTTTGGCTTGGCTTGCTGGGCTTATGTTATATTTTTCTTGTCCATAGGGGTTTCCCTTTTCCTCTTACCTTTACCATTGTTCGCCCTAAAATACTCAACCTCCCACTCATGTTGATGTATCGTTTCTAGTCTCACTAGTGATTTAGTGAGGTAGGTTGGTATGGTGACCTTAGCAACTTTTACTTTTTGAGGCCTGGTTGTAACTTATAGAGGTATGGCCTGGAGAACTAGATCCATCAAAAATGGCTTTCAGATCCACTCCCTTGTTAACTCTACTACATGTTTGGCCTGATGATCTATGTCATTATTCTCCTCATACCCTATCTTTGCATTCATAATGGGCCTGTCCTTGATTTTTTCCCTATTATACAAAGGATCCATTACCTCCTGGACTTCCTTTTGTATGACCTTTAGGGGAATATTTATTTTAAGAAGATTTTCTAATAGATGTAGAATCATCCTACATTAATCCCTAATACTGACATCATAATCATCTATCGCATTCGTCTAGTGATCTTCAAGGGCTTCCTCATAGACGAACTATTTCCCCATTAGATGTTGAAACATCTCAATACTGTCAAAATATAGACGAGGGTATTGATAGTCCTCTAAGGAATACTGATCCTATTTTGAATCAAAGGTAGAAATATCATGCTTTTTCTTTACCTCAAATTTGATGGTGATTGGCCAAACCTAGGTCTTCTTGTGTTATTCCTCACTCTATCATATGTAGAAGTGAGTTGGTGGGCTATCTCCAAAAGTATCACTTGATCTAAAGGGTACCTTGGGAGATTTTAGGGGTATAGAAAAGTACTAGTTACCAGGAGATATGTGAATATCTTGAACTAAATGTAGTAGAATCCTACTTTAGTTATTCTTGATATTGCCTCCAATAACATGCAAATTTAGCATAATCTTCTTCAATGAAGTTGATGATGACAAAAATGAATCTATCCTTGACTACCCTATATTCCATTCTTTGTAGTGGGAACTTCTTCTTCACTAGTTTTAGGTAAACCACATAGGGCCAAGCATTTGCATCTTGCATGCTCCCTTCCAATATAGCCTTGGGTAGTTAGTAGTTCTAGCTGCTATCAAGTACACCATCTATGATATCATGGAGAAGTGAGGGTCTATCTTGACCACAACTAATTACTTATCCAAGTTGTCACTTAGGATGGTGGCACAATCAATAGGCATCTTTATGGTCCTAATTGTCTCAATGAAGTGAACCATCCACATTTGTAGCTGACCTATTGTAGGGAGACCCATTACTTTGTTGAGGAGAATAATCAAATAGTTGATGTCATCCTTCATGTATCCTTGGTTCATGTCTACCTTGCCTACACTTTGGCCCATAGGTTTCATGTCAATTGAAAATAACATCTGCACCAATTCCTTTCCCTCTTTCTCATTTTCTCTATACCACCTATCCATTCCATTGTAAGATATCTAGAGGTATTGGTTGGCCCTTGGGAGGTGGAATAGTTTCCCTATGTTGTGAGGTTAGAGTTCTAGGACTATTTCTCCTGTGAGACTCTTTATGACCTTCTCCTCTTTCACGTAGTGTTCTGCCAGTGTCATGATCAATTTTCAAGATTGAACTGATGTAGGGTGTGATGCAGAATTCACCAACCCACTCTAAATCAAAACTTATATGACGTCTCCTTTAGTTTGTTGTAGACTATCAAGAATGCGTTCCAATTGATGTGGCTAAGTTTAGTATCTCAAATCTCTCTGTGCCCATCGTAGAATCTAGATTTCTTGGGTGTTCCTTTGTATTTGAATGCAACTCCTTTTGGTATCATTTTTTCTACCATGGAAGACAATTTTGATGACATTAAATTTTCACAAAAGAAGCAAACATTAGTCTACTAGTGTCAAAAGATAGAAATGAGACTCAACTAGGACTTAGACTGATGATAAAATGAGTGAAAGTTGATCATAATTGACAAAAATATGAATTACCCCCCCACCCCACGAACCCCCCCCCCCCCCCCCCTCAATAGCCAATTTTTGTGCACTAGTGCACCTAATGTACTTGCATAGAGTTCACAAGTGTGCACCTAATTTTCTTTCAAAGTAGCTATGTGCACATTTTCACACTAGTGCACATGTGCACCTTGGAAAGGTGCACATGGTTTGCATATGAAAAATTGTGTGTGCTATTAAAAAGGGGGAGTCTTTTGTTTTTATTTTTATGTGCACTTGCAAACCCCTTGATGGTGTGCACATGCACATGCACACACCTCCAAGAGATTATCTTTACCTTGGAGGTGTGTAGAGATGGGAAGCAGAGGAGCCTAGTTGTGGGTTCTAGCTATGGAGGTGTGGTGTACAAAGGGATGAAAGAGTGAATGATGAAGAGAGAGGGGGTTGGGGGGTTTATATAAGATCCTTGCCTCCAAGGTGCACACATCCACAAGTGTTTGCCTCTGAAGGGGTGCACCTCTGAGGTTGTACACCTCTAAGGGTGTACACATGTCCTATTTCTAGGAATTTTTCCTCTCTTTGACTTCCTAACAGTTCTCGATCAGAGAGTGAGGTTTGACCTAAACCTAGGGAAGGGTCCAAAATGGCCAAGGCTTTAGACTAGATGCCTCATAGGGAATTTTTAAACTAGGGGGTCCCTATTTTGTTACTCAAAATGGGGTGTGCATTGTGAGACCACAACAAGTTTATCCTCTTGAAGCATGGCCTTAGCATAGGAAAATTTCATAGTCTCGGGTTCATACATCTCCACCTTAAATCCAATCTCATGATGAAGTCCCATTACAAAACTTACATGTTCTAAAATGTTCATCTTGTAAATAATGTGGAACATATTTAACCAAGTGAAAAAATTGCTCATGATACTTGGTCATAGTCATGACACCCTAAATTAGGTTTTGGAACTCACACCCTTTCCTATTCTAGAATAGTTGGAGCAACCATCGCTTCTTGAATAGAGCTAAGAAGTCTTCCCATGTAATATGTCTAGGACACATCTATCTCTCATCCATCTCATTGTTCCACAATGTAGCTACTTCACCAACCAATTGAAATGCTCCCCATAATGTTCTGGACTATCCTAAAAGTTTACCAACATAAAAGTATTTATCCATGGAGATAATCCATGCCTCTGACACATCTCCTAAATTCTTACTATCAAAGGTAGTTGGTACAACCATTTTAAGGTCTCTACTTAGCTCCTTTGTTATTTGTTCATTATTGATCTCTCCATTGTTTGCATTAGCATTCCTTTTTAGTTATTTCTCATTTAACATATCCTCTTCAGCCTTTTGAAGGGCTTCCAAGCTCTGATCCTCTTCATGTTACCATTGAGCTTCATCTCTCATGTCCTCCTCAATTAGCCTTTGAGCCTTAGTCTCATGTTCTTGATTTTGACTACCCCTCATATCATATTCAAGGTGATCCATATGTTCACCCTATTGTTGAAGTAGGTTTCCTTGTTGAGTCAAAAGGTTCATAATCTGATCAAGTCTCTTATTCGCATTGAACTCATTATTATTGCTTGTTCCTTCTTTATTATTATTTTGATTGCAAAATCATTCTTGGTAATCAAAAGTACACAACTTTGTAATGGTAAACCAAGGTCCTAGTGTTTTAACATAGCTTTGATGCTACATGTAAAGACCAAATTTCCTAGAACACTTTCTATATCATTAATATAACAAAAATATCGCAAGTCAAAGAATTATATGCATAGCCACAAGACCAAAGACTAGTCAAAAGAAATTTTCCACTTTAATGATTTTCAAGTGCAAATTTTGACCAAAATTTATCGAACTAAGAATATTACATTATTGTATTTCAAGAAATCTAAAAACAAAGAAAATGTTATAAGTCTGAATAACTCAATATATACAATGATCAAATGTCTACATATAATGTCAACTTTCTGTCAAGCATTGATACATAAATAAAATATACTTATGAAAGCTTGATACTTCATGTATGATTGATATACATCCACAGAAGACCATCTTTTTCTAGACATCAAAGTACCACACAAAAACTTCAACCCTATCTCCTAAGCATCTAGATGCCATGTCTACCTAAAAATCCTCAGATTGGAGTGTGGCCTAAGAGCTTTTACCACCCAACCACAGAGTGGTTAGCAATGCCAGGACTCTTCTTGAAATAAAAAGTGCTCCGACCCTTGCTCAAGAAGCCTAGAAACCTAACACTAATGAATCAAAAGAATATGGAAACAATTATGCATCTATCTAGACTAAACACTCTATGGTCTATGCAAAAATCTTATACATAGGGTGGCAAGGAGAAAATAAATTAACTAACCAAACATATTTATGATAGATATGTGACTAAGTTTTGGCCAAAACATCTTTCAAACACTAGCTTCTACCTGATAGGTAATGCACATCAAATTATCCTTCTCTGTCCATTCCACATTATATCCCAATTCTAAAGATTTCTTCCCTTAACTTTAAGCATTCAATCTTAAAACAAGTTCAATTAAAAAAGATAATTTTCATAATTCTCAATAAGGAACCCTTTACATTTTAACATCTTTTTTACATCAAAATAACCAATTTCTACTTCATTATTTACATTTCCTATTCCAAAGAAAAATTTAACTAAGCTTGTCTATAGGTTCTATACCTTCACTTTTTAAAAGACTATAATAATTTTCTTCCATTTATAAAAGAAATAAAATTTAGATCAATCTAAATACATTGAATTTCAATACAATCTAGAAAATAAATAAACAAAAAAATTATCTCTTTCTCATTAAAGATTTCCTCTAATCATATGATTAAGTTAAATTTTTATTTTATTTTTATTTTTTAAATATAGATATGTAATTTGTCATAAAAGAGAACAAAACACTAATCTTTAGAAAATAAAAATGGAAAGCTAATATGTTTAGAGAATTCCAAATGTAAAACTTTCAAAAAACTAACTAGAATAATTGTTGAGCTTAAAATAAGAGTTAAGTTGTGTAATCATAATGTCTGCAAATTAAATAACAAGTTCTAATTATGTGTTCAAATTACAAGAAATTCTATGATTTACTAGAGAATTCCAAATACTTTGCACAACAAAAAGTTTCTACTCATCATGATATTATTTAACTCAAAATAAAATTATCTTCCAGATCAAAGGATACATTAGAAAACCTATTGCTAAAAGCTATAAAAATATGAATGTTTCATATATATATATATATATATATATATATATATATATATATATATATATATATATAAGCTACTATTAGTTTTCTTGATTTTTTTGAATATATTGTTTTCTACCAGATATGATAGTTTGATGTATTATAACAACACTTGGTCTACAACCAATGAAGTGCTCAAATTATATCATTATACTTTGTCTTCCTCCTACAGAATGTCTAGTTATTATATCAATGACTACACAACATCATTTTGTTTGAGGAAAGAATTAAAATCAATGTTTTGAAATTATAGATATAAAAACTAAAATGGTGTTTAACACAAAAGTCTACAAGCACATACAACCAATAATTTTTAATTTCATACATCCACTCAACGACCTTCTTTCAGCTAGAATAATTTAGTTATGCTGAAGGAAACAAACTCTTATTTGGTTTTAAACTAAAATATTAATTATGACTATTAACGGTTTTGTTTCAAAATTCTTGAACAACTCTTTATACCAATGATATAATGATCTAGTAGCTAAGAGGAAATAGCAATATGTTATTTTTTTCTTTAAAATATTTCTTGTAATTGGTGTTTGAAAGTTTACAATCCAATACATATATAGAATTTTAAGTTTAATGGTGTTACCCAGCATGACTAATGTTTGATCTAAAAAATTTATAACATGTAACCTACACATGTGGATTTTTTAATGGGTGAGGATATCTCAAGGCATGAACTTGTCTAGATGTGCAGACATAAAATTCAAAACATTATTGATCACATGCTAGTTCATGACTAGGTTGTTATCATTTAAAAGGAAATGGAGGTTTCTCATGTGAAAGTCCTCCTTTTTTCTAAATGATTAATTATCAAAATGGATATGCATAATAGTTGGATATTAAATCAAAGACTTCAATTTTGTAGAAAAGTTATATATATAAAAAAAACATGTCTAATTGAGCATTTTTTTTCCAAAAAATTGTGTAGAAAAAGTGTCACACCTCTATAAACCATTATTCTTGAGAATATCCATGAAAGAGGACATCTCAAGAGGGGGCTTATAGATCTATATCTATGATGTGCAAAGGCTATGAGATGATGGCTCTCAAATGGACCAAACTATGCAACCCTTGCAATGTGTGCCACAAAATGAGAGATTTAGAGATGGGAGCAAGAATGCTAGCATCTAAGAATCTTGAATTAATGTAATGCAAATGAAAGCTAAATGAGAGAAATTAGAATGCAACCTCAACTATAAAATAATTATTACAAGCCCTATTTGGACTAGATGATTTAAGCTATAAGCATGGAGACAAACTAGAATTAATGAGAAGCATGAAGAATGAAGAATAGTAGATTGAAGAAGATGAGCTCCACAAGTATGAGATCTTTAATCCTAAAACATAATGTTAGTAAAAGAGTGGAGTTGTGAAGTGATGAGAGAGCTCTCCCTTTTAAATAGAAATTGACGATAGAGATCATGAGACAAGATGCATGTGATCAAGGGTGGGTTTGAAAGTGGGAGTGATCCATGTGCACAAGCATTTCTACCAATTGTGATGAAGAGTTGACTTTTGTTCCCCATGTGGGACAAAAATGTCTTTTCTTTTATTTTTAAATAAGGCAAATGATTTTGTGTGTGCAACTTAGGATAAGAGATGAGCGGGGAATTTTATTTAATGAAAAGAGGGACATGTTCTTTTAATTAAATATGAACTTAGGATAAAGTGGTCAAACTATAGGATAAAATCAAATAAATGGATTTTTGGAGATTTGATCAAGGATAATCATTAGATAAATTATGCAAAAATACTAGAAATGTGGCTCATAGTGTAGATGACCATTCTTGGGTGATTATATTTCCTCCTCTTTGACTAATGTGTGATCAGTATGGGAACACATTACGTTGAAGAATGAAGAAGCTAAGATGATAGAGATATCTAACTTTGAAGAATGAAGTGCATAGAGCTAGCAGATGATGAATGCACAATCTATTACTAGCAATATTGAACATTTGGAGAAAGAAGAGACAATATTAGTACCCTAGATGGGCACTGATATGTTGAGAAAATAAAGAGGATAGATCAAGAGAAAATAGATAGTTGTTGTAGAATGCAATTTGTAACAATGAAAGAATATTCATGTTCCCTCAGGATTGAAATCAAGATGAGATAGAGGAGATGCTAAACTAAGATAGATTTGATCAAATTAGAACAAAGAAAAGTTCATGATGATAGATAAGAGATTAAGAATAAAGAGTGACCACCAAGCAATGAAGACATGTCCCAATTTGAGAAAGTTTGACCAAGAAAGATAAAGCATAAGAATTAGGTCAAAGAAAGAAGAAAGATGAAATAGAAATGAACATGAAGAGTGGAAGAGAGTAGAAATGATGAAGAAATGATTATTTCCCCAACAAGATTCAAAGATTAAGCCTCAATAGGTCATCCAACTACATAAAATAAGGAAGAAATTTTGACTACCAAGATGAACCCAAATTTAGATTTTGATCTTGAAAATGGGCCCAGGATGTTGAGATTGGAAAAAGATAGGTCAAAAGCATAGATGAGATGGTAAGATAGAAAAGAAGAGAGAAATAGGAAAGAAGAGATAAGATCGAGAAGAGATAAGAGAAGGATGAACACAGTTAGCTAACACATCCATGAAAGATAAAGAAGAGAGTTCTCTCAACATTCAAAATGCAAAGCTAAGCTAGAATAAACCCTAGAATGAAAGCTAGTATGAAAAATCTAGATAGAATGTGAGAATCCAACCTATGTATCAAAGACATATAGGTCAAGATGAGTAGTGTAGTTAGATTCCCTAAGTTTAATATAGCAAGATTAAACCTATATCAAGGAAAAAATTCTTGAGATGGCCATCAGCACGCACTTGCAAAAAAATAGACAAGGATGATATGTTATAGATCCTAAGTGTCAAGTGGGACAAGAAAGATGCTCAAGACACCTAAGATTTAAAATGTATACCCATAGGAAGAAAGAAAAGAAAACATACCCCATGCCCCCATTCTTCTAGTCTATGACATCCTTGAGAGACTATTAGGGAGGGAACATTTGGCAAAGAAAACCATCATACACAACACACAAAGAAAATTAAAGTCAATCAAATCTCAACAAGTTTAATGTTCAAGTGCATGTGTGTAAGTTACATGACTATCTTTGTAGGACTCAAGTTTTTTAATGAGAAATATTTCAACATCCTAGGCTATATCTAAAGTATCTTATAAGTTTTGAAAAACCCTTGATGTCAAGGGAAAGTGTTAAAAAACATTGTTTAGCAAGCTACCAATACAACAAGGTACCCTAATAAGCAAAACAATTTGTGCCCCTTAGACCTAGATAGGACAACCAATTCCAAGCTAGGAAAAGTGAAGTGAGTGAGCACAAAGAAAACTAATAGATATAGGTGCAAGGGTCTCAAGTAGCACCTATTTCTATATTTTTCACTAAGATTTTTTCAAGAAATTTTGTAAAAAAATTGTATTTTTGAGATATTTGATATTTTTGGTGATACATCAAAGAGTTTATTGCTAGGTTTTCATTAAGATGGTCATTTTTTTAGGAAATTTTCTATTTTTTAGGATTATTTCAGCATCAATATTGATATAATATGGATTATAAACCAAGTGAAAAAGATGGGTAAGAAAGAAAGAATGAAGCAAGAAGGACTCACTCCTCAAGAGTACCCAAGCTAGGGAAGATAGTCATATAAAGAAGGTTTTTTAGAAGTAATAGAAGTAATGAGAAAGATAACATATAGGATAAGAAGTGGAAGCCAATAAGAGAGATAGAATATGGGATAAGAAATGGAACACAATAAGAGATATAACATGAAAGTGTGTAATCTAAAAGAGTATACATATTAAGAGACCTGTAAAAAACATATTTTACTTTGTGTTATCAAGACCAAGGGGTCAATTGGATAGGATAGCAATGAGATAGGGAAATAAGAATGAAGATAGATATGAAAGCTATGAGTGAATGAGGGAGGACAATAGGGATAAGGCAAATCATGATAGGGTAAGAAATAAATAAGATAGCCAATGCTCAAGGATAGCTCAAAGTTGTCAAGATCAAAGAGGAAAGATGGAACAAATGGATTACGAAATAATTATGCATGATGCCTATTTACTAGGTTTTTGTCATGGTACTTATCCAAGGTGCCACAAGAATTGGTTTTGACCAAGGCACATTATTTTTCATTTTTCTTTCTTTTTGGGTTTTAGAAATAGGTCAAGCTTTTAAAGGTTAGATAGTGCTCATATAGGAAAGATAAGTCATGATAAGCCAAGACCATAGATAAGTGTGCTCAAAGATGTTGATAGGGTTGTGGAAAGGAGGTGGTATAGAAAGAGCATATGGAGGATAAGAGTGCATGTCTTGGAAGAAAAGAATGGGCATGCATAGCAAGTAAGTGTAAGCTTTAGAGAATTTCATGAGGGTAGGTGAGATATTGGGAAAGATCAACATTTACACACACCTTGGGGGGTGTTAGAATGACGATGAAATATCTTGAGGTTTAGATGTATGAGGTAGCAGAGAAATTTTGTATGAAGATGGAGTGGAAGACTTAGGAAGCTTAAATGCCAACTTAGATTTTTGTTCAATATTCAAGTCTTTCAAGAGAAACTTGGGAATCCATATAGCTTTATATTTTCCTTTGGATACTTTAGAATACATTTATAAAATGATGGGTTTAGGAACCCATATTTACTTTGATTTAGCTCTTTGGGTAGTGGACCTTTTTGGTCTCTTGAATAAATTTTCTTTCTTAGAATTCACATGTTAATTAGATAGGACATAGTGATCTGCATTTTTCAATAGATTCTTGTATTTCTTATGTTGAACATCCAAATTGCTTCCAAAATACTTGGAACTCATGGATGGATAAGGCTGATATGACTGGTTTAGATGGTTGAGTGGATGGATATTTTTCAAGGATGAATGTCTTTGTTGATCTTGAGGTAAAATAGGAGAGCTAGAAGTGGAAAGTGTAGGAGATGAAGGAACATAATATCCCAATATGGATGGAAGGTTTGAAGACTTTAGCTTAGATGGATAAGGACCAAGGATAGATTTAGAAGATTGAAAGGGATAGTGGATAAGGATATCAACATATTTAGAGTGAGAAATGTGACCAAAGCCATTGATAGACTCATGAGTAGCTTTGATAGGAGAAAATTTTTTGATAGGAGAATTTGAAGCTTCAGAATAGTTTTGAAGTGGATGGAGAAGTAGAACAAAAAGGGGATACTTTGATCTTGAAAAGTTTCTTTGGATTGTATAGGAAGAGCACTTTTCTCATGTTTTTCAATAAGCTTAATGGAAATAGTGGAAGTGGTATCTTCATCATATTTGGGAGGTGGGTAAGAGATAGGATATGGAAAGGTGACATTTTGAAGGGAATAAAATGGTGCTTGATCTTGATATTTCTTGACAATTATAACTTTAGCCTTGTGTGAGTCCTCTTGAGTTGGAGCCACTTCTAAGGACAAAAGAGCTTGTGAGATTTGCATGATAGAATCTTGAAGAGGTAACAAAGGAGTAGCTAGAGTGAGCATAATAGGCATAGCATCACATGAAGGTTGGGGATCTTTAGTCTTAGTAGCATGGAAAAGGCTTACATCCAATTGAAGGTTAGTTTGATTTTATTTTAGAGGTATCCCTTGACAATATGTATAGTCCATATGGAAAGTATTGGGTTCTTTGTTTGATGGAGTCATGTTGGAAAGCTTTGAAGTGTTGGGAGATGCATGCATGTTGGAAGAAGTAGAGGTATCAAGGAAACCACCACTAGACATAGGTCCATTAATATGATCTTGCTTAAGAGAAGTATCCTTGCCACATGAGTCATTAGAGGTATTAAAAACCTCATTATCAATAAGATCTTGGACTTTTCTTTTAGCTAGATATAATAAAAAAGTACTATGCTCATTATGTCAATGATAAGCACAGTAGATATCAAAGAATGGGTTTCCATATGAGATAGTCTTATGCAATGTGATGAGCTCATGAGCAAGGATAATTTACACAATGATGTCATAACAATTTTCCAAGGGAGTAAAAGTAATCTCAAAACTATTTCTAGGCTCTTTTTGTTTCTTCTCAAATAGATAGAATGATTTCATGTCTTCATCATATTGGTCAAAGATAGGATTGTCATGAAAGTTTAGCATAGACTTAAAGGAGGTTTTACTTGCTAGCTCTCTAAAGAGGACTTTAGATCCAGTAGGTGAAAACAATTGATGTCTTGAAGTAGAGAATGTAGACCTTGAAGAAGATGACCCATGTTTATGTAAAGGTATTAAGGGAGATTCATTTAAGAATGAAATATTCTCCTCTAACATTTTCTCAAGTTAAGGCTTCATTTCTATCACTTGATTAGAGAGATGAAGGTAATAAAAATCATTCTTCTCTTCTAGTTCTTTGTATTGAGAGTATAGATCTTGAAACTCTTTACTGGCATGGAAGATATCATGATCATCTAGATTTGGTAGCACAAGGTTTGAATTCCGTAGTGGTAGATAGATAATCAAGCATGAAGGAGACTAGAGGAAGCTAATAAAGTGACACAAGATAACTTGATGTCCAAACTAGAGAGGTAGAGTGTTCATATGTCAAAGAGATGTAGCAATGAAAGAGTGACTTGTCAAGAAAAGTGTCCAAGCAACTTATGACACCCATGACTCAAGTCAAGATCTAGGCAAGAGGCCCAATAGCCAATTAGATAGATAAGAAAAAATAAGTGAACAAATCTTCCAATCAAGGAGTGTAATCAATAGATCAAGTTAACCTTTAGCAAAAGAGGGTCCTAGAAAGAAGATGTATATGAAGAAGGTGGGATAGACCGAAAGCCACTTTAAGCATGTTCAAGCAATAGAGACATAGTAAAGCAAAGTCAAATGATGAAACTCCCCTTATTAAGAAAATTTTTCACTTGATGTTTTGACTTGGTTGACAAAGTTTGACAATAGTTGATAGAATAAAAGAAATTTCAAGCAAGGTAGTGATACATGGAGTAGTCTTAAAACAATAAAGAAAGGGACAAAGAAACCTTGCATGATACAACCATATGTGAGGTCCTAAAAGAGAGCCCTAGAGATATCATCATGTGTATGTTCAAAAGATTCCCATGGGTCTAGCACATTTGAGAATACATCAATCAATATCTACCTAAAGGACATGGTTCCTTACTCAATACCTTGGCCAACAACTTGATGCTCCATTGCCTCACGCAAAGTGGTTTCCCAAAATATATATTGACTTTTTCATAGATGGATTACCCACATCTAAAGGAACACATATGGTGAGTCAAATATTGGGGTGATCTAGGTAGTCCACTAGGATCTATCCTTGCACCAAGATATTGAGCAAAAAATAAGGGTAGCATCTATCCTAGGTTCTTATTAATGGCTTTTGTTCATATCACTCCTCTTTCTCCCGATATAGGACACCTTATCATATGATAAGTAATGGACCTTGCGGCCACAACAATACCTCAAGCATTCTCACCTAGTGATTTCCTCATGGTCACAATCCCACAAGTACTTCCACTAGATGAAGGAAAGTAACATGTCTACCTAGGTTTTGTATCCTTGATAGCCTTGATTTTATAGTGGGTTGGAAGCATTGGGTTTGCTTTTCCCCACTTGGGTCATTCCTCTTGATCTCTCAAGAGCAGGCCTACTAAAAGATTCTAGACTAAAAAACTAGATCCACTTATGAAGTTCAAGATTTCTAATTCACCTTAAGTGTGAAGAGCATACTCTTCTATTATAATTTCTTCCCTCGAACACACCAAGAAATGTTCATGTACCCCTTACTCCACCTTAGCATATCAAATGGGTCAAGATTTTTTATTCACCCAAAGGTGAGAGCATACTCTCCTACCAAGTGACAAGCTTTAGTAAAGTAAGTAATTATGTGCCTAGAAATTAAAAAACAACTAATCAGATGTTGCACATAAAAAATAACTAAAGCACAAAAAAACTTTTTGGTTCATTTATTTATTTTGTTTGGGCAGCCCTGTAAACGAGTGTTAGTAGTCCTTTTTGCAATTTTTATCTTTGACAAGCATCCTTTTCAGCAATAAAATGAGAAACTCCCTACAAAACAACCAAGGTTAGGGCATAATAACCAAGTAAGACCTGAAACACAAAGTGATTAATTATCTCAAAAATTTAAGTTATCTGTTAACCTAGTGTATGCAAAGAAACTGCAAGTTAATCACAAATGCTCTGATTTTTACTCATTGCTTTTGACCTAGTCAACAAGATTGGACATTTTTTTCTATAATTTTGGATTCAAAAATAGAAATGAAAAGAAGATTCCCTTGCTAAAAACAAGAGATATTTCCACAAATGCATGAAATTTAGCAATATCTTTTAATTTGTGCCCTAAAGACTCATTTTCTCAAAACAAACCAATTTTTTCTAATCAAGTTTGTGAGCCCTAATATTACCTCTAAATTCAAATCATAAAGAACTAACCCCATGTATAATTCATAGACCTTTCCAAAAATCTAAATTTTTCCAACAAAAAATCTGATTTGCAACTAGAAATGACATTTTCTAAAAAATAAATAAAAAATCATAACTAACTCAAATCAACTCAAAATGATCTCCAAATTGGAATTAGACATCTTGGATGCATTGCCAACATGCAAAAAAAAGTCTGAAATAGACTTCAAGCAGCTTAGGAGATATGATCCAATCTTTAAAAATCTAGAGTTTCAACCTTCAAACCAATCTGCACAAGGGTTATCCTTAAAACCAAGTGAGAACTCGACAAAAACACTTGATTAGAGCCAATATCTTGCTGTTAAAAAAAACCTAAAAATTAAAAATGAAACTAAAATTAAACAAAATGGAGCTATAAACTTGATTGAATCCCCATGGTGGGAGCCAACAATGTGCGTACAAAAAATGTCACACTTTTATAAACAATTATTCTTGAGAATACCCATGAAAGAGGACATCTCAAGAGGTGGCTTATAGCTCTCTATCTATGACATACAAAGGCTATGAGATGGTGGGTCTCAAATGAACCAAAATATACAACCATTTAAAGGTGTACCATAGAATAAGAGATTCAAAGATGGGAGCAAGAATGCTAGCATCCAAGAATCTAGAATTAATTTAATGCAAATGAAAGCTAAATGAGAGAAGGTGGAATAAAATCTAAAATAGAAAATACGTATTACAACCCCTGTTTAGACTATATGGTTTAAGCTATAAGTATGGAGAGAAACTAGAATGAATGAGAAGCATGAATAATCAAGAACAAAAGATAGAAGAAGAGGAGCTGCACAAGTATGAGATCTTCAATCTTGCAGCATAATGATAGTAAAAGAGTGGAGTTGTGAAGTGAGGAGAGAGCTCTCCCTTTTAAAGAGGAATGGATGATAGAGATCATGAGACAAGATGCATGTGATCAAGGGTGGCTTTTGAAAGTGGTAGTGATCCATGTACACAAGCATTTCCACCAATCGTGATGAAGAGTTGACTTTTGTCCCTCATGTAGGACAAAAATGTCTTTTCTTTTATTTTTAAATAAGGGAAATGATTTTATGTGTGCCACTTAGGATAAGAGATGAATGAGTAGGAAATTTTGTTTAATTAAAAGGGGGACATGTTCTTGTAATTAAATATGAACTTAAAGTGGTCAAACTATAGGATAAAATAGATGAAAATAAATGAGTTTTTGGAGATTTAATCAAGGATAGGCATTAGATAAATTGTGAAAAAAATCTAGAAAGGGGGCTCATAGTCTAGATGATCATTTTTAGGAGATTATAAAAATATTATAAACTTCTACATTTTCTATAGGGATAATGATCTCCAACTATATCATCACCTGGTATGAGATAAACTACTACAAAATGTTTCTCCTTATAAAATCTAAAATAGAAATTGAATCATAGGTGTACTTTGTGTTCAAATCTAGCTTCATTTTCTCAAAAAGAAATATTCATCATAATGATATAAACATTTTGTAGCAATAAGCTAGATTTGAACACAAAGTACACCTATGATTCAATTTCTATGTTCAATTCACATTTATATCCATAAATATTTCCTATACAAGGAAAAGAGGTAATAGAGGAACCAAGTATTCATGTGTTGTTACTAAAAACATTCTTGAGCTTATGTGTCTTCTTATTTTGGATTAATGGAAGAAATAAGTTTTGAAGAGACACAAAACCCTTTACAACAAAAGCCTCTTATAAGTAGATACACATGAGAAAGATAGTCATAATGTAGTTACTAGAAAAAAACAAAAAAGATAGCTGACAACAAGAAACTATGCAACATCAACAACAGAAATGGCAAGGGTGAAACAACCCAACAAAGATATATAAATCAAAAAAAGACCAAAACAGAAAAACCAGGAAACTAGACAAAGTCCTAGAGAAGATGCTCTATTTGATATTCTAGATCTTCCATTTTCTATAGAGCTTAAAGGATGGATTCCTCTTTAGTCTCTGCCACTTTGGTCTCCTTCACTTTCTATCTCATATTGGCCCTTTTTCTCTTGCTAGGACCCATGATTTCATCAGTGTCTACCTTGTCCTTGTCCAAATTAATGACCTATTTTTGCAACCTTTTGTAGTTTTTATGGTTCATCTTGGATGCCTTTAGTTCCTCATGATTATGGTACAAAACGGTAACCAACATATTTTCATTATTTTTTCCCTTTTAGTCAACTTCTTAATATTGTTCTCCATTTCCTTAACTAATCTACTCAATTTAGTATTCTTCTCATCACTAGTATCCTTTCTAGCATCCTTCATTTCTATTTTAGTCGATTGGATTTTATTGACAAGCCAATTGTCAAACTAAAGGGAATTAGAATACTTGGCTTGAGCAATATCAGGAATCTTCAACTTACCCATTTTCTTGTCCTTATTTCTAGTATTGGACTAGACAACCGGCATAGTATCATGTGTTTTGACAGTGTCATGTCCAATTTTAGTATTACAATCCACCATGTTGCCACTAATGTCATTTAGGTCTTTCATTGCCATGGGTTCCAAATTGGTGTGTTGACTACAATTCACATTCTCCTGATACTTCAAAGACAACCCGTTAGCTTTGTCAATGTAGTCCTCCTCAATCTCATTGCTGGCATAATTTTCATCCTCTAGGATCTCCTTGTCTTCCACACCATACCCTTTGTCAAGATCAACATTACCCTTTGCATTATTATCATCTTTTTTTCCATATTTTCTTTTGCCTTATCCTTGCAGAGAGTGAGATCTTCATTACCTTCCCCACATTCATCTTTCGTGTTAATATTTTCCTCTTCCTTGGAGTTGGTTTGATCATCATCATTAGGACAGCTAACCTCCTCCCCTTTAGAGCTATCATTTTTCTTAGTATCCTAGTCCTCTATCTCCAAAGAGGTTGAAATATCCTTGGAACTATTGAAAGGGGTGGATAAAGTAGTCCCTTCTAGTTCATACACTTTGAATTTCTTCTTCTTTTTAAGGTCCTTATCTAAATTAGAAGATCCATTTGATGAGTCCTCTAGGTTTGAGCTGACAACCCTACTTTTCTTTTCCTATTTTACCTCCCTCTTCCTTTTCCTACAGGTCTCCTTTTTGGACTTCTAATTTTTAATCACCAGCAAGTCACCATCTTTGTGCTTCTCACAATACTTAGCAATCAAACACATTAAACCCTCATGAAGAATAGGGTTAGACGAGTTCTTGCAATTCTTTTCAAGGCCCTTAACCAAAGAATTTTAAAGATAGAAAGGAAACAAAACTTTAACCTCATGTCTAGTGTGATTAAGAAAAACAAAGTAGTAGTTACAAACTCTTGTGAACCTACCATCAAGAGTGATATACTCCATAATTACTTTAACAACATTTTTCCATTTCTTCTTAATCTAATGGATGTTTAAGAAACTAGCATGCTTCTTAACTAGAAAACCCTTTTTCTTTTTATTAGTTGGGAATATATTAAGGGCTTCTTTTACATACTTAATGTCTTTAAAAAAAATACCTGAATTGGACAACGCAGTAACTTTAGAAATTAGGTCAATGTTGATAATAACCCTTCGGTTGTGCAGAATAACCTTAGTATTTTGCCACGTCTTCAAAAATTGTTGAGTAATATACTTGTCCATGCCAAGGAACTTCTCTAAAACTTCACAACACCACCTTTCTTTAAAATTATCCAAGTATTTTTATGCTCCTTCCATTGACAATCCTCCGGCTCAAGAAAATTAAGATCAATCCCCATGGTATGCTTCTTTATGTGGATATTAAGCCCCTGTAATGACATACTTTGCATACTACCCACTTTACCTATACAATCCTCTTTACATTCTGAATGAGTATTGAACCCCACACAATCCCAAAAGCCAGTGTTGTTCCTTATGAGCAAAGTACTAGTGTTAAAAAAAAATTAAATTTATCCTTCATTCTTATTAATAATGACCCTTGCTTGAGAGTTTAATCTATCATGATTAATAATATTATTAAGCTTGTCTTCCATCTTTTTGGTGCCTTTCCACTTTATAATTTCATTACTCCTCAGGCCAAATTAGCCAGCCCGTTAGTAGCTTTATGTATCCTCTTGTTGTTGTTCACCTGCATGTGTTTATTTTTCCTTTCTTCTCTTTATTTTATTTTATTTTTCCCCAATCTATCCCTGCTCATTTTTCAATAGTCATGACATCTATCTCACATGAAAATATTTTTAACTAATGGTTAACTCCCTTTGTCATTAATTACCACTAGTTCCATCCCAACAAATTTCAGTTATTCCAATCTTATTGTAAACAAGATATTTTATTTTCTCAAATTCCTCTTTCAATAAAGATCTAATAAATTTCTTAATTATTTTATTAATCAATTAATTGATTCTATTTATATAAAAATAGAAATTTTAAAGAAGTTTTTAAAATCTCTCAAGTTCATTTTCATTAATTTTCAAATAATTAACATTCACACACATACGTACTTGAGTATGAAGGAGCATTATCTATCATAATTTTTTTTCAAATATAAAAAATAAAATAATTATAAAAATTTCAAATTCAAATTTTAAACAACACATTTTTTTTTAATCTATGTGGTGTTTACAACCATATTTTTTCGAAACATCATTTCTGAGGAGCTAACTTCCTATACCTCAACCACACTCTCATCTTCCATTCCTTGCTCAATCATTCAAAAACTCATTTTTTTATTAGTAGGTTAGTAACTAAAATTTCATAATCAAATTTTTGAAATGCATATTCCTTCTACATTGCAAACACAAATCATTCATAATTATGATATTGAAAATATCGACGTATAATTGAATTAAAAAGACATTACTTTTAAAATTAGATACTTTTTATTTTATTTCCAATTCAATTCTAAGATGATGAAATATAAATATTAACATCCCATATATCTTACACATGATATTTCATCAAAGAAAAATATATAGAAATGAAAATGCATCATATGTCAAATTAGCAAAGATATCTATTTCATACTTCTATATCAACTAATCTTAATGACTTGGGTCAAAAAACATCTGACTAAGTCAAAAGAGTCAAACAAAGTCAATAAATCATTCTAAAATATAGGAGTCTAAAAGTCAATTGGGACATCCCTCCCCTCTAGGAAGAGACATAGACCAAATGTCTTATGAAAATTTAACACATATTATCACACTATGCATAATACAGAAAACATGACTAAAATATCATAATAGAGTGTATACAAATAAATGCAGAAAATAACTATGTATACCATCTCTATCCTCTCATTTAGCACTATTAATAGAAAGTTGATCCCATTGGACTATATCCTACAAGATCTTGCTATTACATACTTTGATGGTGCATAGATCAGCCATGTGGGATGGCTCCACTAGTACCACTCTTGGATATTTTACCTATAAAACATCTCAATCAAGGATATGAGAAGCATTTGGATGGTAGGGTTTCAATAAATAACATGAAACACATTATGATTATGGGAAAGAGCTAGTGGTAGGGAAAGTCTATATGCAATAGGATTGATGATCTCCAAAACCTCAAAAGGCCCCACATATCTAGGTGCAAACTTAGAAGCTTTTTCAAATGATATGAAACTCTTGTGTGGCCTCACACACAAAAAAACTTTGTCCCCCACCTAAAACTATCTAAAAGTGTGGTTCTTGTTTGCATAATTCTTTTTTCGACATGTTGCTTCCTTTAGCCTTTCTTTGATGAGAATCATTTATTCCTCCATAACACTCAACATGTTAGGACCAATCATAACTATGTCTGCAACTCTATCCTAACTGATAGAAGTTAAACATTTATGTCCATGCAATGCTTCAAATGGATTCATTCCTAGTGAAGCATGGTGTGAGTTGTAGTAAAATTCTACCAAGAGAATATATTTCTCCCACTTGTATTGTTGATCCATGTTGTACATTCAAAGAAAGTCCTAAAGAACTTGATTAACCCTCTATGTTTGTCCATATATCTGAGGGTGATATGTTTCATTGAAGTTCAAACTAGTACCCAAATATGTATTCAAGGTTTTCCAAAATCTTGATGTCATCCAAGTGTCCCTATCGGATATTATAATCTCAAGAACTTCATACAATTTGAATATCTCATGAACAAACTTCTTGGCCAAAGACAAAGATTCATCCCTCAAAATTTATGTTATGAAATTAGCTACCTTATTAAATCTATCAACCACAACCAAGATTACATCATTTCATAGGAAACCCTTGGACAAAGTCCATTGTGATAACCTATCACTTATACTCTAGTATGTCATGATGATACAAAAGTCTAGCTAGATGAACATATTCAACCTTATCCCATTGACATTCTTAACATTGTGCTATAAAAGAAACCACATCTCTCTTAAGTCCTATAAAAAAGTACAAGGGCCTCATATTAGAAAGCATCTTATTTAGCCCTAGTTGTCCTAAAAATGGAGTGCAATGCATCTCTTCAAAAACCAATTTCCTCAACCCTGCCTAGTTGGGAGTATACATCCTTCCTTAGTATCTCAATATACCATCCTCATCCATGGAGTAAACCACCAAATTATATTTTGTTGGATCATTAAGCAATGATGATTTGACCAACTCATAGTTGTCATCACCTTGGAGATTTTGCAACACTTGTTCCTTCAAGTGTGTCCTAGTAGTGGATATAGATGTAATATATCTCCTTCTACTCAATGCATCTGCCAATCTATTTTCTTTACCCTTTATATACTCAATCCCAAAATTATACTCACTTAAGAACTCTAATCAACACCTCTATCTAGCATTAAGGTTAGGTTGTGTGAAGATGTACCTCAATCCCATATTTTATATCACTAGTTCAAATGGCTTACCCAAAAGGTAGGGTCTCCACATCACAAGTGCATGTACTTTGGCAGCTAGCTTCAAATCATGAGGCACATAATTAACCTCATATTGTTTAAATTTATGTAATTTTTAAGCTACCACCTTACCATCTTATATAAGTACACCTCCTTATCCCTCACTTAAAGCATTAGTGATAATTGTAAAATAACCATTAGGGTTAAGCATGATCAAGATAGGAGGAGTTGTGAGCTTATTCTTTTACAAATAAAAGGCTTTCTCACAATCATTATTCCACTCATACCTCTTCCCTTTCCTCTAGAGGGATGCAATAGGTGTGGCTATTATAGTATCCATACCCTATTCTAAATGCAGTTCTAGCTATATCTTCATCTTTGATCCGTAGTTGATGCTATCTAGATCTCAAGTCAATTTTGGAGAGCATCATTTTTCCCTTCATTTGAATGAACAACTCATCTATTCAATGAAGTGGATATCTACTCTTAGTAGTCACCTTGTTAAGCACTTGGTAATGTATACATAACCTCGAGGTGTCACCCTTCTTCTTCACAATGACCATAGGTGCTCCCCATGGTGAGACACTAGGGCATATGAACCCTTTATCTAGTATTTCCTACAACTGCATCTTGAGCTCATACATCTTAGTTATTGTCATTATTAAGGGATCCTTGTATTAGATATTTTTTCTAGGCATAACATCTATAGAGAGGTCAAATTCCCTCTTGGGAAGTGGCTCAGGTAATTTTTTTGGAAACACATCCTAGAACTCTTGCAAAATGGGAAAATCATTTACACTAGGGGGAGTGTCAAGATATTTTTCATGTGCTATGTATATCATGCACCATTTCCTCTTACCCTTTTTCAATTGCATAGTTGATATATGTCTTAGTTCCAAAGGTCTCTTTGTACCCTTAACAATTATAGGTAACCCTGCATTATCTAGACATTCAATGGACTTCTCCTTGTAGTTTATTATAGCTTTATGTTCATCTAGCCAATTGATATGTACAATAATATCATATGATCCTAGTGGAGCAACATAAATATTAACTTGTGTTTGAATGTTTGGAAGTTCCAACTTGCTCCAAGATAGACATTATTCAACCTTACACTCTATCCCATTGTCAAATTGTACCATCAATCATTTAGACATGAAACCAATTCTAATAGGTAATAAATACATTACTCTAGGATATTTGAAACACTCAATAGCTCTAGTATCAATTAAAAAATTAATATCATGTCCATAGAGCTTACCAGCCAACAGTGTGGGAGTTGTCTGAAAATTAGTTTGACAATGGTCAATAGGTACATGAATCTGGTGCTGAACCTAAGGCACTTGACCATCCCTCTATTTAGTGTTTTGAGGACAAGATGAATCATAATGATTGCTTCCATAAGTGAACCACCTAGTTCTTGGTCCCTTTCTATTCTCATTTTTATTCCTCCAGTTGTTTCTATTTTTGTTGTTCCCATTCTTGTTATTTCCCTTGCTCCAATTTTGGTTTTGAATGGCATTGGTATTTCTCCATGCATTACCCCTACCTTTTTCTCTCATGTTCTATATTTTTTGTTATTCATTTTTCTTTGATTTCTTATTTTCACACTTCTTCTTAAATCCTTGATTGTTATTATTTCTTTGTGAAGTTCTAGTGGCAGGTACTTTCTTCAATTTATGCTCTTGAAGCAAGGCCTTAAGATAGGAAATTTCCATATTCTTTGGTTCATACATCTCCACGTTAGATCCAATCTTAGGACAAAGTCCCAATAAAAAACCCACACATTCTAAAATGCTCATCCTATAGATATTGTAGAACATATTTAACCAAGTGGAAAAATCGCTCATGATACTTGGTCATAGTCATGACCCCCTAAGTCAAGATCTAGAACTTAGACACTTTCCTGTCATAGAATAATTGGGGCAACCATCACTTCCTAAAAAGAGCTAAGAAGTCTTCCCATGTATTTTTTCTAGTTTGTAGCTTCCTCTCATCCATCTCATTGTTCCACCATGTAGTTGCTTCACCAACCAATTGAAATGCTCCACATAATGCTCTGGACTATTCTAAAAAGTTGTGGACATGAAAGTATTTCTCCATGCAGATAATCCATGCCCCTAAGGTCTTACCATCAAAGGTAGTTGGTATGACCTTTTTAAGATCTCTACTTTACTCCTTTGTTATCTGTTCATTATTGAGATCTCCATCTTTTGCATCAATATTCCTTTTTAGGTGTTTCTCATTTATCCTATCCTCTTTAGCCTTTTGAAGGGCTTCCAGCCTCTGATCCTCTTCTTGTTTCTATTGAGCTTCAACTGTCATGTCATCTTCAACTTTCCTTTGAGTCTCATTCTCATGTTTCTGATTCTACCTACCCCTCATATCATATTCAAGGTGATCCATATGTTCACCCTGTTGTTGAAGTAGGTTTCCCTACTGATCAGAAGGTCTAAAATCTGATTCGCATTCAATTCATTATTATTTCTTGTTCCTAATCTATTATTATTTTTGGTATTTTTTATTGTAAGATAATTCCTAGTAATAAAAAGTACACAACTTAGTAATGGTGGACCAAGGTCCTAGTGTTTTAACACAACTTTGATACCACATGTAAGACCAAATTTTCTAAAACATAGAAAAGACTATAAGTTTGAATAACTCAATATATACAATTATCAAATCTCTACATATAATGTTGACTTTTAGTCAAGCATTGATACATTAATGAAATATACTTATGAAAACTTAATTCTTCATGTATGACCAATATACATCCAAATAAGACCATTTTTTGTCTATCCATCAAGGTTCCACACTAAAACTCCAACCCTATCTCCTAAACCTTCAAATTTCATGTCTACTTACAAATCCTGAGACATGAGTGTGGCCCAGATGCTTTTACTACCCAACCATGGAGTGACCAACTACCTTGGGGCTCTTCCTGAAATGAAAAGCGCACCGACCCTTGCTCAAGAAGCCTAGTAACATGAAACTAACATGTCAAAAGAATATGGCAAAAATTATGCATCTATCTAGAGTAAACATTCTATAGTCTAAGTAGAAATCTTATACATAGGTTGGAAGAGAGAAAATAAATCAACTAATGAAACATATTTATGATACATATGTTACTAATTTTTGGTCAAAACATCTTTCAAACACCAAATTCTAATTGGTAGGTTATGCACATCAAATTACCCTTCTCTATTTATTCCAAACTATATCCCAATCCTAAAGATTTATGATGCAAGGAGCTCCCCTTAATGCCATAAACTCATAACAAAAAAATAGAAACAACAGAAAATGTGAGAACAAAATATGGACTTCTTATTTGCACCACAAATGTAGAATCATAGAATTCATAACTACAATATGCTAACCCACATGGGCACATTTAGTATAATAATTTTCAAGACAAGCTGTGCACTATCCCCTAGAGATGCCCTAGACAATGTTCGAGCCATTCTTAAATAGGTAGTTCTATGCCACCTGGGAAGGTTCTAGATGCTCAAACTTAATATCTAGGGTTGACTGACCCTATCAATACACATAGAGTCAGCCAAATACATCTTTGACAAATTATTTTAGAAATTTTGGTAGCCCAACTTCTAAAGGCCATAACTCACAAATCGTTGCTCCAATTGGCTATTATAACCACTTTTCAGAAATGCTAGCTCTTGATCTACAGGCTTGGAACTGCACTAGTGCGCTTTTGTCAAGTTTTGGGTACTCCAAGGCCTTCAATAGTCAGCCTAGAGATTTTTCTACAAATTTTTCTACCGAAAATCTGCAATAACTTCTTTGATACTTAAGTTGGAGTAATGAGATTTTTACAATGGCTTATATCTAAAAAATGAACCTTCCCTATAGAAAACGAGAACATTCTGAGCTCATATAACAAACTTACTAAAAATAGTAAGTTTCCATAAATAGTAACCACCTTGTCTACTAGCCCTTATTAAAATAGAAAAGACTGAAAATAAAATATTTTTGGGTGATGCAAGATTGCCCTTACACCTAGGATGCTCCTACATCAAACACCTAGGGTAGTTTGAGAAGTGACCCTGTTATGTCTTAGGTGTTTAAAGGAAAACCAAGATGGTTGACCTCCTCCTTTACTAGCCATGATGAATCCTCAATTGGTCTCCCTTTCCATTTGACCAGATATTCTTCATAAGTTATGTTTCTAGTACTTTTTCCAACACGACTGTCTAGTATCTCCTCAATCTCCTTTGTAGTTGAACTAGCTATTGGAATGCTCCACTACACTTCTACAACTTCATCTCCATCACCTCCTTCATAATACTCTATCAAATCTAAAATATTAAATACTGGTGAAATATTCAATTTAGCAAGAAACTCCACTTCATACACATTGCCATAATCATGCCTCTTCACTATCTTGCACAATCCAAACTTTTTCATCTTCAACTTATTATATGTACCCACTACAAAACACTCAGTTCCCAAATGAACCATGACTTCATCTCCAATCTAAAATTTTTTATATCTTCTTTTCACATCTGCCTTAGCCTTATACTATGTATTCATGTTTATGATGTTCTTCCTCACCTCCTCATGGATGTTCTTCAAATTTTCAAGAAAATCTTCTGTTTCAGCATTACTTATCTCTCCTTTATCCAATTGCCTCAATTCAGAAGCATTTCTAGGACTACTCCCATTTACAATCTGGAATGGTGATTTACTAGTACTACTAGTGACATAATTATTATATGCAAATTCTACCTATGGTAAAATCATATCCCATCCTTTTGGTTTATCTACAACCAAGTATCTCAGCAAATTTTCCAAACTGTGATTCATAGCTTCTGTCTGTCCATTAGTCTATGGATGATGTGATGAACTAAACCTCAAATCTATCTTTGACATCTTCCACAATGTATGCTAGAAATACCCAAAAAATTTGGTATCTCGATCTAAAACTATACTCTTTGGCAAACCATGTAATCTCACCACTTTTCTAAAAAATAACTCTGATACATGAATAACATCACTAGTCTTCTTGCATGGAATAAAATGTGTCATCTTTGAAAACTCATCAACCACCACAAAAATAGAATCATGCCCATACTATGTCGTTAGTAATCCAAGAACAAAGTCCATGTTGATATCCTCCCATGGCTTCTCTAGTATAGGTAATGGTTGATACAACCTTGTATTCTACTTCACTCCTTTCGCCATTTGATGTACTCTACAAATTTTCACAAACTTCCTCACATCTTACTGCAACTGTGGCCAGTGGTAATTTTTAGCAACCAAAGCTATAGTTTTATCTCTACCAAAATGTCAAGCCAATCCTTCACTATGCTTCTCCTTGATGAGATTATCTCTTATTGAACTTTTGGGAATGCACAATTGGCTTCCCTTGAACAACATATTATCTTGGATCATGAAATCCAACCACTTTTTCCTGTCAAGTGTAACAGGTTATGTCATGTCTTCTATGCTTTACCAAAATCAACATCATCTAGATATAATGTATTGAGTTCCTTGAACCCAACCACCTCTATCTACATTTCTATCAGCAAAAGTTGTCTTCTACTAAGAGCATCTGCAACTTTTTTATACTTCCCACTCTTGTATTTCAAAACAAATGTATAACTCTACCAAAACTCAACCCACTTTAAATACCTTTGGTTCAATTTTTCTTGACTATTAAAATATTGCAAAGCTTGATGATTAATATATAAAACAAACTTCTTAGGAAGAAGATAGTGTCTCCACTTCTTCAATGCTTGAACTATAGCATAAAATTCTTGATCATAAACAAAATATTTTCTTTTTGCATCATTCAACTTCTCACTGAAATAAGCAACAAGTCTACCTTCCTTGCTCAAAACAACTCCTATTGCAATAATGCTAGCATCACAATCTAGTTGAAACACCTTGTTAAAATTAGGAAGTTCTAAAATAGGTTGCTCAGTAACTTTTTGTTTCAACAAATTGAAACTCTTATTTTCTCCTATAGTCTACTTAAAATCTTTCCTATCCCCTCTCACTATTTCAATCAAGGGTCTACAAATACTGTTAAAACTTCTTATGAACTTTCTATAAAATGTAGCCAGATCATGAAAACATATTACCTTTTTTGCACTCCTCGAAGTAGGTCATTCAAGGATAGCCTTCACTTTCTCTTGGGCCATTTTTATACCTTCTCCTGAGACTAAAAATCCCAGGTACACCAATTCTTTCTTTACAAAGTTGTACTTCTTTAGGTTTATCAACAACTTTTCTTCCCTCAACTTATCAAACACCTTGTGAATATGAATCAAATTCTCCTCTAATTTCTTACTAAAGATCAATATATCAGCTAGATAAACAATGAAAAACTTGCCTAGAAACTCTTTTAGTACCTTATTCATGAGCCTTATGAAAGTGCTTGGTGTATTGGTTAGCCCAAAAGGCATGACTAACCACTCATATAGTCCTTCCCTTGTCTTAAAAGTAGTCTTCCACTCATCACCTTCTCTAATATGAATTTGATGGTACCCACTCTTTAGATCTATCTTTGTGAAATACTTAGCTCCACTCAAATAGTCCATAATATCATCCATCCTTGGCAATGGATATCTATACTTTATTGTGATCTTGTTGATAGCATGAGAATCTATGCACATCCTCCATTCTCCATTCTTCTTTGGTGCTAATATTGTTGGTACAGCACATGGACTCAGACTCTCTTGAATCAACCCATTCTATAACCACTCATGAACTTGCCTATTTAACTCTTTACTTTATGTTGGTTTTATTCTATGCACTACTTTGTTTGGAAAATTGGCTCCTGGAACCAAATCCATTTGGTGACTGATCTTCCTCATTGGAGGAAATCCTTCAGGTACATTATCTAATACTATGTTAGAAAACTCTCTCAACATATCTACAACTTCTATAGGTACCTCTACTTCTTCATTACTATCTTTAGGAATTTAGCAAAACACATATGCTCATGTTTCATACCTTTAAGAGACTCTTTTCCATCAAAAAAAACATATTTTGGTAGCACTACATACATTTTCTTCTTTATCCTTCAATGGCTTGAACTTATGTTTCACTCCATCCTTAGTTAGAGTGTAGGTATTTTCTTGCCCATCATGTACAACATTCCTGTCAAACTGCCATGACCTACCCAACAACATATGACATATGTCAATAGGTATGATAGCACATAGTACCTCATCTTGGTAGCTTCTAATCTTAAACTTTACTAAGCACTGCTCATTGACCATGACGTTCTAGTCATCTTGCACCCAAACAATATGGTATGGATGTGGGTTTTTTTTCCTTTTTAGCTTTAACTTGGTGACCATCATTTCTAACACTAGATTTTTAGTACTTTCACCATCAATGATCACATCACAACACTTATCTTCACATCTGTACCTTGTGTGAAACAAGCTCCTTCTTTGTTTAGGTTCATTCTTACCATTCGACAAGACTCTTCAGTTAACTAGGACTTCTCTTTCAACATCTTCAAAATGTGAGGATCTGGCATCTTCATCAACATGTGCAACTCTTGCCTAACCTTCTTTTTTTTGTTCCATCCTTGCTTGGCACTGGGTACACTCAAATGCTCTATGCCCTTCTTCTCCACAGTGAAAACATTTTCCACAGAAGCATCCTCTTCTAGATCCTTGTCATCTGCCTCTTCTGCTTTGATCTCTATTGTTCTAATCATGGAAATGATTGAAATTGTTTCCCCTTTGGTTCTAACTACTACTTCCAGCCTCATCCTTATTCTTTTGATCATCATTACGAGCATCGTAAGATCATCCACTTGATCTTCCACCATGACCTCTTCCACCATTCTTATTGCCCAACTTCTTACTCAATTTCTCCTCAACTCTTAGGGAAAACTGGTATGCCTCCTCAATAGTGCTCATTTGAACCAGACTTAGCTCATCCTAAATGCTTGGCCTTAACCCATTAAGATAATAGATGACTTTCTCCTTATTAGCTTATGCATGTCTAATTCTAATGAGAACTTGGTAGATCTCTTTGGTATACTCTTGAACAAATTTTCTTGCCTTCAACCCTTGCATCTTCTTCAACAAATCAAGCTCATAATCCATGTGAATAAATTGTCGCTTCAGTTTATTTTTTATCTAGTCCCATCTGGTGATTTTTTCCTTTCCCTTTCTATTTTCCTCCAACTGAACCTCTTGCCACCAAATCTTTGCATGTCCCTTTATTTTTGCCTTTGCAAACTTGACCCTATCAAGATCATCAATATCTTCACACTCAAAGTACTCCTCTAGTTCATTGATCCAATCGATTAGCTCCTCAGGGTTAAGATTTCCCAAAAATGTGGTAACCTCAAACTTAGGTCTTCTTCCAATCTTAGAGATGGCCCTAAAAAGCTTCTCTTCCTCTAGATTTAGAATTGCCTCTACTTCGGCATTTTCTTCTATTTCATTCTCATCCTTGCTTTCGACTCTTATTGGAAAATTCATTCCTCTACGCATTTGTTCTTCCAATGCTCGGATTTGTCTTTGGAGGGCTCGTAAACTCTCAAGTGTAACACCTATAGCTCTTCCACCATGCTCTCTTCATGGAGTCATTTTGTGCTTCTTCTAAAACCCTATTGCAAACTACCTCATAATCAACGATCTATCTACGCGCTCAACCCAAACCATCGTCCTGGTGCAAGTTGCCTCATAGTCGGCCATCTGTCCACACACTCAAGAACTCTAGCTTTGATACCACTTAATGCAGGGAGCTCCCCTTAATACCATAAACTCATAATAGAAACATAGAAACAATAAAAAAATGTGAGAACAAAATATGGACTTCTTATTTGCACCGCAATTGCAGAATTACAGAATTCATAAGTACAATATGCTAACCCACACGGGCACCTTCAGTACAATAATTTGCAAGACAAGCTACAAACTATCCCCTGAGATGTCCTAGACAATGTTTGGGCCTTTCTTAAATAGATAGTTTTATGTCACTTGGGAAGGTTCTAGATGCTCAAACTTAATACTTAGGGCCGATAGATCCTAACAATATCCATAGAGTTAGCCAAATACATGTTTGACAAATTATTTTAGAAATTTTTGGTAGCCCAATTTTCGAAGGCCATAACTCACAAACCATTACTTCAATTGGCTATTATAACCACCTTTCAGAAATGCTAGCTCTTGATCTGTAGGCTTAGGACTATGCTAGTGCCCTTTTGTCAAGTTTTTGGACCTCATCCGGGCACTCTAAGGTCTCCAATAGTTAGCTTGAAGATTTTTCTACAAATTTTTCCACCAAAAATCTGGAATAACTTGTCTGATGCTTAAGTTGGAGAAATGATATTTTTATGGTAGGCTTATATCTCTAAAATTAACCTTCCTGTAGAAAATGATAACATTCTGAGCTCATATGAAAAACTTACTAAAAATAGTAAGTTTCCATAAATAGTAACCACCTTGTCTACTAGCCCTTATTAAAATAGAAAAGATTAAAAATAAAATATTTTTGGGTGATGCAAGATTGTCCTTACAACTAGGATTCTCCTGCATCAATTTCTTCCCTTGACTTTAAGCATTCAATCTTTTAAAAAATTCAATTTAAAAGGGCAATTTTCATAATTCTCAATAAGGATCCCTTTACATTTTAACATCTTTTTTTAAATTTCAAAATAACCAATTTATACTTCATTATTTACATTTCCTATTCCAAAGAAAAATTTAACTAAGCCTGTATATAACTTCTACTCCTTCACTATTTAAAAGTCTATAATATTTTTCTTCCATTTATAAAAGAAGAAAGGTTCAGATCAATCTAAATGAATTGAATTTCAATTCAGTCCAAAAAATAAATAAGCAAAATCTCTTTCTAATTGAGGATTCCCTATAATCATGTGATTAAGTTTTAAAAAAAATCGTTTAAAATCTGATTATGTACTTTGCATAAAAGAAAACAAAACACTAATCTTTAGAAAGTAAAAATGGAAAACTAATATGTTTGGGGAATTCTAAATGTAAAACTTCTAGCAAATTAACCAAAATAGTTGTTCAGCTTAAAATGAGAGTTAAGTTGTATAATCATAATGTCTCTAAATTAAATAACAAGATCAAATTGTATGTTCAAATTATAAGAAATTCTACAATTTACTAGAGAATTGCAAATACTTTGCACAACAATAATTTTCTACTCATCATGATATTATTTAACCCAAATTAATATTATCTTCCAGATCAAAGGATACATTAGAAAATCTATTGTTAAAAGCTATTAAAATATGAATGTTTCATACACATATAAATTAACTATTATTAGTTTTCAAAGTTTTTTCTCGAAAGTTTTGACTACTAGGCTTCTCAGTGTCCTTCATCTGATCATCTCCCCACAACAAACTAGTTTTGTCCGAAGGAGACAGATTCTTGACTCTATTATTATGGTCCACGAGGTGATTCACTCTTTGGAAGCTGGGAAGAGAGAAGGATTTCTGCTTAAATTGGATCTATCTAAAGCTTATGATAGGGTGGATTGGAATTTCTTGTTGGCTGTCCTTTAAGCTTTTGGCTTTGATGCCCAAGTTTGTAAACTTATCCTTCAGCTTGTCTCAACCCCCTCTTTGTCTATTTTGGTCAATGGATCCCCCTCAATTTTTTTTTCCCTCAAGAGGGTTGAGATAGGGTGACCCTTTATCCCCTATTCTCTTCATCATATTGGCAAAGTGCTTAGGTAGGTTAATTCTAAGAAAAAGTTAGGATGGGAGCCTGCATGGCCTCAAGCCTTCCTTAAGGAAATCCTCTTTCACTCATTAGCAATTTGTGGATGATACTATCCTAGGTGGAGATGCCCTAGTTTAGGACGTAAGAGTGCTCAAAGGCTTGCTCAATTCATACATGAGCGATTCAGGCTAGGCTGTTAACTAGGAGAAAAACTTAGCCTACTTTATCAACACACTTTTTGAGAGACAAAGGAAAATTGCTCATATTTTGGGATGTGGTGTTGGGTCTCTTCCTGCAAACTATATTGGTATGCTACTTGGGTCCAAACCTCTAGAATCCTTTTGGAATGGTATCATTGATAGATTCAACAAGAAGTTAGCTAGTTGGAAAGGTGCCACCCTTAATCAAGTAGGCAAATATACTTTGGTGAAATCTACTCTTCAAAATCTTCCTACTTATGCCTTCATCCTCTTTGGGATCCTGGTCAAGCATGCTAATAGAATGGAGAAGATTCAGATAGACTTCTTATGGACTGGTGTTGAAGAAAATAAGAGATATCATCTTGTTGCTTGGAATCATGTTTGTCTCCTTGAATGCTATGGTGGTCTTGGCATTAGAAAAATTAGACATCTCAATAATGCCCTATTAGCCAAGCAGATATAGTGCATTTTTCAGAACTTAGGAGAATTGAGGTACATAATAGTGGAGAAACATCTAAGAAGGCAATCCCTCAATTTTTTGCTTAGTGAGGCTGAGATACCTCAAGGATCTTACATATGGAATGGGATTTTAAAGGCAAAATTTTTGGTCAAGTCTAAGGAAAAATGGAAAGTAGGAAATGGTGAAAACATTTTTTTTGGCAGGATAATTGGCATGCCAGGGACCTCTTATTGACCAGTCCAATTATGGGAGATGGGCAAAAACATGTATAAGAATATTTCGTCTAAAAGTAAGCGACTACAGAGTTGGTCAAGGATGACAAGACTTGTCCTTAGTCTCCCAGGACCATAAACCTTTGATGATTACATTGAATGCAATGATCCTTAATAACAAGAGGGACAAAGTCATTTGGAGAGATAACTCAAATGGGCAATACTCTGTTGCTTCAGGTTACTTCTCGATGTGGGATAGATTGGAGAAACCTATTTGGGCTAAGGCTTGGATTCTTGGTCTTACTCCAAAAATTATCATATTCTTTTGGCTTCTTCTACAAGACAAAGTTCTTACCTTAGATAACTTGGCAAAGAGAGGTTAGATTATCCCTAACAGATGTAACCTTTGTAAGCAAGATTTAGAAATGATTAACCACCTCTTTATTCACTATCCCTACTCTTTTGAGGTCTAGAATCTTTTGACCGGGGACTATGGGGTCAGTTGGTGCATCTCGGCTAACATCCAAGAGTTCTTTGGACAATTTAATAGTTTTCACATTAGAATGAAGACTCAAATGTTATGCTCTTGGTCTCTTCCACATTTCTGTTGGGGAATATGGAAAGAGCAAAACAATTGTATCTTCAGAGATAGGGAATCCCCTGCTTTTATTATTGTAGAAAAAATAGAAGCATTAATGAAGGATAATTTTGTAACTAGAAAGGAAGGAAATATAGAAGGAGGAAACAACATAGAAAAGAAAAAGTACAGGGATAAGAAAAGACGAGAGGCTAGGTGGCTTCTTCCCCCTAAAGACTAGCATAAAGCCAACTTTGATGGGGCAACCAAAGGGAATCCTAGTCTTGTAGGCTATGGAGGATTCATCAAAAAAATTCATGGGGGTGGCATTGCAGCTTTTTCTTATCCTCTTGTGATTCAGTCAAACCATTTTGCTGAGGCCAATGCAGCATGTCACATTGTTAAATTGGCTCTGGCTTCAGGGATTGATAACCTTTGGCTAGAGGGGGATTCTTTAAATATTATTAATTTTTTAATCGGTCAATCATTGCCATCTTGGACTATTGTAAACATGGTGGAGGAGACCAAAAATGACCTGGGAAAATTTAAAAACGTCCATATAAGCCATGTGTATAGGGAGGCCAACTTAGCTACAGACTAGTTTGCTAATGAAGTGGTAATTAAAAAATAAGATGATGATGTGGCATAACGGAGAAAGCTTTCCAGGGGTTGTGAAAGGATTAATATTACTGGAATGTATCTAGGGAAGTACAAAGGCAATCCAATTATAATTATGGAAATATTTGCAAGATTTCACATCAAATAAGAAGTAAATGAGAATCATGTGAAGTTATTATTTTTCCATCATATCAAGTACATGTGGCACACTTTTTGGGTCAATTTGCTTTCTACCATATTTTTTGCCAAATGTAAAACATTTTTTGGGGTTTGAAAATATAAGGAAGCTGAAGTTTGTGAGAGAACAAGAATCGGGTGTAGTTTTTTTGAACCAGAGGACATTATGGTTGGGGAGAGAAGTAGGAAGGAGTCGATGAGGGAGGCAAATAACTAGAAGAATAACCTGAAGGTATGGCATAAACTGGAGAAGCATGGCATTACAAAATTAATGGAAAAACTCTATTGTTTTGACAATGGGGTCACAAAGACAATGGTGAATTCCTGGAAGGGTAGATGAGTCAAAATTGATGGGTTTACACATCAGGTTAATGTGGATTTGATTTCCTAGGTCATGAAGTTCTCCTTGGAGGGGATACATTTCTTCAAAGACAAGAAAATGTCAGCTAACGCAATCAAGGACTTTGTGAAGGATGAGAATGAAAGGAAGAAGCTCATGAAGACTGAGACATACTATAAAATAGAGTCCATTAAAAAGCTTTGGAGGTATGTCTTAAGAGTCATCATTGAATATATATCCTTGGATACTAGATTTGATAGGGTCAGGACTCATCATTTTGTGTTGTTAAATCACTTTAGGCATGGAATAAAGATTTCTTTTCATTTTTTATCTTTTCACCTCCATGAGCAAGGACATTGAGGGTTTTAAAAAGAAACCCATAGCTAACCCTACCCTTGATGAGGGGTTGCTCCTTTTGGTATATGAGTACTTAAAGACTCAAACTAGGGGCAAATCCCTTGGAGAAGTTGGGAATGCTTCTAAGGAAACTGAGAGCTCAAATTCTGAGGAAGTTTAGAGCATAAATTTAGAAGATGAGGAAACTTCCCCCTCTAAAGGTAAGAAATCTAAGGAAGGGGAGAAAGTCTCCCCCTCTACTAGCATTGCTCCTAGCAGAAAAATCGCTAGTGGTTTAACCCCTAACCCTCCCCCCCCCCCCCCCCAGATTGAGGAACAAGAGGAGGAGGAGCATAGTGTTGAAGAAAAGGATACAGTATTAGAGGAAGAGGTGAAGGGGGAGGATAGTGAGAAGTTTGAGGATGAAATGACAGTTACATTAGGGAACCCCAAGAAAAGGAAGGCTGAGGAGGCTTCATTGCTAGAAGAAACAAAAGAACAAACTCCTTTGTTCTTGGGCCCAGTCCCTACTATTTCATCACCATAGGGGAAAATAATTTCTCTGGTGGAAGATAGTGGGGATGTGGTTTTGAAAGGCAAGAGGGGTTCATGGAGAAATTTTAACTCTAAAAAAATGAAGATGGGGATAGTTAGAGAGATGATGAACCCCTAAGTCATGGAGGAAAAAGATGGTAAAGTCCATTTTGATGGACTTCTTGACCCGGCTCTTATTGTAATCTCTAACAATGCGAGAGAATATGGGCTCAACCTGCTCAACAATGCTAAAAATAGAATGATAGATAATTTTTGCTCTATCAAATGGCTATTTCATAAGATAGAAGAGATCAAGGAGAAAGTGAGCCAGAAGGATGGCCACATGAGAAGCAATGACCAGGGACACCATGCTAACTAGGAGGATTGTATCTCAATGGTTGAAAAAAGAGTTCTAAGGATGGAGACTTCTAATTATAACTTGGCCAATCTGGTGATTGCAACTTTGAACACCCTGAATGAGAATATCAATAGTTTGGGTGAATCTCTAAAGGAAGCTAGCTTTGGCGGGGAAAAAGAAGATAAAGCCAGTGTTGACTATGGGAAAACCAAGGAAGAAAAGAAAGAGACTAGGGGATCGGTGGATGACCAAAACCAAGACCAAGTGGGCACAGACAACCGGAGGGCCAATGAAGCTACAGAGACTTTGTAGGTTCTAGATAGGGAAAACTAATAGTTTTAGTTTTCATTTTTTGTTTCGTCCTTATCTAGTGTTACTGGTTTTTATTTCCTAGCCGTGCGCATGTCTTTTGGTTTTTTCTTTTTTTAAGAAGATGCATACTAGCTAAATTTTACTTTTTATTTATATTTATGATATTATGTAAAATATTTGGGTTTTAGAATCCTTGTAAAAACCTGTTTTACTTAATCAAAAACTATTATTAGTTATCCTAATTTTTCTTAATAAATTATTTTCTACCAGATAAGAAAATGATAGTTTGATGTATTGTAACAACAATGGGTCTACAACCAATGAAATACTCAAATTATATTATTCTAATTTGTCTTCCTCCTATATAATGTTTAATTATTATATCAATGACTATACAACATTATTTTTTTTGAGGAAAGAATTAAAAATCAATGTTTTAAATTTATAGATATTAGCATTTGTACCAAATGCTCCAATGTTCAAGATGATAAGAACATATGCTATGTGATATTTGACAAGTATACTTATTTGTAAATATATTTTTATTTAAATGTTTAGAGTTTGTTGTCATATTAATGAAGCCACTTGCATGCAAAAGTAGAGATTGAAAGGAAGATTATATACCACACTCTACCTTAACTCCTCATGCTAATTTTGATAACGTATTTCCTTTAACAACTAAAAGAAAAATATCAAATTGATGATATGAAAGGAAACATCAATAATCAATGCTTCTTGTCTGACACATATTTCTATTTATTTAGTTTCTGTATCAGTCAAGATTTATTCTTAATTAAATAAAATTTAGTTTGAGGATATATTTTGTGGAATCTTTTTATAGAATTATCCTATGCCCAAAAATAGCTAATTCTATGTATAAATTTATTAAAATTCCAGCACTACTTGTTCCTATGAGAATCATTTAGCGGCCACTTTGAAAATGCATATTTGATTGGGTATGCCAAAAAACATTTCCTGCAAGAGATTGTATTAAATTCCATACTCTCATTTGCAACATATACTATGTGTTGGATCTTTAAAGACAATTGTTTCAAAGAACATAAAAGTAAAAAGTACAATAGTAAATAAACATGATTCTAAAAGCAACTCGTCCAAATAGGGGTAGCTAGATTTGCATTCATGTTCCCAATCTAGAAATTGGTATCCAGATATCACCCTTCTTTTCATGTATAATGTAGAAAGCTATTATTATTATTATTAATTATTATTGGATTCTCTTTTTATATCAATAATGGATTCCAAGGGCTCTACTATTACAAAATTAAGGGCAAAATTCTTTGGCAACAATCAATGAACCTATGAATTTATAATTACGATAAGGCCAACCCATTCTGATGCAATCAACCCACTAACAAGCGATATGTGTTACACGAATGAATGACCCCATTTTATAGACTTGTATTTACTATTCCAACTTGAACAAGAAAATAAAAAGCAAGACAATCATAATTCTTATCTACTATATTTTAGCAGTCATCTTTTTGTATGCTCACTTATCCATTTTGCTGTTGAAATTCACCCTTCTCTAAAACATAGTTATGTTCATTCATGTTTTTTTACTCTTCTGCTACCTACTCTGAATTGATCAACATATTCTCAAATTAATGCTAAAACAATTGTTTGAAAAGACAAAAAATATCATTTATGCCCATTGTTTGGGGACTACAAGATAATAAATCCTAAAAGACAGATTTGCAATGCCAAGAGTGTTTGCACATTTATGATTGTTTTGAGTGCTAAGGTTCTTGATTGGAATTACAGACTGCATATAATAACAATGATGACCATATGTGTCTGACTTAAAAATAAAAAGCAACGACTAGTAAATAAACTATTACCTATAAATTAGTAACAACAAGCAAAACAAATACCATGGCAAGTAATTTTGTTCCTTGAAACTGTAACCGAAAGACATCAAAGCTTTTTTTTTCCCACAATAGCTCTTGTAAAATTAATAAATCAAAAAGTAGGCTTTTTCTTTATTTAATGAGATTTTGAAACTTATCCAAGGATATATGTATATACCCAAAATAAAAGTAAAGGTCGAATACTTACATCAACATTTCTTTGTGTATGACTATGAATGGGTAAGCTTAAAGGCACAATATAGAAATTTGAAACCTCAGAGTATAAGTTATTTATAAATTTACAACAATAAATTAGCATACTTTGGGCTTCAAGCAAAATCTTCCATGGATATGACTACTTCCAAACTGTAGATCATCATTCTAACCAAAATTTTCTCAATTAAAGGCAAAGAGATAAATCAATCCTTAAAAAATCCTCCTAAGGTTTAAGATAAAACTCATTAGAATTGAGAGCCTCATGATGATTTTGACTCTAAGTGGTATTGATATGATATGATGTTGTGCCATGATGTTAAGTTTGGTGCAACCATCTGAAGCTTCTAGGCCAGCAAAAGTTAGCTTCCTCATTCATCAAGAAAGGGGTTGCTACCAAAATCCTACTACCTCCACTAAAATGTCTACTATTGAATATAGCTACACCTCTTATGTTTCCTATCATCCCAATACTAGCACCAAACCCACCAATTTCCTTGGTAACATATTTTCCCACAACTAGGTGTTGTTCACTGGGTGTTCTCAACCATCCATGGTGGCTCAAAGGTAACCCCCTAGCCCTATTACATCACAAGGCTTGTGAATCAAGGAATGTACTTTTACACTAATAGATCTATTAATTTGGGTTTTTGAAGAGCCATGAAGAGGCAAGGATTCCATGCTCAAGTACTAATGTGTGAATGCCCTGATTCTTTTTCCCTTTTGGCCAAATTCCTTTCATGCTTATGGGCATTTTGATAGCCTCTCGGTGCTTGTGGTGCTTGCACAATCTCGAGTTACTCTCCCCTAGGCTAGGTCCAATTTACTAACTCTCCTTCCCTGGCTACATTTTGTTTCATGTCATCTAAAAGTGGAGTATCCTTCATGTTGTTTCAAGCTATCACTCATACACCATTTTATACACAAACTTTGAATAACATTCTCCCTTTTTCCTTACTTTCTTTCTTGATTTGTTCCCCAAGAATGAACAAGCATGTCAATCCCTTCATCAGAGATAGAGTGGATTCTTCTTTTTAATTCCAAGCTTACTATTTCTCTTCCACTTTGTCCTTTTACCAGAATCTTTCCATATTTTTTGGACCACTATTCTCCCTTGATTATTTTTCTATTTTAGAATTGCATAAATTTTGTAATAAATTATCTACAACTTTTCAGGCAATGATAATTTTCTGACATCCAACACTTTTTTGATGTATGAAAATTTTTTGATCATTGTGTGCCACAATAAAAAAACCTATCAAATTAATAAAAACTAAAATGGCATTTAAAACAAAATTCTACAAGCACATACAACCAATGATTTTTAATTTCATAAATCTGCTCAGCAACCTTCTATCACATAGAATAATTTAGTTATGTTGAAAGAAACAAACTCTTATTTTAGTTTTAAACTAAAATATTAATCACCACCATTAAGGGTTTTGTTTCAAAATTCTTTAACAACTCTTTATATCAGCGATATAATGATCTAGTAGCTAAGAGGAAATAGCAATATGCTAGTCTTTCTTTAAAATATCTCCTCTAATTGGTGTTTGAAAGTTTACAATCCAATGCATATATAGAAGTAAAATTTTAATGGTGTTACCCAGCATTCCTAATGTTTGATGAGAAACATATATAAAAAGTAACCTATGCATCTTGATTTTTCAATGGGTGAGGATATCTCAAGGCACAATCTTGTCTAGATGTGTAGACATAAAATTCAAAATATTATCGATCACATGCTAGTTCATTACTGAGTTGTTACCATTTTAAAGGAAATGGAGTTTTCTCACATGAAAGTCCATGTTTTTTCTAAATGATAAATTATAAAAATGTATATGCATAATAGTTGGGTATCAAATCGAAGACTTCAATTTGGTATTATATATATAACATGTCTAGTTGCAGCATTTTGTTTTCAAAAAATATTGTAAACTTCTACATTTTATACAGGGATCATGATCTCCAACTATATCATTGCTTAGTATTATATAAACTACTACAAGATGTTTCTCCTATTACTACTAATGATGGTGTTGAAATGTAATTGAAAAGATCATTGTTAAGAGAGATTGTTGAAAAAGGGAGAATGTTGAAGAAGAATATGTGTTTTAATCAGTGTTTTGTCACTGATGTCAAACCTACTATTTGCTAGTAAGACAACTACTTACATGATTCAAGTACTATCACTTAGTTGATTGATGAAGAGGATTTGATTAATAAGAGGTAACAAAAGCACTTAGAGGAAAGGTTGAGTTATGATTATGTAATGAAGTACAAGGATCAGTTAAGACAATAATGGCATTATGTATTGATAATCTACTTAAGGTTACAAATGTTGGCTACACTCCGAAAGTTTAGAAGAACAAGTTACACAAATTTTTCTAGCCAAGCTTGACCAAGTAGATAGTAGGTGCCAAGAAAAGTTAGTGCTAACCAAGAAGAAAGTCAGTAGGAGCCGAGTGAAACAAAATTCAAGTGGATGTCGAGCAAGACAGTTGATGCTGAGTAAAGTCTAGTCGATGCCAAGCATCAGTAAACTTTATTTGATGCTGAGTGATTTTATAGTTAATGTCAAGCAATGCAGTATGTGTCGAACATTAGAAGGTTGATAATGCTAAGATACTACATTATGTTAAAGATCAAAGATTTGTCAAATCTAAGCTGAAAAGTTTGTTTTCTTAAAACTTGTAAAGCAGGAGAAAGCTAAGGTTGATGAGTTGGTCAGACAAAACTTGATGTAAACCATTTTAAAACAAATTCAAATGGATTCTAGGAGAAATTTCTAGAAGAGATACAAGATATGGGGTAGATACATTATATCTTACCTAATCCATCCAAAACCCTAAATTGGATGCTAGAAAATGAGTGGGAAAATATCCTAATTTCCTATTTATAGGAATGCTTGGTCATGAAGCAATGTTTTCATGTGCAAGAACCTAAGGAAAAGGAGTGAAGGGTTTTGCTTCATCAAGTGACCTAAGAGAAGAGTTTGCAATGGTATGTTAAGCAAGAAGGCTTAAGGAGATGAATGCTTGAAGGGTGAACAAGCTATCAAAGCAACAAAGTATGAAGACCCAATAGAATTGAGGACTAAACAAAGATCTATAATCTACAAAATAAGTTGTAAGTTGTATTGGATCAAAGCTCTATTGTTACTCTCTAACAATCGTATCAGTCTAGGGTAAATCCTTTGGAGTAAGGTTGACCTAATAGTCATTTGTAAATATTTTAACTGGGTGGCATTCCAAGTGAATGGCCTAAAGCCCTCTAACAAGGCTCACTTCTAACAAGGTGATCAAAATCCCTTAACTGGGTCACATTTAAAAGTGTGTATTGTAACCTTTAATAGGGTTGGCCTTTCACAAGGCATCACTTCAGAAGAGTGAAAAGGAGTAGCATGTTACTAGTTTTTTTTGCCAAATTGGGTTTCCACATAAATCAGTGTGTCAAGTGTGCTGATGAATTTGTTTTGTTTCATGCTTTACATTTCTGCAAGTTGATTTGATAGTAACGTACAAGTTTTAGTGATTGCATAATGGATGCATGCATGGGTATGAATGTTTTATGGGCTCACTAAGTTGGGAAAAGTTTTATTTATACATATGGACCTTGGATAATTGATTCACCCCAAACCCCTCCCCCCACCTCTCAATTATTCTAAAGTATCCCAACAATTGGTATCAGAGTCATCTACTGAAAATGACTAGTTTCAAGGTACTAGAAGCACAAAGATCAAGATATTAAAAAGAGAAATACCCAAGCTCAATAGAGATAACTTTCCTACATGGAAAAGTTTGATGAAGCTACACCTTGGAGGACTTGGAGATCATGCAAAATCTACCATCTTTGTGGAACATGTTGATCTAGTTGGAGCCTTAATTGCTAAAGATATGATGTTGGATATTGCCTTTGCCCTAAGCTATGCCAAATTAGGTGATGTTGGATATTGCCTCTGCCCTAAGCTATGCCAAATTTGATGATATCAAAGGTCGTGACACTATAAAGAAAATGTGGGATGTCCTACACATTATCTATGGATGAGACAAAAATGTTCAAAGAGCCAAATTTGAAAGTCTAAGAGGTAAGTTTGATGATATGAGAATGGAAGAAGGTGAAAATATTGTTCAATATGTTGCCAGAATAAAAGATGTTGTTAGTGCAATAAGAGGGGCTACTAGTCATATAGATGATGATACTATGTTAAGCAAAGTCTTGAGAACATTACTGCCTATTTATGCTATTAGAGTTTTTGCAATTCAAGAGCTGAGATGTATTCCAAGAAATGATTTAACCCTTGAAGATTTGGTAGGTAGACTCACTAATTTTGAGCTATCTAACTTTGATAATTACAAACCTGAGAGTCTTGAATATACTTTCAAAGCTAAGTTGTTATTGAAGGACTTTGATGAAGTGAAGTAGAAGAAGAAGAAGAGAGAGAGAGAGATAAAATATGTATCAAATGATAGTGATACAAATGAGGAAGATGTTGAACAACTAGAAGCACCACTGGCAAGAAGATTTCACAGAGGTACAGGCAAGTTCAAAGGTAAGTTACTCATCATTTGATTCAATTGCAATGAGTTTGGTCATATTACTGCAAGATGTACATAGAAGAAGAATTATAGAGATGGCAACAAGTACAAGAATAGAAGAGAAGATGGCAGCAAAGATTACAAAGTCAAAGGCAAGAAGACATGATACATTGTTGAAGAAGAAACCATGGATGATTCTGATGAACATGATGATGAAGTGGTGTATGTTGCAATGAAGGATGAATCTGATGAAGATGAGGCAACTACACTTGTGACTTGTGTGAAAAAAAATGATAGATGGATCATTGACAGTGGATACTCACATCATATGAATGGAGATAAAAGTAAGTTCATTACCATGAATTGTTATGATGGAAATAGTGTTAGATTTGGTAATGATGCACCATGTTTAATAAAAGGAAAGGTTCTATCAAACTCACAAACAAGATTTCATGTGACAATGCTTACTATGTTGAAAGACTAAACTATAACTCGTTGAGTGTGTCACAATTGAATAATTTTAGATGCAAGGTTGAATTTGGAAACAAGACTGCTAAGATATATGACACAAATGGAAAATTGATTGGAAAAGGTGATCAAACTAGAAGTTATCTATTCTATCTTGATATAGAGGATGCTACTTGTCTTGTTGCAAAATTTGATAATGTATGGCTTTGGCACAAGAGGTTATGTCATGTTAATTTTGATAACTTGGTTAGTATCAGTAACATAAAGAAAGTTAGTGGTTTTCCTAAGTTGAAGAAACCTAATAATGTAATGTGCAAACAATGTCAGCTAGGAAAAATGACAAAGTCAAGCTTTAAGAGTAAAGCTCATACCTCTAAAGAAATACTAGGGATTGTTCATACTGACTTGTGTGGAGCAACTAAACTGCAAAGCTACAGGGGAGATAAGTAAATAATGCTATTTGTTGATGATTATTCTATGATGATGATAGTTATGTTTTTGAAATAGTAATCTAATTCTTTTTAAAAGTTTAAGTGGTACTTAGCCAGAGTTGTGAAGAAATAGGTAAAAGCCTGAAATGCTTGAGATTGGCTAGAGGAGGAGAATTCACATCAGATGAGTTTGAGGTGTTTTGTAATGACAGAGGAAACAAAAGATAGACATCTACTCCTAGGACCCCTCCACAAAATGGGATTATTGAAAGGAGAAATAGGTCTATAATGGACTATGATAGAACACTTATGATGGAGAAGAATGTTTCTCTAAAATACTTGAGAGAAGCTATAAGTACTACTATATATACCCTAAACCGTGTGCAAATCCAGAAAGATACTTATTCAACACCTTTTGAACTATGGTATGGATATCCACCCAAAGTAAAATACTTTAAGGTATTTGGAAGTAAGTGTTACATTCTTAAAGATGTTAGGAATGGAAATCTTGATGTAAAAAGTGAAGAAGGTATATTCCTAGGATACTTCATATAACACCCTGCCATGTGACCCAAAAGAAGCTAACCTAAATTTTTACTAAGTTTTTTAAATATCTTTTTTTAAAGTTAAAGATAATAACTTAACAACAATAGTTATAACATAGTGGAAGTAATTAACATTCACATAAAAACATACCATAAAACATATTACAATTCTTAAGGGTCCCATGACATTGAATCACATTTAACTTTAATTAATAATAAATCTAATATATAATAAATCCTCATTAAAGAATAATTTACAAGTGTGAATCCATTTAAATAATATAAAATTATATATGATGCCACTTTGCAATATATAGAATGCACAATCATCCACTATATAGGTCACAAGGTATGAAAGGCTGAAATAATATACATCATCCCTTAAGATCTTATGAAATCAAATACAATACAATAGTACAACCATCCATCATAGAAATACAAGAACAAATAGAAAGGAACATCTACACAAATGCATCCAGTAGCAGCATATGATGCTTGGATCTCAATGGTATAAGAAAAAGCACTGCCACCTGACCTCGTGGAACCCAGAAAGGTCCACTCCCACTGTGCTGAGGAGATAGTCTCAAGTCCCATATAGGATAAAAAACTCAACAATAAAATCCAAAATCTAGGTTCAAGGAATCACCTAAAAACAATCTAACTCAAAGTCACTAAGACACAAGTATCAACTAATCCCAGAGGCAACACGGATGTGTAAGAAATCTACTATGCAAGTGGGCAAGTCTCATAGCAGGAACCAACTCTATGGTTACTTGGCTAGTCTTTTAATCCTCCACCCCCCTAGTGACTCTATGCAGCACTAGTATCCTTTCACACTAACAAGGCATACTAACGAGTCAACTCTAAGGTTACTTGTCTAGTATTTTAATCCTTTGGCCCCTTAGTGACTTTCTGTGGTACCAATATCTTGTTAATTCATTTTAAACCCATTTAATGAAATGATATCACTTATTAAATAACCTACAATGGGTTACCCTGGCAGCCACTTTGGGCCTCAGACTCCATTGCAAGCCATGTCCCAACTTAACATACGAATAACCTACCCTAAGCTCAGTAAAATCAAAAGATTACAAAAGACCACATACCATACATCAGTTCTTAAACAAGAAAATAACAAGTATTGAAAAACACAGATCATAATCATAGATTCCATCACTCCAATCATCCTAACAAGACTAACTAAAAATCAAGTACACATAAACCAATACATGTCATAACATGACATCACCAAGAACAAATCATATAAACACTTCAGTCCTATAAAAGTGATTGGAAAGAAATCCAAATATAACTGATCAAAGACTCAAAGGTTATATTAGATAGGTCACACCATTCACCTGAATTTCACACAAGAACACTAGAAAGCAATAACAATCAATGCATGAAAAAATCTCATAGAGCATACCAAACACATTACCATGGTTGAGTATAAAAGATCGAGATCAAAACACCATCATGACATCACAAAACAGAACTCTCAAGCCTCTAGTAAACATCTTGACTGGCAATAGCTAAGTCAAACTTGAAAACCCCAACACTAGTAAATCACACACCACATAAAGTGCATGCAAAAGTAAATTTCATAATTTATTAGGTTTTGAGAACCCTAAAGTTTAATATTTACTAAAAGTTTATAGATCAAATCATAGTCAATTCTATAATGGAAATCAATTTTCTCAAACAAGAGTATCAACCCAAAGAATTTTTGAAAACAAAAACACAACAGACACAAAGAAGATAGGAATTCAAGCATCTACTGCACAAACGCACAAGATCCTACCTGGATCTGATGCTAAAACAATGAATGCACAAACACCCAAGAATCTTCCTTTTCCTTCAAAAACCCTCTTTTCAAAAATTAGCTCCTCCAAACCTGTGTATTTGGAAATGAGCTCTAATTTCCTTAATAAATACGAATATGGTAAAATTAGAACTTTAATTTAATCTTTTAAATTTAACTCTTTTATTTGATTAATTAAATATAATTAAATATTGAATTTTCTATATACAATTTTCATGAAACAACTTTAAGTAATTTAAATTAAAATATCTTTATTAAATTAATTTTCTTTCTCACTTTAATTAATCATGAGACATTTTTAATGTCATATTTATTAATTTAGCTAATAATATTATTTAGAGTTTATTAATTAAAATAAAAATCCTAAATAAATTATTATTAAATTGTATAATTATAAGTATGCAAAAATTAGAACTATAACTTTATCTTTAAATTTTATTATTTTATTTAATTAATTCATGAGACATTTTTAATAATATATTTATTGACTTAACTAATAACATTATTTAGATTTTATTATTAAAATAAAAATCCTAAATAATTATCATTAAATTAAATAAATATAAATACATAAAAATAAAATTTTAATAAAATCTTGAAATTTAATTCTTTTATTTAATTAATTTCTCATTTAATTAAATATAATTAAATATCAAATTTCTTTATAAAATTTCTATTAAATTATCTTTTAATTTGATTTAATTATAATAGAAAATCATAATAGACCCACAAAACCAAATACGACAACTCAACTGAAGGCAAAGAACATAATCAAACTCCAGGGTCAAAATCACGAATTCATGTCACTTGATGAATTCAAATGGGTAAACTAACTCGAATACTTGTCCTATTTTCTAGGACAATTGGCTTAAGGTTTAGGATTCAAACTCAAAAGTTATCTCCCCACTTATACCATTGAAATACTGCCATAGGGTATGCTCATCCTAGCAATTCAGGGAAGTCAATACACGGTACCTACAATCTGCATAAAATCCATGCATGTACAAACACAATATTCTAAACTCAATAGGCAATGGTAGGAAGTGGTTTATCATGTAGATCTCGACTAGTAGGAGACTACGAGTCCCTTCCTCAACCACATCAAAAATGTCAAACATAAAGAAAATATATGCGCACACCATACACATGCAAGTATGGGGTAAGTATCCTTAGAAACTGCATAAAAATTATTCATCTAACTAACATCATTTAATAATTGAAATAACTGGCACTAAGTATCTCATCATATATATATCAACTAAATATGGAATACAACTAATCAATTTTGGTAATCTAACACCACTAATCATAAAACATAATAATAGAACAGGCCTAAAAGAATCCAGTAAAAAAAATTTAGAGAATTCAAGTAGGGGTAGGTATTACACTCCATAAGAAGAAAAGCTTATACATGTTTAAATACTAACACGAACAAAATTGTGGCAAGTGCAAATGTGAATTTTGATAAATTTATAGAAGTACATAAGGCTGAATCCATGAAAGAACCAGAAAAATACAAATCATTTGTATACTTTTATGAAGGAATGCCTGTTAAAGAAGATGTTGCAAATCAAGTTACAAACCAACAGAAAGTTTCAATAAATGCCAAGTCACATCTTGTGAATGCCGAGTTGCATTTAGGAACCAAGATGCATTCAGATGTCGAGTTATAGAATGAAGTGGGTGCATATTCTGATTCGAAAGATAGTAGACATGAAGGAGATGTTGAGATACTTGACAGAGAGATACATAATGATTCTGAAGTTGAAAGACAAAATGAAGAAACAAGAGTTGGGTCAAGATTGTCTAAATATGTCAAAAGACATCATCCTACTGCTCAAATCATTGGAAACAAAGATGTTAGATCAATGATAAGAAATAGATTGAGAAGTGAATCATGTTTGCTAAGCATGAGGGAGCCCAAAATAGTGAAAGATGAATTAGAAGATGTGGACTGGTACAAAGCCATGGAAGAAGAGATTGAATAGATAGAGAAGAACAAAACATGGAGTCTAGTTCCTAGAGCAAAAGACAAAAATGTGATTGGCACCAGAGTATTTAGAAACAAGCTATATGAAAATGGTGAAGTCACAAGAAACAAAGAAAAATTAGTTTGCAAAGGATATGCACAAGAAGAAGGAATTGACTATGGGGAGACATTTTCTCCTATTGGAAATACAAATGAGAAATGAATACTTCTAAGAGGGGGGAGTGTATTAAAAGTAATAATCTCTAACCAATAAAACTTTAAACTTTTAAAGCAATGTATGCATAAACATATTGGAATAACATGTAAAGTAAATGCATCCATATAAACACTTGACACCATATATGATTACCTAGAAACCCTCCAATGAGAAGGTAAAACTGGGGTGGGGATGACACCCACAATTCTTTACTACTACAACAATAAAATTCCCTTGTTAAGGTTACATAATTTGACCATTCTCATTGTCTTCTATGTGAAAGGTCTGCCTTGTTAAAGGCTTACAAAGGATTGTTAGATCCCACCCTATTAAAAGATTTTAACACCCTATTAAAAGTGTGCTTGGCTAAAAGACTTTAGAACACTCACTTGGAATGTTATCCTGTTAAAGGATTTCACAATGACTATTAAGTCAACCTTAATACAAAGGATTTCATTTTGTTGATACAGTTGTTAGAAAGTACAATAGAATGTTTAATCTAATACACTTATAATCTAGTATTGCTGATTTCAGATCTCAATTCAGTTCATCTTGATTCTTTCAGATTTGATATGAAATTGTTGTATCCTTGATCCTCTATTCTGATAACTGATTTTGCAATTACGTCCTTCTTCTAAGTCACCTTGAATGTACAATGATCAATTCACCCCTTTCACTTCCTTCATATTTTTTTCTGGTATCATCTCCTCGTATGCATTTTCTAATGCTCTCTCTCTCTCTCTCTCACATACTAAATTATGGGGTTTTTTCTCCCTTTAAAAAGACTTTGGTGGCTTAGGGTTAGGTATGAATCTACGATTGTGATTCATCCATTTTTCCCACTCAATTCCTTCCATTTTTCTGATTGGTTTCATGTTAAATATGTAGGGAATCCAAATAGATTTGATCTTATCTTCAAAGCTTCAAGATCTATCCATATGTCGGCTCAAAAATGGTTTACATAGTTGTTTGTGCTATCACAAACAACTAGGCCAATTATGTGTTACTCGGCACTTGTTAATACTAATGCTTGGCACATACTATAATTTTATCTGTTTTAGCACTTGAACTTGCTCAACATTTACTATTCACTCGGACTTGAACTACTCAACACTTACTATTTACTCAGCACATGAGTGACTTGGCACTCATTGCAACTCAACATCTATACACATTATACTTGGCATATGTTACTAGCTCAGTATGAACTTAAAGAAAAACTTAAGTGTGTTGACACTCAATTGTCAAAACCAATCTGAGATCAAAAATCTCCCCCTTTGACATGAGTGGCAAAAACACTTAGCTATACATGATGAATCTAGTCTCCTTGAGTATAATGTACATCAAGTTCGACAGATATACAAAACTTCAAAATTGTTCAAAATTTTGTAACGAACTATATATCTCAAAAAAATTGTGACTCCCCCTGAGTTTATATGTCTTTTCTATATCCAAAATCTCTTTGAGTGGATTTTCCTCTGTTAATAATCTTTGTCTTCATTATGATGATTTGATATGCCATGTTTATCTTTTCTGCTATTTACTCCCGCTTTCTTCTCTCTATTTATTTTGTAACTCCCCTTTTCACATTTCTTCCCCTTGCATATATCTCCCCATTTAATATTTCTCCCCCTTTTTGAAACTTGTGTCAAAGGGTCTATATACTAAGTGTGTATTTATCCAAGAAGTTCTTATTATCTTTTATTACAATCTTGAGATCAACATCCTAGTTTTCTATTGCAACATCTAGTTATTTGAGTTGGATGGTTGTCTCTACTACAAGGTGAACTAAGTCATCCAATGTTGAAAAATTAGGATCTTTCTTGAGTATTGTTTCAACATAGGCTAGTTATTTTTGTAGTATCTCCATGTGAGGGGTCAAGGAGGCTTGAATCTGGATTAGCTTGGCTCTTGTATTAGCCTCTTCTACTATTAATACAACTAGTTCCTTTGGTGTGTGAAGTGTGGAATGAAAGTGCTTTTCACTTTGAGTTGGGTTTTGTGGTAATTGCATACCAGATATTTTCAAGTTTCTTTCTAGACTCAGAATCCTTTGGCTCATTTCTTGTGTGAAGAGTGTGGGATCACACAATTTGGTGTATAGTGAGAATATATTCTCAAGTACCTTCTTTATTTTTTCAATCTTTGTAGCTAGTTCCACTTGTGATAGTTCTATTCCATTAGATATCTTCTCATTTACCTTTCCTTGAAAATTCTTTTTAGACCATTCTATGAGTTTTGCATTGGTTTCTTGGTCTTTATTTGTCACCTGTTCAACAATTTCTAACAATTGTTCCAATATAGGCTTAGTTTCATCAGGTGTTTACAAGTTGAATGCATCTAAAAAGATGTTTTTTATCTCATGTAGTGCTTTCCTTTACTTATACTCCTTTCTGAGTATATCTTGGTTCTTCTTCATTTCCAATGCCTCTTGCATCTCATTGATTTGTTCAAGGTTCATGGTTGCATAGTCATACTTTGGTATAACAATTTCCTCATCTAATGTTGGGTCTCCATACTGAAGTACCCTTGCAAAAAATTTTAAGCTCAAGCTTTGTGCTAAAATTTGAAGTGGCACTGCATTAGTGCTTGGCTTCTGAAGGACTTTAGTAGGAGAGTCAGTTGTTGGTAAATTAACCAATGTCTGAATGGCTTCTTGCTCCTTTTCCTTTGGACTGTCCTTTTCTTCTTCTGATATTTCTTGATCAATCATAATTATCTATGGTACATCTTGTGTTTGTGCAGTAGGTATAGATGTCCCTATCTGCCCTACTTGTTCTTTTGTGGAGTCCTCTATAGTCTTTTTATGTTGTTCAATCATGACAACTTTCACTATGTTATCAACCTTTGCTCATGTATCTACTAATTTTTTCTCTTGAGGTTGACCACTAGTAGCTGTAGGGATGATAAAAGGTGGTTCTTTTGTATCTGCCTTATCCCTAGTTATGTTAGCTACTACTTTCTGTAACTCATCCATATTGACCAACACTAGATTATCACACAAATTTTCTTGTAGTGTGGATTGGTCAAGGATCTTCTTTAGATCCTCTATAGTTAGTGGAGTGATGTTCTGAGCTAAGCTATTAGGAACATCTTTTACTTTTATTGTCTCTATAGGTGTGTTTGTGTCATGTGGAGGGCTTACTGGTGGTAGTTGTGTGTCTTGCACACCTTGATCTGTTTGCTGCTCCCTAGCTATTGCCATTTCATCATTTTTTTGTGGTGCCTCCTCCACTGTGTTACCTTCTTTTTCTTTCTTAGCTTCTCCTTCCTTGTCATTTTCCTCATATTCTCCATTGTTTCTTCCCTCAAAGGGATCCTCTTCTCCTTCCTTAATAGTAGTTAGCCCATATATCAGCTTCCACATTTGAGTGGAATTCTTTACAACATCTTCAATCTTGTTCTGAAGTATGTTGAATTGCCCTGTACTTGGGTGCAAACTTGCTACCATGTTTCTTGTTTGCCTTTTTTATTTTCCCTTTTGACAATTCTGGCATCACTCATGCCAATGTAGACTCTCTTATTTCCTTCTCCCTATTTAGGCAATAATAACATCTATTCTCAACAATTGAATATATATCCTTGGGCATTGTAGTGTCAAATTCAAGTGGGGTATTCTTGAATTTTTCCATCATGGCATACACTGATTCTTCAACCTTATTTTGATCTTCTCTACTCAATTTATTAAAAAATATATTTTTTAAACTAGTTAAGTCTGCATTATCCCTAATATTATCACAAGTGTTTTCAATATCAGACTTGGGAGCATGACTTACCATTATGAACTAGCTTGTGTCCTCTGACTTAGTCCTTTCATCATCAGATTTAGGTTGTGCAACATATTTTCTCCTCAACTTCTTCTGCATTAGACCTTGTTATTCAGTAGCCTTCTTTTCTTTTATTTTCTCCTTAGCCTTTTAAGTGGTGGCCCTTGTGGTTGCTCTTGTGGCTAGAGCAATAGGCTTTGCAAGGCTTGGTTTTGCAATTTTCTTACCATTTGGTTGAGTTGCAGGCTATGTCTTAGCCTCTCTCTTCTTTAATTCTTGTTTTGCAAGTGCTTCCTCAGCTTGTTCCTCCTCAGTACCTTCTTCTACCTTCTTCTTCATCTTCACCCTTGCCTTAAGTTAGGGCAAGAGGTTATTGGCCCTATTCTTTTTCTTCCTTTTCTTCATCATCATCATCATCATCATCAGCTCTTTCACCAAATTTAGCTTTAAGCTTATTTACCATTTTATCTTTCTTCTTCAAAGCTAAGGTAGTTTTCAACTCCATCTCAACCTTATATTTGAAAACATCATAATTTCCAAAGATTTTTGTTGACTTGTCAACTTCTTCTGCAAGTAATGTAGTGATGGCAGCTGATGCCTCATCTATGTTGATTTCATACCCCAAAGGCCTTAACCATCTCACTCTGGGTGCTATAGCCTAGATAAAGGTGTAATCAATGTCTACCAAGAAACATATGTCATTTTAATACTTCTCCACAAGGGAAACATGAATTCTCCATAGCTTCAAATCCTCAAAATAACTAGTCATCACTGACTCAAAATTGTCTCTCATTCATTCAATGTACTCATTTATTTGCACAGCTACAGACCTATTGGTCTTCCATCATACCTTACCAAAAGAGGGAAACTCATTTTGAACATAGAAATATATATATATCAAAATTAAACCAAATTTGCATTGAGCACTTTTAGATCTCCTTATTGCTCCTAGGTTTTCAATGATTTGTTGCAATTATAGCTCTACCTCTACTTGTAGCATAAAAAATCTTGTAGCCTACATCTACCACTATACATGGAACACTATTCAGTCAGCTTGAGTGATAGAATTTGTGTGATATGACCCTCACTGCAATTCAAGAAGTGTATCTTTGATAGTATCTATTGTCATATTCCACTTTGCCCCTGTATTTTTCTCAATTGCTTCTTTAGAGTCGCTCATTAGGGTCTTGGGCCATTCTAGGGTTGGATATCTTGTAACCCTATGCACAACCCTCTTTGATAGTTTGATAGGTCTTACTTCCTACCATAGGCATCCATCATGGATTTTGCTCAAGACAATTCTTATCCATTTAGTCTTAAAGACAGTGGGGAAATCTAGGGCATGGGTTAAGCCCTTCCTTTCTATGATTTGGAATTCTTCTTTCAACACTCCATGTTCACATAATTTATCATTGTATTTAATGCATGGTACATGTACAGCTATAAACTCAGCTTCTAAGCAATTTCTACTTCACTCAGCATCCATAGGGTTTCCATCACTTGGTAGCTATTAGAACTACCCTTACTTGGCTCCAATAAGAATTTCCTTCACTTAGTAACTACTACAGATTCAGCTTCAACTGGCTTTGGATGACAACTCAGGGCACACTAGAATTTTGCTCAATAATTGAAGAAGATTTTTTTACACTTGATAGTAAGATGAAAACTTAAAGTTTGACCTTGGTTTTTCCTTGTTGACTTGCATCTTTATTCATGCTAATTTACCATTTTCAGCACTAACTTATCTTTGAAATGATGTATGATGAAGCATTTAAATATTAGTCCCACATACCTCTTTTTGCTTAGTTTGATGAAATATGATCACTTGACTTTTTAGGTGAAGTGATCCCTTCATTTGATGTGTTGCATCCCTCTTTCTTCCTCCATGTTTTATTCATTTCTCCTCTGATGTGTTCATCATCAACCTTGCCTTTTCCTTTATTGAACTCTGAGTTAGGTGTCTTCGTTCTTGTTGGGCAATGCTTGTTGATATGACCAATCTTTAAATAACTAAAGCATGTAGTTTGACTCAACCATCTATTGTAGCTACCACTGAAGTGTGTTCGTATGCAATTCTCAGGGATGTGTCCATACACTTGATAATAATGATAGCTATGTCTTGTATTGTAATCCCAATTATAGGAATTTTTGTGGCTTCTTCCCTTTGTTGACTTGTTTGATGACCATGTGGACTTGGATCTGCATTCAAAGGCTTTGTGTCCAAGCTTCTGACAATTGTAGTAGCATCCTTCAAATTTTGGTGCATGCATGATTCTAGTTCTGCATTCATGTGCTTGATGACCTTGTTTGATGCACTTGTAACAATGTGTCATGTTATTTGGCTTAGCATTTTGACTAGCATTCTTGCTTCTGCAAACATTAGCTATGTGTCCTTTCTTTCCACAGTGATGACAAGTAGGTTTAGAATTCTTACCTTTATTGTTTCTTTCCTCAATAGCTTTGGATGATTCTCCTTCTTTAGTGCTTGTGTAGCCCAATCTTGATGTTTCTTTACTGGATCTAGGGGATTTCAGTAGTTGCTCAAAATACTTGATGGCTTCATTAGGCTTGTTGAAAATTTTAGCAAACTCCTTTTCTCTTTTTAGGTCATTTTTCAATTGTTCATTCTGCAACTTTAATGTAGTTATCTCAATGTCGTTGATATTCAACTCATGATGAGCATTCATCATTTGGCTTAGGGTGTCCAATTGCATGTTTGAGATCCCAGATAGCTCTACTGATTTTTCTTCCAATCTGTTTGCCAAAAATTTTTTGTCTTCTTCAATCATGGCCTTGTCTTCTATAGCTTTCTTCTTTTGTTCAGTTACATCACATAGTAGTATAGCTTGTGATTCTTGCTCAAACTTGAGATTTTTTATTTCCTCAACTTGTGCTCTATTCTTTTCCATGAGATCTACAATTTCTGCATGAAATTCACATGAATTATCATCTACAAATAACTTTGTGTTGTCAATCTTTTTTTATTGAGTCATTTTTTTCTATAGAAATCTCTTTTCTTCTCTTTAGTGAACTTCTCAAGGCATCTCTAGCTTCATTCAGTTGTTGCAGTAAGAGATGTATCTCAATCTCTTGATTTTCAATGGTCTTTCCCAACTTGTAAACCTCCATCTCAAGATCTTTTCTCCAAGTTGTAAGGCTTCTCCTGATGAGAACTAAGCTTTGATACCGATTGTTGGAAATACAAAAGAGAAATGTATACTTCTAAGGGGGGGGGGGGGGGGGGTTGTTGAATCAAATGTAGTAATCTCTAACCAATAAAAATTTTAACTTTTAAAACAATGCATGCATAAAAATATTGAAATAACATGTAAAGTAAATGTATCCACATAAACAATTGACACCAGATATGATTACCTAGAAACCCTCCAATGAGAAGGTAAAATTGGGGTGGGGTTAACACCCACAATTCTTCACTACTGTAGCAATAAAGTTCACTTGTTAAGGTTACATAATTTGGCCATTCTCATGATTTTCCTTGTGAAAGGCATGCCATATTTAATGCTTACAAATGATTGTTAGATCCCACTCTATTAAAGGATTTTAACACCCTATTAAAAGTGTTCCTAGCTAAAGGACTTTAGAACACTCACTTGAAATGTCACTCTATTAAAGGATTTCATAATGACTATTAAGTCAACCTTAATACAAAGGATTTCATCCTACTGATATAGTTGTTAGAAAGTATAGTAGAATGTTTGATCTAATACACTTACAATCTAGTATTGCTGATTTTAGATCTCAATTCAATTCATCTTGATCCTTTCAGATCTAATATAAAATTGTTGTATCCTCAATCCTCTATTTTGATAACTAATTCTACAATTTTGTCCTTCTTCTAAGTCACCTTGAATGTATACTAATCAATTCACCCCTTTCACTTCCTTCAAATTTTTTGCTAGTATCATCTCCTCACATGCATTCTATAATGCTCTCTCTCACATACTAAATTATGGGGCTTCATCTCCCTTTAAAAATACTTTGGTGGATTAGGGTTAGGTGTGAATCTATGATTGTGATTCATCCATTTTTCTCGCTCAATTCCTTCCATTGTTCTAATTGGTTGCATGTTGATTGCATAGGGAATCCAAATAGATTCGATCTTATCTTCAAAGCTTCGATATCTATCCATATGTTGACCCAAAAATGGTTTACATAGTTGTTTGTGCCATCACAAACAACAAGGCCAATTTTGTATTACTCGGCACTTGTTAATACTGATGCTCGGCACATACTATAATTTTTTCCAGCTCGGCACTTGAACTTGCTTGGCATCTACTATTCACTCGACACTTGAACTGCTCGACTCTTACTATTTACTTAGCACTTGATTTACTCAGCACATTAGTGACTCGGCATTCATTGCAACTCGACATCTATACACATTATACTTGTCATATGTTACTAGCTTGGTATGAACTTAAAAAAAAAACTTAAGTGTGTGGACACTTAATTATCAAAACCAATCTGAGATTAATAGCTCTTGTTGCTAGAATGGAAGGAGTAAGACCTCTACTTTCTTATGTTGGATACAAAGGTTTTAGAGTTTATCAAATGGATGTTAAATCTACATTTCTGAATGGCATACTAGAGGAAGAAGTTTACATAGAACATCCAAAAGGTTTTTTTGATGATAACAATAAGAACATGGTATGTAGATTGCACAAAGCTCTATATGGCTTGAAACAAGCACCAAGAGCATGGTATGAGAGACTTCATACTTATCTTGTGAAGATTGGATTTGAAAGGACTGGTTATAATAGCAATTTGTACATAAATACTAAAAAAGGCAAAGGATTTTTGCTATTTGGAATATTTGTTGATGATATCATAGTTGGAGGTCAAGATGCTTTATGTAAGGATTTTGCAAATTAGATCAAGCAAGAATTTGAAATGTCTATGTTTGGAAAAATCAAATTTTTTGTGGGATTGTAAGTATATCAGATGAAGTATGGTATATACCTCACTCAGTCAAAGTATGTCAAATAAATATTGAAAACTTTTGGATTAGAGGATTCCAAACTAGTAAGTACACTTGTAGTGATAGGACACATGTTGTCAAAGAATGATGATTCTACCGAGGTGAATCAAACATTATATAGGTCTATGATTGAAAAATTGCAATGTGTAGTACATAGCAAAACTAACATTGCATTATCTATAGGGATAGTTGCAAGATTCTCTGCTAATCCCAGGGAGAATCATTTAATGGCTATGAAAAGAATAATGAGATATCTTAAATGAACAAAAGAGTTTGGTCTATACTACAAGAAGAATGAAAAGTTTGAACTAAGAGCCTACATTGATGTTGATTGGCTGGAAACATTGATGATAGAAAGAGCACCAATGGAGGAGAATTTTTCTTAGGCAAGAGACTAGTTACATGGACTAGCAAGAAATAGAGTTGTACTTCACAATCTACTACTGAAGTTGAATATGTTGTTACTGCTATAAACTGCACAAACATTGTATGGATCAAATAGCTACTCAAAGGAATGAAGGAAGAGATCATAGAACTAGTGATACTTTATTGTGATAATACAAGTGTTATCAATATATCAATGAATCCTATGATGCACACAAAGACAAAGCACATTGCAATCAAGTATCATTACTTAAGAGAGTTAGTTCAAGATAAAGAGGTGAAGATGAAATATGTTAACAAAAAGGAGAAAATTGCTGATATGTTCACAAAACCATTACCTAAGGATGCTCATGAGTATCTAAGAGGTAAATTAGGGGTAATACCCCTATCAAAGGATATCTAGACAACAAGAGGAGTGCCTTGCATCAAACAAGCTGATGTTTATATGTTACACATTGATACATAGGATCTTACTTTAGGAGCTACCTAAAGCAATCACAGAGCTTCAAATCAGTCACAAGCAAGGTGACAAAGGGAGAAAATGAAGAAATTGCAAAAGCTTACATCTACATATTTTAAGATGACAAGTTTTTTGTATATGACTTTAGCATTGTTGTCAAAGATGGAGAGAGTACATTAAACTAATCAACATCAAAAAGAGAGTTCTGTTGATCAGAAAGAGAGAAAGTGCATCAAAGGGAGAAAGTATATCGGTGATCAACATCATAAAGAGAGTTCTGCTGATCAAAAAGAGAAAAAGTACATTAGAGGGAGAAAGTATATTAGAGAAAGTACAAGATATTTTTGTCAAAGAAGATGGAGAAGCTATTGATCTTAGAGGGAGATCAGATAATTTTTGATGTTGCTGATTAGAAGAGGACACATTAATGATGTAAGAAAGAGGGAGATACAAAAAGGAACTCAGAGGGAATTATAAGAAAGAGTTTTGTAACCTAATCAAAAGATGGAAGTTGTTGATAGAGGGATAAATTTTGATACAAGTTTTTTTTTGGTATTGTCTTATTGTTTTAACCCAGTCAAATTGATTGAATGAGATGTTCATCATTTGATTGACTTGGTTGATTAGTTTGGTTTGCCATCAATGCCAAAGAGGGAGATTGTTGAAATATGATTGAAAAGATCAATGTTAAGAGATATTGTTGAAAGAGGGAGATTGTTGAAGAAGACTATGTATTTCAATCATTGTTTTGTCATTAATGTCAAACCTGTTATTTGCTAGTAAGATAACTGTTTACAAGATTCAAGTACTATCACTTAGTTGATTGATGAAGAGGATTTAATCAATAAGAGGTAACAAAAGCACGTAGAGGAAAGGTTGAGTTTTTATTATGTAATGAATTACAAGGATCGGTTAAGACATTGATGACATGATGTATTGATAATCTACTTAAAGTTACAAATGTTGGCTACACTAAGAAAGTTTAGAAGAACAAGTTACACAAAGTTTATCTGCCAAGCTTGACCAAGTGGATAGTAGGTGCTGAGAAAAGTTAGTGCAAGTCAAGTAGAAAGTCTGTTGGAGCTGAGTGAAAGAAAATTCTAGTAGATGTCAAACAAGATAGTTGATGTTGAGTAAAGTCTAGTTGATTTCGAGTGATTTTATAGTTGATGTCGAGCAACGTAGTATATCACGAGCATCAAAAGGTTAATAATGGTGAGTTGTTGCATTATGTTAAAGCTCAAATATTTTTCGAATGTAAGTCGACCAATTTTTTTTCTTGAAACTTGTGAACCAGGAGAAAGATAAGGTTGATGAGCTAGTGGTATAGAACTTGATGTAAATTATTTTTAGGCGAATTCAAATGGATTCTAGGAGAAATTTCTAGAAGAGATACAAGATATGGGGTAGATACATTGTATCCTACCTAATCCATCTAAAACCTTAAATTGGATGATGGAAAATGAGTAGGAAAATATCCTAATTTCCTATTTATAGGAATGTTTGGTCATGAAGCAAAGTTGTCATGTGCGAGAACCTAAGGAGGACAAGGAGTTAAGGATTTTTCTTCATCAAGTGACCCAAGAGAAGAGTTTGCAATGACATGTTACGCAAGAAGGCTTAAGGAGATGAATGCTTGAAGGGTGAACAAGCTACCAGAGTTGCAAAGTATGAAGGCCAAATAGAATTGAGGACTGAATAGAGATTTTTAATTTGCAAGAGAAGTTGTAATTATATTAGATCAAAGCTCTATTATTACTCTCTAACAATTGTATCAGTCTAGGGTAAATCCTTTGGATTAAGGTTGACCTAGCAGTCATTTGTAAATCCTTTAATTGGGTGGCATTCCAAGTGAATGTCCTAAAGCCCTTTAATAAGGCTCACTTCTAACAGGGTGATTGAAATCCCTTAAATCGCTCACATTTAATAGTGTGTATTGTAACCTTTAATAGAGTTGGCCTTTCATAGGGCATTATTTTAGAAGAGTGAAAAGGAGTAGCATGTTACTAGTAGTTTTTCCCAAATTGGGTTTCCACATAAATTAGTGTGTCAAGTGTGCTGATGAATCTATTGTATTTCATGCTTTACATTTCTACAAGTTGATTTGACAGTAACATACAAGTTTTAGTGATTGCATAATGGATGCATGCATGGGTATGAATGTTTTATGGGTTCACTAAGTTGGGAAAAGTTTTATTTATACATCTAGATCTTGGATAACTGATTCACCCCTCTGCCGCACCCGCACGGCCCACCCCCACCACCCCCCCCCCCCCCCCCCAATTATTCTAAAGTATTCCAATAGATGGGTCAAGCTTTCTTAGAAAATTAACGATCTTTTTGTAACTTCAAAAAATACATGAATACTAATTTTTAAGAAAATGAAGCTAGATTTTAACACAAAGTACACCTATGATTTAATTTCTATATTCAATTCACATTTATTTCCATAAAAAAATCCTATAAATGGAAAAGAGGTGATAGAGGAAACTAGTATTCACATGTCGTTACTCAAAACATTCTCGAGCTTATTTGTCCTCTTGTTGTTGTTCACTTGTGTGTGTTTATTTTCCTTTCTCCTCTTTATTTTATTTTATTTTTTCCCAATCCATTCTCACTTATTTTTTGGTATTCATGCCATCTATCTTGCATGAAACCGTTGTTTACTAATGGTTAACTCCCTTTGTCATTAATTACCACTACTTGCGTCCCAATGGATATTAGTTATTTCAATCTTATTATAAACAAGATATTTTATTTTCTCAAATTCCACTTTCAATAAATATCTAATCAATTTCTTAATTATTCTGTTAATGGAGTAATTGATTCTATTTATATAAAAATAGAAATTTTAAAGAATTTTTTGAAATCTCTCAAGTTGATTTTCATTCATTTTCAAATAATTAACATTCACACACATACATACTTGATTACAAAAGAGTGTTATCTATCATAATTTCTTTTACAAGTATGAAATACACAATTATAAAAAAATTCAAATTCAAATTTTAAACAAACACATTTTTTTTTAATCTATGTGGTGTGTGTGACCATATTTTTCTGAAACATCCTTACCAAGGAGCTAACGTCGTCTACCTCAACCACACTCTTGTCTTTCATTCCCTTCCCAATCATTCAAAATCTCAATTTTGCATCAATAGGTTAGTAACTAAAAATTTATAATCAAATTTTCAAAATGCATATTCCTTCTACATTGTAAACACAAATCATTTAGAATTATGATACTGAAATATCGACATTTAATTAAATTAAAAAGACATCAATTTCAAAATTAGATACTTATCATTTTCTTTTCAATTCAATTCTAAGAAAATGAAATATAATTATTAACATCTCATCTATCTTACACATGATATTTCATCAAAGAAAATTATGTAGAAATGAAAATGCATCATATTTTGAATTAGCAAAGATATCTAATTCATACATTTATATCAACTAATCTTAATGACTTGGCTTGAGAAACATCCAACCAAGTCAAAAGAGTCAAACAAAGTTGATAAATCATGCTGGAATATAGGATTCTAAAAGTCAGTTGTGACACATCTTTAGGTGATTGCTAAGGGAATCAATCAGATTATTTCTTCTTCTAAAGCATTGAATCATTTATGGATTATATTATTTTGTTTTATATCATCATCAATTTCTACAAAGGTGTTTGCATTACTCAAATTGAGATTTATGGTGATCATATTTTATTCATGCAAAACGTTTTCAAGACTATGTCAAGTTGTTGGTGGATGTCATGCATCTCTACTGAATGAACGATTCTTAAGTCTTAGAAGCATTATTGAATTGTGGAAGCATATGAGATATCTCAATTTTTTTATCAACTCTTTGATTTTTGTCAAGTAATAGTGTCAAATGGAAGTGGTATAGATTTGGGTGGTTTTTCTAGGGCAAGAAAAGAAAAGAAAAAATCCCTCTTGTCATGATTCATTGGATTTAGGCTTTGTTGAGATCACTAAGATTGATCTTGATCTTAGTCATCTGGGAAAGAATCTTCTTTTCCTTAAAATTGAGCTCTCGACCATTTTTTGTTATCTGTCGTTGTTTTTTCTTCATCTTTTTTGTTTCATGAATTTATTATTTTTTGATTAAATGAATTCAATCACAAATGGTTTCATTCGCATAGAACTCTTGGTTTTAGTTGAAGTATTGTCTCGATAGGTTCAAGTATTATCTAAAGCTCATCGTGTAACTATTATTGGGTGTAGTTTGTACCTGCCATGATATCCACCCTCAAGTGTCGCCTTCTAACATTGCAACTTCTTCTAGCTCCAGGAACCATCTGCTCTTCATTTCTATGTTCATAGGTGATAAGTGGTATTTAATTCTACATGAAGTGACATCTACATGGACTAAAGCTTTGTAGGTAGGAAGTGACATTTAATTTGAATAATTATTTGTGTATAACTCTTGTCTTTCTACATGGAATAAAGCTTTGTTGGAGGATTTCTATAACCAATGCTTTACAACTCCTAATGATTCAAAATTTTTGATTGGTTGAGTGTCTTGAGTATGATTTCCACATACATATTGTAATGTGTATTGAATTCTATCACAAGAGTTATTTTTTAATATTTTTAGTTGTGTGGTGTTGCCCAAGTTTCAGTTCATATCTCTTGCTCTAGTGTTTTAAATCAAGTCGAGTGTTAAAATCTTGAGTCTGAGTCTAGATTTTCTATAGGATACCCTTTCTTCTCATTATTCTTTTGAAGTTAACCTAATGTGAGAATCATATGAGCAATGCATTAGTCTAAAGCAAGGTGATTAGGGTTTGGAGGGTTTTTTATGCGTTATCCCAATGAGAAGAATGTCTTGATATTCTACTAATTCACATTTTCTTGTTTCTAATCATGTCAAAGACAAAGATTCATGTTGTGAAGTATTTCTCCATGAAAGCATTTCTAAATCTCTGAGAGTTTCTAACTTCATGGTCAAAGGTTTATATCTAAAGAAGAATACATTTTAAAAGAAATCATAGGCATATTCAAAGTTTATGTAGTAGAGAACATCAAAGACTGAGGCTAAAGATTGATATGTAGATCATGAGAATAACTCAGAAGCAAGATCAGTTGAATTCAATATAGAGTGAATGCTCAAAAATAAAGAAATGGTGAAGGAACCAAGTCAAATGTGGTATGACCCTTTTTGAAATGAAATTGATGATTTATATTTAATCCGCATATATATGTTGCAAAGTTGAAAAGTCAATTAAACAAAACAATGTGTGTTATTGGCCAGTTGAAAATTCCAAATGCTTATTTGTCAAATCAAGTCCCATTCAAATATTAAATGAAAATTGAATGCCTTCAACTATCAGATCTTATAAAATCCATGATCATGGTTATGTCACTACTAAAAGTTGTTTGATCATTATTTGTAGCGATAGAATGACACATGTCCTGTGGGCCATCACTTTTTATGAAGTGCAGTCAAAGTCTAGTCAGGAGGTGCCACAAAGCAAGGAAGGTCAATGTTAGATTCTCCAAGAAATGAAAAGGTGCCAACTATTCGCCACTATGTGTATAGCTAGAAAATGGACCCACATTGTAGAAAAAAATAATGGGTTAAGATCTTTTTGTCACGGTCAGATCAAAGAAGATCTACAGAGGTCATAATATCATCATAGAAAGATGCTTGTTTGATAATCCATGCAAAAAGGTGATGGGAAGGTATGTGTCTCGATGGTCCCATTACATTCTATCATTGTCAGACTCTCCAAGAAATGAATACTACCATCTGTCTACCACGATGCACCTAGTTGGAAAAGTGGATCCATGTTGTGAAATAAAGAGACTTAACATCATTTTATTGCCACTATTAGATTGGAAGAAGATCTACATTTTTTTCTATCTCACTATGTAAAGTTACAAGGAAATTAATCATGGTGAAAAAATGATGGAAATACATGTATATAAGAAGGGAACCACAGAGGAAGTTATAAAGGAAGCTTATAACATTTTAATCGTGATTGTTAATTTAAGATCGATGGCCAGAGTTCAAAGATGTAGTGATCATTAGAATATGAAATATGCAAATATGGCACCAAACTGTAGAATATGAAAGAATGAAGATCTTTATAGGAGTTCACAGAATTTCATGAAGACAAACAATCATCGAGTGTTTTTAGAAATACCATGGATTTAGAATCACTAATAAAAGGAATACCACGTGCTCATATTATGATACAGATTGGATAATTTTATATTTTATTCTCATTTTCTTTTCTATTATGTGATTGTTTCTCTACTAGAATTAAGAAATGATAGAGAACTATAAATGTAACCTCATTTGATAATACAAAGGTTAGAAAAATTGATGGTGAATAGATCTATAATTCCATTTACTCTATTTTCCTGTCATGTTTTGTTGCCCATGCATAGATTTGTTTTGCATTAAGAGTTGAAGGAAAATTATATGTGATCCTATGATAATTGGGTGGATTCTATTTCATTTTGATATTTGCAGTAGAGGTGATTCCATTTACTTTTCTCATATATGATTCTACTTCCTCTCTTGTTTTTATCATTTCATATCATGTTAGATAGTTTTATTGGGGATTGAAGAATATATGTGTATGAATATATTGCTAACTTGTTGAATTTCATTTCATCTAAGCATAATAGTTAAAGTAATTCCATTTGTCCCTGTGTGCATTTCTTATTCTTTTCCTCTATTGCATATAGATGGTTAATGCTACATTTAGAATAGAAGGAAGTGTGATAGGTCATCCAAAGCTATTTTTCCTAAATTATTCATGCCTACAAATAATTTGGTTATCCTTTACTGCTCTTAGGTTATGAGCTTATAATGTCAAATCTTCTGATCTCATAAAAACATATTCGTTGCATATTATTGCAAATCATAGCGAGCTATACCTAATCAATTTAGAGGGTAGTGATAGAATACATACACTGAACCATTCATAGGTAAACATCATTTTGTCTCTCCAAGCATTGGGTATCAAAGAGTCAAGATTGTAAAATCTAATAGGAGAACAAACTATTAACCAACACTTTTTGGCGATTCTACCGGGGAGATTCAGATGAAAGATCTAAATAATTTTCCTTCATATTAATTTGCAATCTAATTTCATATATTTGAGTTGCAAAGGAAGGTCTTGTGGAAGTCAGATGTTTGCCATAAGAAACTAATACTAGTTTTATAGCCTCAACCTGCTAAATAAAAGAAGAAAATTCAAAGTTGAAGACTAGTAATATAAATTAAAAACATAATTTTATAAGTATTTGATACACCATAGATTCCAAGTATGCCAGGAGTGCCAAGGAAAGAGGAAGAATTGACCCAATATACAAGGAACTTGAAAAGGCCAAGTTTCCTATTTTGGAAGATATTTGTAGGAAAGTAAGAACAAATGCAAGGAATCAGTAACTAAACAACTCCAAGATATCCAATTTCATGTATTTACTCCTAATAGAACAAAGAGAGGTCATTCTTTTGCTCCTCCATTGCCAGGAATTCTATTCCTCCTATCCTTGATGCTTTGTTGTTAATTGGTATTGCCTTTCCTATTTTTGTTACTTTCTAAACAAATCAAAACACTGTACCAGAAGTTATGGCACATCCATGGGGAAATTCTATTGGTCCTCTTTCTCTTGCAACTAATAATGATTTTCCAAGAGCATCAAGGAAAAACTTCCCCAGATTTAATGGTGATGGTACCACTTCTGCAAAACAACACTTAAGTGCTTTCCATAAGGCTTTTGGTGTAGTAAATCCTCAACACGAGGATGTGGCAATTAGGATGTTTGTAGATAAATTGGTGGACAATGTTGCTAATTGGTTTCAAAACCTACTTGCAGGATGCATCACAAATTGGGACAGTACGAAACAAAGGTTTGTGGAATGTTATAAAAGTACAGAGGATGAACAAGTATCGTTGTTGCAATTGGAATAGATTAAAAAAGAGCCATTAGTTTCCATGAGAGATTTTAATGCAGTATTCAATAAGCTCATGAAAAGGATACCTACTAAAAGTGCACCAACAGATGATACTAAGAAGACTTTCTGCATTAGCTCTATGCCTCCTGACTTGAGATATCAAATTAGAAGAGCAAATGTAGAAAACTTGCAAGCTTCCCAAACATTAGTTATGCAGATGGAGGATGATATGATCACTTCTGGTAAGTGGAAAAGAGAATTCCAATTTGGAACCATGAGCAATACAGCTAGTACTTCTAATAATACAGAGGCTACAATTCAAAAAATTGTCATTTCATTGAAGAAACAAATTAATAGGCCTGCTCAATCTTTTCATCAACCTCATCAAGAAGGTTATACAAATCCAAATGGAGGTGAATTATTGCAAATACCACCCATTGAATAGAGATTCGAAATTGAAGGTGCTCCCAAAAGACAAGATATATGTGCTTTTCTCTTAAGGGTAGATCATGATGGACATACATGTGTTGATATGATCAGATATAAGTAGATGGTGGATAATAAAGAACAAACAATTGAATATCCTGAAAGTGAAGATGATCATGTTCCTTGTGGTGACTCTGAAAAATTCCTCTTGGAGTATGAATCAAATTTAGAAATAGGAGGTGATTGCTTTGCAACTCTAGAATGGCCTCAATTGATAGTAATGACTAGAGGTCAGAAGAATAGAAATTCGATCAACAATTTAGTCCCTGTCAAAAATAATGCACCGTCAAACAAAATTGATAAAGATAAAGGCATGGTAAGTCCAACTTCATAGAAGGAACACAAAGGTAAATCATCTAATTCTTTTGACATAATACAATACTGTAAAGAGACAAGAATTCAGATTTCTCCACTAGATTACTTGAAAGCTAATACTAATTAGTTGAACATTGCAATAAAGAATAGGTTAGTATTAATGTCAATGTTGATCATCTTAGTAAAGCTAGTACTAATGGATCTTTAACTAATGAAGATTTTGCACTCCCTAAGTTGTTTCAAGAAGAGGAATCCATTGTCTTAGCCACATGCCCAAATCAAAAACCAAATCCTTTCTATATTTCTTTGTTCATCAATGGGAATAGTTTGAGTAATTGCATCATAGATTCAGGAGCCTCTAATAATGTTATGTCTGCCTCTATATAAAAATCTTTAGGGCTTCCACTAACTAAAATCTTTGGTAGATGTTATTCAATAGATGCAAAACAAGTACCCTTTCTTGGACAAATAAAAGATGCTCAAGTTTCTCTAGCTTCCTATCCTTCAAAAAGACTTAAACTTAGTATCATAGTAGTAGACATCCCTATAAGTTATGGCATGCTCCTACCTAGAAATTTTTCCAAAGACATGGGGGGAGAAATAAAACTAGACTAGTCTAGTGCTACTATCCAAGTTGGAGATAAAAAGGGGAAGCTAAAATCAGAAGAAAAGGAAAAGTTTATTATCCTAAAGTCAAATGATCCTAGGTCTCAAATATTGTATCATGAAATGCAGTTTGGTAATTACATGTTATTCTCTAATGCTCCTGATATTTAAGAAGAATCAGAAAAAATTTAAGGTGATTAGTTATGGACTTTGGAATTTGATAGTAGTTGTGTTAATGTTGGTTGAGGTGCAGGGGTAGTGTTGACATCACCTAGTGCAGAAATGACTTGTCTTATAAGTTAGATTTCAAAAATACTATCAATACTATAGAAAATGAAGCCCTTCTCCTTGGAAAAATGGTAGCCAAAAAAAAGGGGTCAAGTTACTCAAAGCTCAAGAAGATGAAGAATTGGTGGTAAAACAAGTCAGAAATCAATATGTAGTTAAAAAATCAAGATTGAAAAGCTACCGTAATAAGGTGTGGGATGAAATTGAGAGTTTGGATGCCTTCTCAATTACATTAGTAATTAGAGAATTCAATTCAAGAGCTGAATCTGGTAGTCTCTGCATCATTGCTCTTACCACACCTTGATTTCAAAGATCAAACCTATAAAGCAGAAGTACTATTTAGGCCTGATGTCCCTGATAATGAAGATTCATGATAGGCGTTTGAAGATGATAAAAACATACTAAAATTCATTGAAGGGGAAGATACTTTTGAATGCTTGTATTCTAAAGGAAGTGCTAATGCCAATGGTGATGATTAAGTGACAAGTGATAAGAGGAAAATAGAGCCTGATATGATTCAATTGAAAGGCAATAAGATTCCACCTCATCTAATCTTTGTAGAAAAACTTTTTGATAGGCATGATGCATACATAAAGAGGGAAAGAGATAAGAAAGGAAAAATCTATGGTGAATATGATGGAATCAATATAGGGATAAAAGTTATCCCAAAGATGATAAACATAGGAAAATGTTGCACACCAGAGAAGAGGGTAGAGATTAGGAAATTACTCATTGAATTTCAAGATGTATTTTTTTGAAGCTATGAAGACCTAAATAATTTCATAGGTAGAAAATTCAAACATGAAATCCCTCTTAAACTAGAAGCAACACCATTTAGGCATAAGCAAAGAAACTATAACCCTATAGTTGAAGGAGAAATCTTCAAGAAGATCAACAAAATGTTGTTGGCTAGGATTATATGCCCTATTCATCATTATGCTTAGGGTGCTAATATTGTACCAGTAAGAAAGAAGAATGGAGAGATAAGGATTTGTGTTGATTTCAGAAATCTAAATTAGGCCTCTCTCAAAGATAATTTTCTCTTCCCAATATGGATCATATCTATCAAACTGTTACATGATCATAGATGATGTCAATGTTAGATGGCTTTTTAGGGTATAATCAGATTTAGGTAGATGAAACAGATTGGTTCAAAATTGCATTTACCACATCATGGGGTACTTTTTCGTACAATAAAATGCCCTTTGGTCTAATCAATATAGGTGCAACTTTTCAGCATGGCATGAATTTGACCTTTGAAGATTTGAAAGGTAGAATTATTTTTATATACCTTAATGATTTGTCAGTCTTTTCCAAGAAGAGAAAGGATCATATTAGAGATCTAGAAAAGGTGTTAAAAAGATGTAAAGATCATGGTATCTCACTGAATCCAAAGAAGTCAGTATTTTGTGTGACAAAAGGAAAGTTGCTTGGTCATATTGTATCTCAAGGAGTTAAGATTGATCCAAATAGAGTTAAAGCTATTCAGCAATGAAGTCTACCATTGAGTAAAACTAGACTGAAATCTTTCTTTGGCTAGGTAAATTTCTTAAGGAGATTTGTGCTTGATTTCTCTGAGATAGTTAAATGTATAGTTGATATGATGAAAGGCAATAAAACTTTAAAATGGAGTGATGTTGGGAAAAAGGTTTTTGAAGATATCAAGGATGCCATTGCCAAAGCTCATGTGCTTGTCCATCCTAATTACACTAAAGAATTCATCATTTATTGTTATGCCTCAGAACATACTATGTCAGCCATATTGATGCAAGAAAACAAAGAGAGAATATAAAATCCATTTGCTTTCATGAGTATATCATTGAAGAATCAAGAATAGAGATACCCATAGATGGAGAAAGATGCATATGTAGTGGTGAGAGCCCTTAAAAATTTCAAGTTTTATGCACTACATTCTCATTTAGTAATATATGTGATCCTACAGTAAAAAGTATTTTGACATAACAATATGTCAGTTGCAATAATAGATGAGTTTGGATAGCAAAATTTCAAGAATATGATATAGAATTTAAGCTAACCAAACTTGTGAGAGGAATTGCACTTTGTAAAGCTTTTGCAAAAGGACAACAATACAAAGAAGAAAATACTCCAAAATTCCTTATGGTAAGTCTTCAAGATCCTTGGTTCTCAAACATTGCTTTTTTTTTACATATGGTGAATGCCTTGATGGATTAACTACTAAGCAAAGAAGAGATCTAAAATAAAAGGCCTTGAAGTGTGTGATTCATGATGATTTCTTGTACAAGAGGGCAATTGATGGAACATTTTTAAGATCCGTGGATAAGGAGCAGCAGGTAAAGTTGTTAAGATCTTTTCATGATGAAGCATGTGGAGGACATTTTTCTAGCACTATCACTGCATTCAAAATTCTGAAACAATGTTATTATTGGCCTGGTATGTTTAAAGATTCATATAAGTGGGTTGCTAATTGTGAGAAACGCAAGATGTTTATTGGTAAACCCCAGCTTGATGCCCTACCTCTTAGACCAGTGATAACTGAAGTTCCTTTTCATCAATGGGGTTTAGATTTTATAGGTCTAATTAATCCTCCTTCTAGTCAGGAACATGCATATATGCTAACTGCCACACATTATTTCAATAAATGGGTTGAAGCCAAGCCAGTGAAGAAAACTTCATCAGAGGTGGTATGTGATTTTCTCAAAGAACATATTTTGATCAAGTTTGGAGTTCCTATGAAATTAATAATGGATAATATACCTTATTTTTCTTCTTTAGAAATTACTAAATTTTACAATGATAATGGTATATAAGTTGGACATTCCTCTGATTATTTTACTCAAGGAAATGGACAAGTTGAGTCTAGTAATAAGAACCTAATTAATATTTTGAAGAAATTGGTCTTAGACAATCAGAAAGGTTGACACAAGAAGACTCATGATGCTTTATGGGCTAATAGAACCACACCTAAAAGAGTCATAGGTATTTTACCTTTTGAATTAGTCTATGGAGTAGAAGCAAATTTGTCATTGCCTCTAGAACTTGTTGCATGTAAATTAAAGACTATCATTGAAGAAGATGTTTTCAAAGATGGATTAGAGAAGAGAATCGTGTATCTCACCAAGTTACAAGAAGAAAGGGAAGAGATGGTTGAAAAAATTATTGAACACCAAGGAAGGGTATAGAAGTTTTTTGATAAAAGGGAAAGGCCTAGAAAATCCATGGAAGGTGATCTGGTGTTGTTATGGGATAAGAGACATGAACCAAAAGGTATGCATTCAAAATTTTTGTCTTTATGGAAAGGGCCATTTTAGATCATAAAAGAAAATCAAATTAACTCTTTCAAGTTGGCCTATCCCATAGGAGAAACCCTTCCATGTTCTTGTAATGGGAAGGATCTGAAGTTGTATCAAATGCAAAATTGAAAGCAGGTAACCCTTGCATAGTAGCTAGATAGGTAGGTTTTTCTTTCATGCAACTTGCTTCAGTTTTAGTTGCTTGTTTTCATAGGTAGTTTGTTATTGTTTTCCTAGTGTAAGAATTTGGCTTAGGCCAAAATTCACCCAAGAACTAAGAACTCAACACAAGCACATAGTAGACTAATAGAGAGAGTATGATTAGAATGACGATATTCATTCAATATGCCACATTAAGAGTACACTAGGAGTGCCTGTATATAAAGGCCTTAGGAGAGCTTCTAGAATACATAGAAGTTGGCATCATGATATGTCATACAACCAGGCACATGTCCACTAGATATGGGTTATCCTCCATTAAACATGGAATTAAGTACGATGATGTGAGGATAAGCCTACAATGGTGTAGCACACAAATCAATGGTGTAGACAACATGTGCTAAATTAGGAGTGCAAATAACTAAGTTGTAGACACCATGTGCATAATTAGAGTTATGCACTTCTATAAGAGTACACAAACTCCTAAGTATCTTACCTAAATAAATAATTAAATAATGCATTAACCTAAGTAAACTTAAGTAAGTGTAAATAGTAAATACTTATTTACACCAACACCCCCCCCCTTAAGTGAAACTTAGGGGAATGACCTTAAACTTATGAAATCTAGGATGAAATCCATGAATGGGTCCCAGCTACTAGGCCATGTTAGGTACCCATGTACATAATGATATGCAATCTCTCATAAAGCCTAGAAAGAGGGAAAACCTCATAGGAAAAACCCTCCCCCAAAAAGAGAGATAAATAGGGATACATGGATGGATGGAGTAATCAAGACAAACACCCCCCCCACCCATTATGACATACATCCAATATATACATAAGAAAATGATGAGAAGAGGAAGAGAGACATGATAGGCTTCCCCCCCCCCCCAAAGAAGAATGTCTTTTAGTGACTGCTTCGATGAAGAAGTTGATCCAAGACTACAAAATGGTGTTCCTCCCCTTAGGAAGAAACAATGCCAAGGGTACAAATGAGACACTTCTACTATGTGTGGAAAGAATCCCATGGATAAGTGATGTCTCTGAAACTTACTCAACTAGCTGAAGAACCTATTTGAAAGAACTATCTGTCTCTGCAACCGATGAAGAACCTTTTTCCAACTATTGATCATAGGTATCCACAATCACTTCAACTTGTGAGGATCAATCATGTAGAGAATGAACAAGAGAGTTGGATGGAGCCCTCGTGACAACTAAAGAAGGTGCTTCTGCATCAAGAAGAAGAAGCAGGTCATCAATGTTGTCCCTCAAATATGTCACTAAAGCTAGACTTGGAAGACTGGATGTACCCTATTGTGCTAGACCTATCACTATGGCTGTGTATGCATGTGGACTGAATTGATGTAGTGACCTCTTGTTGCAATTGTTGATAGAACTCCACATGTCTAAATCTATTGAAGCACTATTGTTGGTGTCACTATCAGTTTCCACTCTGTATGATGTGTGGAGAGGATTAGAGGACAATCTTGGTGAGCTTTCCTCAAAGTGTACATCCTTCTCTACAAAAATATGATGTGTCTCTAGATCTAGAAGTCTATATGCCTTCACATCGTCTTCATAAACAATGAAATTACAAGGCCGAGATGATCGTGCCTTGCTTCTCCTAGAAGATCTGTTTGCCCATGCAAGACAACCAAAGACTCAGAAGTGTGTCACAATAGGTTTCTACTGCACCATGCCTCAAAAGGAGTCTTTCCATCTAAGGATGGATGAGGAGAATGATTAAGAATGTGAGTGGCACTAGTGATTGCTTCGACTTATAATGATGGATAAAGAGACTTGGCTTGTATCATGCAACTTTCCATAGACTTAAGAGTTTGGATCCTCAAAGCTGCAACATCTATCTTAGGCAGACTGAATGCTAGCAAAGTCTGAAGATCAATGCCCTAGAGTCTGCAAAAGTCTTTAAGTCTTATGTTCACATGCATGCTTCCATTGTCCATGCAGAGAACTTTGATGGCTTTCCTGGGTTTCTATTCTACATGAGTCTTGAAGGCTAGAAACTTGTCCAATACTTCATTCTTATTATGAAGAAAATAGACCCAAGTGTATCTTGAAAAGTGATCGATGAAATTTAGTATGTAGCAACCCTAGATGAATGCAAAAGGACTTGCTAATACCATGTGAACCATCTAAAGAACACCTGGTGCTCTCGAAGACTTCCCTCTTTGTAACTTCCCCTCTGGATGCATATCCACTAAATCTGTTGAACATTCATCGTGGGAAAAGTTGATTTGAGGTAGACCTTTCACAATTTTGTTTGTGCAAAGTTGTTGAAGGTAGCGGAAGTCAAGATGACCATACCACTGATGCCATAATTGCATTTGATAATTTGATTGAGATAAAAAGGCCTTGGAATGAGACTTGGATACAAAATGGGAGAAAGAGTATAACCTTTTGTTATGATTCACTTTCCCCACTACAACCAAAGAATCATCTTTTAGACTATGCACCTATACTGAGTCAGGAAGGAACTCAACTCTATGTCCATCTCCAAGGTGAGTGATTTGGTAAATTGAGAGGAGATTTGAACTTAGGTTTGGAACATAGAGAACATCTTAAAACTCTCCATTTTCCATCTCCACATTTCCTTTCCCTTCAACTTCCATTTTTCTATCATCTCCCATGAAGATGTGCGGTGCCTTTGATTGCTTCATTGAAGAAAAATCCTCCTTTCAAGAACCCATGTGAAAGAGGCACCTAAGTGAAATATCCATTCCTTTGAAGAGTTTGAATTAGCCATGAGTGCTTGCCCTTTCCCTTTGAATCTGAAGAAGACCCTTTATCCTTATAAGCATTAGGCAATGGAACATTATGTTTCCTCATGATGTTGGTTAACTCATCAATCTTCTTAAGATAAAACTCATGCTCTTCATGACCCAATTTTTTGCAATAGGCACACTTTTTCTTCTCCTTATTATTGACCCCCTTCTTGTTAGAATTTGAGGACTTGCCTTGTTGATTGGATTGTGGTGTTGTCTTTTCTACATCTTCTAATTTTTTCTTCCACTTCTTCTTACCCTTTCCTTTATATGAAGACTATCCAGCTGAATTTTGAGAACCCTCATTGTTAGCCTCCAATGCTTTAAACTGAGGTGATTTGAGAATCCCCATTGATTTCAACTTCTTTTCTTTAGTATCCAATAGATCAGTATATTCATCAAATGTGACTTTCTTGTAGGCAGATCCTAAGGTAGTCTTTAAGGTGTTAAAAGAAGATACAAATGTGGAATATTCTGATGGCAGCTTGTTATGAATGAGATAGATCTATCTGTCATCTTTTATAGAACTCCCATAATCAGTAAGCTTTGTCCTTAGTTCATTCACCTTGATGATGAAATCTTGTATTGAATCATATGACTTAGGATCTAAGGAGACAAGCTCATCTTCAGTTTTGAAAACATCCTCTTCAAACACTTTACCATAAAGGTTTTCGAGGGTATCCCAAGCTTCCTTGGATGTAGAACACCTCTTAATTTGATACATGATCTTATCATCTACCCCCAAACATATATCACCTAGGGATTTCCTATCCATTGCTACCCAAGCTGAAATATCACTTTTTGAAACTTTATCACCTATTGGTTTAGGAAGAGTGCCATCTACATATTGTGAAACTCCATTATGCATTAAGTGATACCACATTTTTATGGACCGTGTAGCATAGTTATAAGGAGTTAATTTAGGAAACTTAAAGTTTCCCATAATGTAGAAAATTAAAAAAAAAAGTGCAGAAAAGAGAGAACACAACACCAAGAACACCCCCCCCCCTTTTCACTAAATCAAGAAACCCCCCAAAAATAGATGCTTTGGGCACTTTATCAATAGTGCGATTACAATGGCTAATTTTCCAATTTTGGCCTTTTTGGACTTCTAATTTTTCTTGTTACAACCTCTTAAAGGATTACAATTTGGAACTTTACAATGGACAACAAATTTGAAGTGATACAAAGCAAAGAAAGGCCCTATTGCTAAAAGTGACACTTTTGCCACACAACCCTACAATCTGACTAAGGATCTAGATAGTAGACAAAAAATAACACACTTTCAAAAAAAAAAAGAACCTATTTTCGACTCCAGATGTGCCTATATGCAGCATTTGAAGTTGCAAAATGCAGGATTATGCAGGTATAGTCACCAAAAAATGCAAATTCTGACAAATCTGTGCACCAAAACTAGAAAAAAGTTGCACCACTAAATTTTTTAGGAAATTCTACCTAATTTTGAAAAAAAAAAGTACTTGATTTGGAATCTGGATGTTCGAGTTATGGCCTCCTAAAGTCGGACTATAAAATTAAAAATCAATCTGGAGAGGGGTTGCACCAGCAAAAGATGGGGTCAAATTTGACCATCATACAACTATCATACCAGTTCAAATTTGGCCAAGAATGATGGTCAGATGGCCATCAATTTTAGGCAATGAAATTGATGACATTAGTGACTCCTATGCCTGTGATGACATTAGCAATGACATCAGCACCGTATGGAATTGTACGAATGAGTGACGTGGAAAAATTGGTATTGTACGGTATGCTAAGTGGGATTATATGGTCAGATGAGGTGGAACCACGTGGTTGCTAACTGGGCTATTACATGTAGCTAACGTGTCGTGCACTGTCACTGCTGACTGGATATTGTATTGTCACTGCAGGGGCATCTTAGATGGTGTCACATGGCTCTGTTGGAACCAACCAAATTGTGATGTGTTTCTAGGAAGATGCAATAGGTGAGAGACTGCGGGTCACTATTTTTTACAAAAATCATGCTGGAATGATCAATCGACACCAGATTCAGGTTTATGTTTTTTGATTGCCAGAATTCTTTTTGCAGCAAGCGAGGGTTACAACCTTTTATCCCACATTTGTGGGTCATTTGGAGTGAGAGTTGTTTAAAACAATGACAACACATGCCTAACGTACAAGGCAAGGTTGTAGGGGAAATTTTTTGCCAGCTTGGTGGGTTGTTTAGCCAATTTTGATGAGGAAGTCGGTGCTATAGAATCAGCCACCAGTGGATAATTCACAGGGTTGGTGCAGTGGAATTTTATGCCAGATTTGCAATGTATAGTGCAGCCTAACAACGGATGTTGCTAAAAAATTGTAGTAAGGAGTATGTAAGGAGCTCGTCAAAAATTGATTAAACCCCTGCAAAATAAATAATCTCTAAAATTGCAGAGTCGAGATCTGATAACCCGATTCTGCAAAAAAAATTCTCTGTAACTAGCCCGACTAGGTGTAAAAAAATTTGAAAATATACAGACTTCGAAATAATTGCAGAGAATTAAAATGATTACAGATTTGAAAATTAAATAATTAGATCAATAAATTGACCATACTTGAACTGCAAATCGAGGCCTCCAGGTTCTGATTTACAAAAAAAGTTGCCTCATGATCAACTTTCACCTAGCACAGACAAATTTATAGTCGATCTTCACTGAATCGATGCTCTGAATTTGCAATGTACAATACGGCCCGACAATGGATGTTGCTCAAAAATTGCAGTAAGGATTATGTAAGGAGCCTGCCAAAAATTGATTAAAACCCTAGAAAATAAATAATCTCCAAAATTGCAAAGCCGGGATTTGACAACCCAGTTCTGCAAAAAAAAATTCTCTGCAACTAGCTCGACTGGGTGTAAATTTTTTTGAAAAAATACAGACTTTGAAGTAATTGCAGAGAATTAAAATAATTGCAGATTTGAAACTTAAATAATCAGATCAATAAATTGACCATACCCAAATTGCAAATCAAGGCCTCTGAGTTTTGATTTGTAAAAAAAATTAGCCTCACGATCAATTTTCATGCAGCATAGGTAAATTTATAGTCAATCTTCACCAAATCGATGCTCTGGACACAACGATGAGGTTAGATTTGGCTCTAGACGCTCTCAATTTCTATAAATTCTTTAGATTCAAGTCGAGGTGTTGAAGCATGAACGATCTCTAACAACTATGTGTAGAGAATCTCCCCAAGCTTTGATACCATGTAAGAATTTGGCTTAGGCCAGAATTCACCCAAGAACTAAGAACTCAACACAAGCACATAGTAGACCAATAGAGAGAGTATGATTAGAATGATGATATTCATTCAATATGCCACATTAAGAGTACATTAGGAGTGCTTGTATATAAAGGCCTCAGAAGAGCTTCTAGAATGCATAGAAGTTAGTATCATGATATGTCATACAACCAGGCACATGTCCACCAGATATGGGTTATCCTCCATTAAGTACAGAATTAAGTGTGATGATGTGAGGATAAGCCTACAATGGTGTAGCATGCAAATCAGCGGTGTAGACAACATGTGCTAAATTAGGAGTGTGAATAACTATGTTGTAGACACCATGTGCATAATTAGAGTTGCACACTGCTATAAGAGTACACAAACTCTTAAGTGTCTCACCTAAACAAGTAATAAAATAATGCAAAATAATTAAATAATGCATTAACCTAAGTAAACTTAAGTAAGTGTAAATAGTAAATACTTATTTACACTAACACCTAGTTTAGTCTATTCTTCTTGTTTTCAAGTTGTCACCTTTTGTGTAGGACTAGGGATTGATAGAGTTCTTTAATGCATTATCATGCTTAAATCCGTAGACAGAGCCAATTGTTGCCCTAGTTTTAGTTCATATCTCTTGCTCCAGGGTTTTGAATCAAGTCAAGTGTTAAAGTCTTGAGTCTGAGTCTAGATCACCTATAGGATGGTCTTTCTTCTCATTATTCATTTGAGGTTAACCTAATGTAAGAATCATATGAGCAATGCATCAGTCCAAAGCTATGTGATTAGGGTTTGGAGGGTTTGTTATGTGTTATCCTGATGAGAAGAAGGTCTTGATATTCTGCTAATTCATATTTTCTTGTTCCTAATCATTTTGAAGACAAAGATTCATGTTGTGAAGTAGTTTTTTATGAAAGCATTTCTAAATCTCTGAGAGTTTCTAACTTCATGGTCAAAGGTTTATATCTAAAGAAGAATACATTTTAAAAGAAATCATAGGCATATTCAGAGTATATGTAGTAGAGAACATCGAAGACTGAGAGTAAAGATTGATATGCAAATCATGAGAACAAGTTAGAAGCAAGATCAGTTGAATTCAATACAGAGTAAATGCTCAAAAATGCAGAAATGGTGAAGGAACCAAGTCAAAGGTGGTATGACCCTTTTTGAGATGAAATCAATGATTTATATCTAATCCACGTATATACATGACAGAGCTGAAAATTCAATTGAACGAAAGAATGTGTGTTATTGGCCAGTTGAAAAGTCCAAATGCTTATCTATCAGATCAGGTACCATTCAAATATTAAACAAAAATTGAATGCATTCAGCTATCAGATCTTATAAAATCCACAATCATTGTTATGTCAGTATTAAAAGTTGTTCAGTCATTATTTGTAGCGACATAACAACGAAATGACACATGTCCTATGGACCATGATTTTCCACGTAGTATAGTCAAAATCTAGTCACGAGGTGCTACAAAGCAATGAAGGTCAACATCTAATTCTTCGGGCAATGAAAAGGTGCCAACTATTCACCATGTTGTGTACCACTGGAAAATGGACCCACAGTGCAGAACACAATAAAGGGTTAAGAACTTTCTGTCACTGTTAGATTAGAGAAGATCTACGAAGGTCATTATGTTGTCATAGGAAGATGCCCATTTCATAATATATGCAACAAAGCTATGTAAAGGTACGTGTCTTGATGCACCCATTACATTCTACCATTATTAGACTCTTCGAACAATGAATTACTACCATCTGTCTGCCATGATGCACCTAGTTAAAAAAGTGGACCCACATTGTGAAACAAAGAGACAACATTGTTTTATTATTGCTATCTCACTATGTAAAGTTGTAAGGAAATTAATCATGGCAACAAAATGATGGAAAGACACGTGTGTAAGAAGGGACCTATGGAGGAAGTTATAAAGGAAGGTTATAATCTTTTAATCCTTATCATTAATTTAAGATCGACGGCCAGAGTTCAAAGATGTAGTGACCATTGGAATATGAAATTTGCGTGTATGGTGCCAAACTATAGAATATGAAAGAATGAAGATCTTTATAGGATTTTGCAAAATTTCATGAAGACAAACAATCATCTGGTGTTTTAAAAAATACCATGGATTCAGAATCATCAATAAAAGGAATACCAGGTGCTCATATTATGATGCAAATTGGATAATTTTATATTTTATTCTCATTTTCTTTTCTATTATGCGACTGTTGCTTTGCCAAAATTAAGAAATGGTAGAGAACTATAAATGTAACCTCATTTGACAATACAAAGGTTGGCAAACTTGATGGTGAATTGTTATGTAATTCCATATACCCTATTTTCTTGTCATGTTTTGTTGCCCATGCATAGATTAGTTCTGCATTAAGAGTTGAAGGACAATTATATGTGATCCTGTGATAATTAGGTGGATTCTATTTCATTTTGATATTTGTAATAGAGGTGATTCCATTTACTTTCTTTGTATATGATTTAGCTTCCTCTCTTGTTCATTTCATTTCATATCATGTTAGATAGTTTCATTGGGGATTGAAGAATAGATGTGTATGAATCTATTGGCAACTTCCTGAATTCCATTTCATCCAAGCCGAATAGTTAAAGCAATTCCATTTGTCCTTATGTGCATTTCTTCTTATTTTCCTCCTTTGCATATAGATGGTTAATACTGCATTTAGAATAGAAGTAAGAGTCAAGAAATTTCAAGATTATTTATAACAGTCATTCCATTGGGTGTGATAGGTCATCCAAATCTATTTTGCCTGAATTGTTTGTGCCTACAAACAATTTGGTTATCCTTTATTGCTCTCGAGTTAAGAGGTTATAATGTCAAAAAATTTGATCTCATAAAAACATATTCATTGCCTATCATTGCAAATCATAGGGAGTTGTACCTAATCAATTTAGAGGGTAGTGACAGAATACATACACTAACCCATTTGTTGGTAAACATCCTTTTGTCTCTCCAAGCATTGGGTATCAAAGAGTCAAGATTATTAAATCTAATAGGAGAACAAATTGTTAACCAACATGTGGTCATCATTGCGAGAAACTTTCATCTATATATGTTCCTCATAGCAAAGGGAAGTTGTATTTCTTGGTGCGCAAATGTAGTACATATGTTGAGTATATCTATATACAATTACTCATACTGGAAGCACAATCTGCCTTCTCTGAGAGTTGTCTAGTTGTTAGCTTCTTGTAGTCAAACTAAAGCTTACATGATATGTTGGGAAATATGAAAGCTTCAAAACAAAACATCAATATGATGATTGTGTCACTCTCTCGATTCCTGCATGAGTGATAGCTTATGCGACTTGGCATAAGTATGTTGTGTCGTATCTTCCTTGGCAGCATGAAAGACTGTGATGAAATGATTAAAGGTGTGTGTAATGGAAAGATGAAAGGATTTGGTGTTTCTTTGAAAGACATAGTGAGGGCGGCATACATGCCCAAGCAGTATGCATACATTACTTGTATGCAGTGCTACATCTGGAGAGACGTGCATAATTTTTAAAGTAAAAGGACTTGCTAGTATTTTCTACATTATCTTCCTATCTAAAGTCATCTACTATCTTGTCATATATGAAATGGTTGTGAATAATTAGATTTGAAAATTTTATGACAAGTTTATTTTACTAATCTCTCTTGATTGCAGATGGATGCAATGGGATTTTTTAGGATGTTGCTTATTCACAGTAAGTATTTTCTACATTATCTTCCTATCTAAAGTCATCTACTATCTTATCATATATGAAATGGTTGTGAATAATTAGATTTGAAAGTTTTATGACAAGTTTATTTCACTAATCTCTCTTGATTGCAGATGGATGCATTAGGATTTTTTAGGATGTTGTTTATTCATAGACACATTTAGAGCGAGTTTTTGATTCAGATATAAAGGGATCTTGTGATTCAGAGGGAGGATTCTTTTTCTACTTGTTCTTGATGATGAAAGTAGTTCTTGATTAAGAGGGAGTCTTTGAATCCCCTCCATTCTTACATATGTTGTTAATATTTTGGTATAGCAGCTTATTTTGAGACTCTTAATGAAAACAAGTCCTAGCTGTGATTGCATTCCTTGTTGACCATTAGTTCTTAATCATGGTAGTTATAACATCAACCTAATAACTCTTTCACTCTAGGAGTGAACATCATGTTTAGAGAGTACATGGTGTCATCACGTTGAGAGATTTCGTGGTGGGAGTTGGAAGTCATGTTAAGAGAGTCCATGGTTGTATCATGTTGAGAGAGTCTACGATAAAATGTTGGTTGTAAATGTTACTAACTTGTTATGTTAAGAGAGTCCATCACATTGAGCGAGTCCATGATGAAAGTTGATTATGTTTCTTGCAGGATGGTCATGTTGAGAGATTCCATGACTACATCACATTGAGTGAGTTCGTGATGAAAAATGACTATGATTTTTGCAATTATTCATGTTGAGTGATTCCATGATTATGTGTAGTTATTGCAAATTCTCATGTTAAGTGATTCCATAAAAGAGGATCCATGTGATTAGAATTTTATCACTGACATTTTGATTGCAAGCTTGTGTGAATGATCGGCAAAGATCTCTCTCTGGATAAGAGGGAGTGTTAAAGATTGTAGCTGCAATAGAGATCTTTATCTCTAGAAATATGGACGTTATTACCGTTATGTCACCTACAGCTAAGAATGACATTTATGTTTAAATTACAATATTAAATATAAAGACATGTGTCATTTGACATGAGTTGATGCATGGAAATACAAAGAGTTATATTTGAAAATAAAGAATTATGTTTTGGGAAATTAAAGAGATCTTCAATTAGAATGTGAAGAGTCTCGCTATGTGTGATATATTTTGCATCTAGCGAAAGGCATTGTACACTTGAACTATTATGATCAATAAAATTATATTTTTGTTATGTGACTGAATTTTTCCCTTCATTCTACATAATTCTGAGGTTTATTGTTTCAATTTTGACTCTTTTCTTATTGTTGTTTATCATCATTGATTTCTAGGCTCAAGATTCAACACTTTTGAAATCTTAAAGTCTGCACAATTAATGAATAATGTTGAGAAGGGGATTGTCTACACCAAGTCAAAAATTGTGATCAATTGTATAATTTTCAAGTCTATGATTTAAGAGTAGTAGTTCACTTTTGTTAACATCATCTAAATGTAATGACTATTAAGTATATTATTTATTCTCCTTAAAAACGAGTTCTTGTGAATATATAAATCACTTGAAGGGGATATTCTCTACACCAAGTCAAATTGTGATCAATTTGTGTATGAAGTCTACAATTTAAGAGTAGTAGTTCACTTCTATGAACAACATCATCTGAATGTAATGATTGTTAAGTATATTATTTATTCTCCTTAAAAATAAGTCCTTGTGAATACTACTCATAAGATATGAATAAATATAAATCACTTGAAATTATACAATTGAATTCTGAGATGAACAAATGGTATTATTTACGTATCATTGGAAATGGCTATGACCAATTCTACCTTATTCGATAATTATTAATTGAATGTTTTCCACAATCCATGTAAAATGTGTGATAGAATTTCTCGATTAGATTAAGTAGAATCTTTTTGTTCTCTTACACCTTGATGATGGATCATGCTATTTAACGTTGATGCCAAAAAAACTCTACACAATCTAATCCAAAAATTCTATAACACAATTATTAATTGAATTGAAAAGCAAACATAATCTCATAATTTTCAATTATCATAAAACTATCCCATCAGATAGAATTAGTTTGCTACCTAGCCATTTCCCCGACCATTAGTCTTATATTATCTATATAGCTATGATCATGTCTAATGTGTTTGGAATTTGTTTGGACTTCAGTTTGTTTGGAGGGCATAAGCATGTATAGTTATTTAAAGAAGGTAAGATGAGAGACTCTCAATTTGATTGTTGAAAGCCATATCAAGAATGGGGGCTACAAAAGAATATAGAATAGTTTAAGTTTCTTTAGCTTCTGATTCTATAGTAGACGTCATTAAAATCCTTAATTTATTTATTCATTAAACGATGCAACACTTCTGCTACATTCTCTGAGACCTATTACTGTGTGCAGTATTGATTACTCTTGCCACGGAAACAGATAGTGTCTACAATTTTTGATATTTTGCCTAAATAAAACGATACCAGTATCAAGTTCAGGGACACAAGACATTTGCTGAGAACCACAAAACATTGCCCCATTACATTAACTGACAAAACATTGCACATCATAGCCTGTTTGATGACCATACAAACTTTAAGCAGTGTCATAATATCTCTTTTATGAAAGCAGTTATGCATATTTCTGAGTAAACAGAGCAATTGTTTATTAAATGAAGTAGGCAGATACAATACATGACATTCATATCTAACCTTATGCTCATTTCCAATCTTCCCAAAACCCAAGGCCTAATTGAGCCCGAGTGTGGTTTTCCTCCAAAAGTTGCAACTTAGTTTTAAAAAGATGAAATTATATTGAAACCACTGGAGATTGAATAGATCAACGATTAGATCATTTCCACTGTTGAGACGAATGGATTTGAAGTATACAGATGCTGAGTAGGAGTAGTGTCAACCAGACTGCATGCAAAATGAAATTGCAAAAATCAGGAAACATTTACTGGGTTGTATTGCAGTGGAAAATAGAAAATGACAAAAAAAACTTGCAAACCCTAATTGGGTTGTTTAGAGCAAAAGGCTTCCAATAATTGAAATGGGTATTCTCAAACTCACCTTGCGAGGAAGATAAGTTGGGAGTTCAACAGGCCTCGCGGATTTTCTGTTTCTTGCAAGCAGGCCTCTGCTTGTTGGGGACATGATGGAATCTGTTGGGCTTCTGTACCTGCAAATTCATAGCATAGGGTAGGATTACAAATCTGACATTAATTTAACATTGAATGCAATCCAAGCTTGTTTTAACTTTTAAGCAGAAAAGCAAATTCGGAGCAAAGAGGTAAGATTGAAAATCAACACCGAATACGATCCAAGTTTATCTTAAGCAGGAAAACAAATTCAGAGCATAGAGCTAAGATTGAAAAATTAACATTGAATGCAATCCGGGAAAGCAAATTCCTGACCTTTCAGGGAAGCCGAATAGTTTCTTGGGAGGCACTTTGACATTGGGAGGAGTAACCTTGTTACCATCGTCCTTATTATTCCTTCTGGCCACGATGTTCTGCTGCCCTCCATTCTTCTCTGTTAACACATTCTCTGGTTCCACCATTGCCATTGCCATTGCCTTCTCTGGGGTTTCTTCCCTTTTCTCCAAAGGTGGGTAAGACACTTCCTTTTCACAGGGCAAGTTTTCCATCCTTTTATCTGAACACAGAATTTGATCTCTATCAGAGGAGAAATGTCTGAGATGATAAACTTGGGAAAAACCGTTTCAGAAGCCCTAAATTGAAGAGGGAATAGGGGGCGTATATTTATTGCTCGTGTTGCAGAACGGGAAGTGAACGTTGGAAACGCAGAGCCAACGGTCACTAAGCAATTTAACAAATTTATTGTATTGCTGAGATTGAGATTGTGGAATGCAGCCAGGATGATACCTCCAACAATGCCGTTTACAATCGCGCCCTAAATTTGATGGCCCTGTACACGTATTTAACAAGACTGTCATGTGAGGTGTTAGTTACCGTCTGTCTGCCACAAAACGTGCCACTTTGACAGACCTATCAAAAATTAAAAACATATTTATACGCATTCCACCGCTGTACAAATCGGAACTTTGGTATTTTGAAATTTATGTTGACTTCTTGGGAATTGTAAGGAGATCACGGTTTTAAATTGAAAATAGAAACTATGTAATAACAAGAGATGCAACGCGTCATAGTCCCTGTAATGCATAATGGTTGTAGAGGTGTAGATGAGTGAGAATCTAAATTAACATTATGAATGCATTAATTTTTGTCTAGAAATGCACTTGTGATTTGATAGGATTGCTCATATTTTGTTGTTAAATTCTCGTCCTAGAAATGCACTTGTGATATGATAGGATGGCTCATATTTTGTTGTTAAGTTCTCGTACTATATTATTATATCTTTGGGCATTTAAGCTCAAGAATAAGAGGCCAAAGTTCTCAGTATGACACTAAGTACTTAATATCATACTATGATCAATACATATGCTTTAGACAAATTTGCACATTCTAAGTTGACAACTTAAATTATGTGCAATGAGGAAAGATATCCATACCAATATTTGAATTATAGAACTTGAAGAAGTGATGAAACATTTGGAGTATCACATTATATGTTTAAGCATACTATGCATGCCACTAGACAACCATAAGTAGTTGGAATAACTCCCCCAACTATGTATTATTCTCATCTTGATTATCAAATGGAATTCACACTATTTTTAATCATTAGCACAGGACAAAAATTAGGATAAAGATATAGATAGAGATAAATAATAGTATACAACAATAACAACATAAACATATATACAGAGGAAAAAAAGATAGATAATATAGAAGAGGAAGAGGAAGAGAGAAAATAGTTAGATAGAGTGATACCAACATAAGTTGTGTGTGTGTGAGAGAGAATTAAATATAATTAATTTTCTTAATAAAACAAATAGTCAAAATAAAATCATGGTTATAATAAAGAATTAAAATATATTATATTTTAATTAATAAAACTAAGAATTTAATTTTTATATTAAAACTCACATTTTGTATTGAAATATAAAAATATTTTATAAGTAAAACTAATTTTCTAATTTACACAATTAGAAAAGGTTTACTATTTAATGTTTTGTATTTCCAAATTTTTAATAAAATTAAGTAATTTTTAATTATGAAATAATATCTATATAATTTAATATGTACATTTATAAATAATAAATAGATGTAATAAATTTGATGTTGATGAATAAATATGATGTAATAAATAAAAAATAAAATATTACTATTTAATTTTAATACATAGTTTATAAAAACCTAATAATAATTTAAATATCTTTTAGAATTGAATTATTTCTATTTTGTGGTTATTTCTTTGGTATGTTTTTTGATATTAAATATAATTATTAATTTAATATTAAAATATATATTTAAGTTTTAAATATATTTAAACTAAATGAGAAATTGTTTAAATAAAAAATATTAATAATTAAAAATACTATAATTTAAAAATTGTAACACTTATCAATTATACATATTACAAACACTATTATAAAATATAATTAAAAAATAATATTGTTTAATTTATTTTTATAAAAGTAAAATAATAGTAATAATTTAACCACTTTTATAAAAAAAAGTAAAGTTTTAAAAAAATTAGAAATTCAAATACAAAGATATAACATATTAAAATTATGTTAAATAGACATATTTATTAGTTTTATATATATAAGCATAATTTGAACTTATGCATTACATGAAGTTTTAGGAAAAGTTATATCAAATAATAAAAAATAAACATCAATGTAAAATTAATAATAAATATATTTAAAATAAGAAATTAAAAATATTTAATAGATTGTGATAATTAATATTGATTAGACATGATGTTGTGTGAGGTGGAAGATAAAATAATTTGAAAAAATAAAATCTTATCAACTTGTCACAAATATGAAAAAGATAAAGTTATAATTAATACATTCATTAATGCAAGATGAAGTTATTAGAAAATATTTGTATTTTTTGTTGAAGAAAATTAATTTTCTCCCCCACCAAAAATAGTATGGACCAATAGAATGGATGAAAAATATGATTTATAAAATATTGAAAAATTAGAAAAAGATATAAACATTTGAAATCTCATATAATCTTTTAAATTCTTGGATTTGATCGGTTAGTATTAATGTCATGCAGGAACTAATAATAATAGCATGAAGAGGATGTAAATATGTTATGTAACAATAAAAATAATATGAAGAGATATAAATTTTAATGAAGTTTAAAATAATTTTGAATATAAAATATTTATTGATTTGAAATTCAAATAGATATGTTTGTAGTAAATGAATTATTGAATTTAAAATGGATCTTAAGTAATAAGTGTTATAATCTATTTAATAATTTATATATTGTTAATCTTAGTATAAAAATATAAATTTGTTTTATGGTTAAGAATTTAAAATTTGAAGTCTTTGTTTTTAAAATTTTAAGCAGTCAAAACAAGGGGTTGGCCTTTACAAAACAAACTAGCTACCAACAAAACTCTATAAATAATTGTTATATTAAAATTTGAAATTTGAAATCTTTGTTTGTATATTTAGTTTCTATGTTTTTTATATATGTTGGATGAACACTATAAATAATTTCTATATTATAATTGTTAATATGTCATAAGGGAACATGCTTTTGAAATATTAAGCAACCAAAACAAGGGGGAATAACCCTTACAAAACAAACCAGCAGATTATCAACATATTACCATCTACAAAAAGGATCACCCCCTAACATAGCTTAACACACCAAAAACAACATATGAATAAGCAAAGAAACTAATAGACATCTTACCAAGATAACCTGTAACCAAACTGCTAAAAAGTAAAGAGTTCTTAAACAAAGGAAACATAGCCTTAAACATGACCAAGTCCAAATACCAACAAAACTAGAAACACAAAACCATAAAGAAGCAATGCACTAACTAGGCTTTCCCTCAACTTTTCTTTTAAGGAGGATGCTCGCCCAATCTTCCACCACAAACTCGAACAACAACTTGGCATCCTCCTGGTTTAGGTCCTCCTGGCTATCCTTCAACAAATGCAGGGTAGTAGCTGTCGCATGAGTCACCTTGATAGTGAACTTTGACAACAAGTTGTACCTATCCTCCAGGACCTGCACTTTGTCCCTCAGCTCCTTTATCCCCAAATTTAGGGCCTCCTGAATTGTCCTTCTCCCTACCCACATTGTCAACTTGCAAAATTGGAGAGTCAAAATTATTTTTTCCCATAGGAATCACCCGAGTCTAGGAGGACACCATCGTAGGAGAGGGGGCTTTTTCCACTGTCTCTGGGAACTAATCATGCATGAGGTCCACTGTATTCATCTTGAGAGACTTAGAGACGTGAGTCACCTCCTTAACCTACTTTTCCACCCCTCTCGAGCCTGACACAGAAGAATCTAAAACCTCCACCTCCACATCCCTACCGTCCTCCTTTCCCCCTCTGTAATTCAGTGTCTTTTGTTTCATCTGTTTGTTTCATCAAAATTTGACTCATCCTCCTCATGTGAGGTGGTTGTTCTCATTTTCTATTTATCATTTGTTTTTACCAGCCTCTTAGACCTCCTTCTACCCTCTCTGACTTCATCTTTCGCATCCACCAGTGCCTTCTCTTTCCCTTTCTCCAATTTCACCTTTTTACTAGGGAAGGTCTTCTTTCTCTCCTTAGGGAACCCACTAGGAAAGGGTTGGGGGGTGGGGTCCCTAGGTCCAGTAATTCTCAGAGAGATTTGATGGGGACAGAGGGTTATGGTTGGTAGGGATATCAACCTCCACAATTCTAGGAGGTAACATGGCCAAATGAAAATGGTATAGATGGAACATTAATCTCTGGTGAAAAATAGTGTAATTAGCACTTTTTTTCAATTCTTACACATCCACAATAGTATCAACCAACTCATGCAACAGACTGAAAGGAATGGAAAGTCTATCATGATGTTTGAAATGGTTTAGAAGGGAGAAATGATAATAATAATGATAATAATAGCATACTTCATACCTCCCTTTGAGAGTTAGATACTTCATTAGCACCAAACACACCTCGTTCTAGGGCTCTGGAAGCTTTTCCCTTAGAAACCCACCATGGTGGCGAATGGGTTCCTCATCCTCCTGGAAGAAGTGGCTCAGACTAACCTCATCTGCAACTCTTGTCAATTTTTGTCATTTTCTACCCTTCAACATAAGGCCCATCACCAAAGCAATAACTTCCTTAGACACCTGGAACGTGATACCATTCATCGTCACCCTTCTGTACTCCCAAGAATTCACAAATTGAAGCGAATAACTCTCAGCATAATTGTTCATCACCTCCATGAACAAGGGAACATGTTATATTAAGCTAAATCTACAATATAGGTGTAAATCTAGTTTTATTTTAATGTACCAATTATAATGTACAAATACAATTGATTCTACAAAGTCTCTATATGTTTTCTAAATAAGTATAGATCCAACTACCATTTAAAATTTTAGATAGGCATTCCTATAGACATGATGACTCATTGTATAATCTCTTTGAAGTGCGATAATATTTCACAAGATCAACCACATTAAACTATTTATAAAAATCCAAATAGTAAGGAAGAGAGTTTGTTATAAAACAATGGGTGTGAAAAGGAATAGTTGCTTAGATAAAAAGGTTGTCATCAAAGGGACATAGATTTGTTGGGTATGACGTTTAGGCACCTTTGCTTAATATAAGTTATTTTTAATCTTACAAATAATATTTATATTTCAACCATATTAGAATTTATATTTCAAAAATAATATTTTAGTAAATATATTATTTGTGTTGTGGGAGTGTAAAAAGGGATAGATATTATATATAAGTAGAGGATGTCATGATAGAGACAAAAGTTAGTTAGGTATAGAGACTTTTTAATCTTATATTTCTGACCAATAGAGTAATTATATGTGATGTTTAAGTATATATTTTTAATAATTTGATGATTTTTTAATTTGATAATAATCTTATTATTTCAATAATATATTTTAAACTATTTATTTATTTAATTTTTCTCAGATATATTTGTAATTATGAAATTTAAATTTGATTTACTCTTACATTTTTCCTTTTTATTTAAAAAATTCTTATATTTAAATATATTAAAAATGGTTTTTTTATAAAGTATCAATTTTATTATTATTATTTGATATATTTTATTTTAATATTTTTAAAAATATATATATTTATTATTATGAAAAATTTTGTGAGATTTTTTTTTATTTATAAAATTTAAATTTGGTTTGTTGTTATGTTTATTTAGAAACCAAGAAGGATCAACAAATTAAACATAAATACGATTTTAAATTCATATTTAAATTTTAAAATAGATTTGATAATTATTCTATATTAAAAAAATTAAAAATTATTTCAAATTTAATATTTTTATTATAAAATTAAAAAAACATTTATTATGAATATACTTGTTTTAATAAAATAATTTCAAATTAAGAAATATTTAATATTTCAAAAATATTTATTAATTTCATTATATTTTAAATTATAAAACATACTAATAGTCATATTAAATACCAATCTTACCAATAATTTACTATATATATATATATGATCTTATTTCAAATTTAATATTTTTGTTATAAAATTTTTAAAAATTATTTATTATAAATATACTTCTTTTAATAAAATAATCTCAAATTAAGAAATAAATAATATTTAAACAATATTTTTTAATTTCATTATGTTTGTAAAACATACTTATACTCATATTAAATATCAATCTTATCGATCATTTACTATATATATATGATTGATATTTTCAATTAAAAAATGTACTTTCTTACAAATCCTATAAAAATTTGATACACAAAATCTTGAATTTATCAAAAGGTTGATCACTATTCAAAGAAATGGTAGGAATTGTAACTAAAAATGAAAATAAGAAAGCTTTGAGCCACAACTAAGCAAATTAATAAGGCCCACAAAAGTCATGTAGTGCTTTGACTATACAATTTAAATTTCCATACGTATATTTGCACTAGCAAGGGATGAGGAGAAGTATATATACATAAATATTTTTAGTTTTTTATAAGAGGGTTGTTAGAAGTAGTACGCTTTGTGCCGAATAGAGAATAGATGGTAAATGGTAACTAACAACACTAGCTAAGTTGGTGCAAATATTCAGCTGTTTAGCCAGTGTCATCAATGTCCACCTCAAATTTGAAACTCTCTATTTAAATATTTTGACAAAGTACCTGATGTCTCTTAGATTTTTTTTTTTAGTGGAGAAGAATTTGTAATTGGGCATGTAAATAGTTGTTTTTGAATAATAAAGCAACCAAAACAAGGGGGTTGACCCTTACATAAGACAAACTAGCCAACAACCAACAAAAGATTACCCCCTACTATTGCTTAATCAAAACAAAAGCATCATTTGAAAGAGCATAATAATAAAAACTCCTAGGCATCCTAGTAAGATGACCTGAAATAGTACTGCTTAAAAAAAAGGAGTTTTTAAACAAAAGTTGAATAGCCTTTAAACTGACTAAGTCCTTAAACCGGCAAACCAAAAAACACATAAAAGAAAGAGAAGCAAGCCCTAACTAGGATTCTTCTCATCCTTCCCTTTGAGGAGGATGTTGACCCAATCTTCTGCTAGGAAATCAAAGAGCATTCTGGAGTCTTCATGAGTCAAGTCCTCCTCTTGGTTGTCCTTCAATAGGTGCAAAGTAGTGGCCACCATGTGTGTCACCTTGATGGTGAACTTTGACAAAAGTCTAACCCTCTCCTCTAGAGCCTGCATCCTCCCTCTCATGTCTTTAACTTCCAAGTTGTGGGTCTCCTCGATATTCTCTAGCTTACCACCCAAATTTCCCTCCACCCTATCCTTGTTGTTATCCTACAAAACTAGGGGGTTAGAAATAATATTTTTTTAAGGTATGAGAGAGGATATTGTTGTAGGGGAGGGGACTCTTTCCACTGTTTCTAGGAATTGATCCTACGTGAGGTCCACCCTTTCCATGGTAATAGAAGTGGAGACATGGGTCATCTCTTTGCTCCCCTTCTCCTCACCACTTGAGCCCGATATAGAAGATTCTAAAATTTCCACCTCCTTATCCTCCTCATTCCCCAAGCCATAGCTCAATGTCTTCTGTTTCACTCTTTGTTTGGGGTGGGTCATCTCTTCAGAATTTGAATCTAAATCCTGCAAAGTAGTGGTCCTCATTTTTCTCTTGGTATTCATTTTTGTAATTCTTCTAGATCTTCATCTTCCACCTCTAATCTCTTCTTCTAAATCCTCCAGCTCTTTCTCCTTCCCTTTCTGTGTTTTCACTTTTTTTCCAGAAGGAGAAATTTTTCTCTCCTCAAGAGACCCACTTGGTGATGGTTGGGGGTAAGGGCTCTAGGGCCAGTAATTCTTAGAGGAATATGGTGGGGGCGGGGGTTATGAAGAGTCGGGATATCAACCTCCACAATCCTTGGGGGTAACAAGGCTAGATGAAATCGATAAAGACAGAACATCAAACCTTGGTGAAGTATTGTAAAATCAACCCCATTTTTCATCTTTTCCTTAATATTAGAAACAGTATCATATTAGCACTTGCATTATATTAGTACTTGTAAATAGTTGTTATATTAGCACTTGCATTAGCATTTTGAGAACATTTGGGTATAGAAATGTTTAGGAATAGATAAGTACAAAATTGTTAGAATTGTACATGAGGTGTTCAATTTTGAGATCAATTGTCTAAAGGGTGTACATGTAAGGAGATAAATTTTATGAAGATCATGTCAGAGAGATTTATACCATTTAATGTCCTATGAAAATGGTCATGTTGAGTTGTGTACCTTAAATATGTTAGAGAGAATTGTTCTAACTTGACTTCCTCTTTTTTCTTTGACATTGTGTATAAGTTGTTTTGCATTTTAGAGTATCTATCAAAGGAGAACATTGGTTGAATGCAAATTTCATATAATAATCGAATGTACATTATTGTTTTTTACAGTGATCTGATTTATTTATGAAGTTGAATTAAACAACAATTCTAAAATATTGTTGACAATATTTCAAATCTTGACCTTTAATTTGTGTTGTATTTAGGTATGTGTTGAAAAAGTATTCAACTATAAAGAACATTAATTTGTAGGTTAATTTCTACTTTTTAAAAAGATTTTTAAGGCACTTATTCAACAAAAAAAATGAATTAAATCGGTGAATAATGTTTTCCTTTATTAAAATTGTGTTGTGTCTTATTTAAATTTATTTCTTAACAATATTTGGAGTCATTGGAACATTTCTATTTTTAATTATGGATAACAATGTTTTTCTAATTCAAGCATATTTAAATTTGGTTCTTAATAGGTCACACATTCATCAACTAGGACCGAGCGTTTGGAGATTTTTTCTATAGGCTTGAAAGAGTTATTCAAAGTTTTTCTTTTCTTCTTAAATGAGTTTACCACAATAAATTATTCTATTATAAGTATAATTTATAATTATAATTATTAAAGAGATTAAATTTCCACAATCCATAGCAAATAAACTGATATATTTCTGGATTCGATTGTGTAAAGATTTTTTACCATCAACGTTTCGAATCACACCAAGTGATCCATCATCAGGATGAAGAGAGCAAGAGATGTCAAAAAAAAATTTACCAAGAGATTTTTTGACATCTCTTGCTCTCTTCATCCTGATGATGGATCACTTGGTGTGATTCGAAACGTTGATGGTAAAAAATCTTTACACAATCGAATCCAAAAATATATCAGTTAATTATAATTATGTTAACATTGTTTCTCCTACCTAAGCTTAGTGTGATTATTTATCCTAAATTTTGATAAGGTTTAATTTGGTGCTGGACAAATAAATCATATTAACGATGCACCCCTCCCATTTACTTTAACAAGAGGTGGCTAAACATTATTTGATTCATTTCATTGGAAGATACCCTTGTTCTTCTCTATGGGCATCTCTTCAACAAGGGGTGGCTTCCTAATTGGGCACATACAATTACTAACAAAATCCTCTTAAAAGGGTTGGAAAAGAGATTTCTATAGTATTCCATAGATTGAGAAGGAAAGAAAATTGTTGGATACCCAAAAAAAATAGCTCAATTTGTATGGATTGTAAAGGAAAGAAATTACGGGAGTATCCAAGGTAAGGAGCCCAAGAGAAAGAAATTGAATTTTGATATTTGTAGAGTGCATGATTCTGATATTAAAAATGAATGAGGCTGGAATCTTGTTCTCGACAAATTAGCTCTTAGTCGAAGAAGCTCAACAATAAGACTTGTGCTTCCATATAGATATTATGTAGAAAACGTCCATCAAAATAATAATAATAGTAGAATTTTCCCTCTAATATATGAGCTCTTATTATTGAATATACAATTTACCTAACTCTAAGAGAGGCTACAAGAGGTGCAACAAAGAGAATATAATATTCTTCATCAGAAATTATTTTCTTAAAAATAATTTATGTGCAAGATTTGGATGGAAATGAAGCTGGTGGATGTTATAGGTGAATTTGGGAATAGAGGATAACAAAGTAATGGAAACCTAAGTACAATAGTAAGTAGAGGAGGTCAACCCTCTACTCATGAATTTTGAACATAATAGAAAACCATAAATAAATGCCATGGATTTTTTTCTTAGATTTTGGTTGATTCTCATTTTTTTAGCTCGTTGTGAGTTCTTAGGTAATTTGAGGCCTTTCAATTGAAACTATTTCTAAAATGTTTGTAATATTGTGCATTCAAAGTGACGAATGAACTTGCATATTATTGTCCTATTACTACTAATTTTAATTTGTTTTAATTTAAAATGTATATAATTCACATGTAGTGAAGACATGGCTCAATATTGTCCTTAGGTGTAAATAGTTTTGATTCACTGTAAAATCTAGAGTTAAAATTATGTAGAAATGATTGGTAATTTTACATTTGGCATACCTCAAATCTAATTTGTGAACCTTAAATTAGAATATTATGTAGGGAACTCCCTCAAACTTGATCTGTGGTTTTTTCTTTTTCTTTTTCTCGAGGTTTCCAAACAAGTACCTATGGGGTGGCTTACTCTGTGATCTCTATGGTGGCATGAGGTTTTCCACCACCACAAATCTTTTCCCTATTTTCAGCCTTGGCTTTTCTCATGGATGCATCACATTTTTTAAAGTGTTTTCAGGTTATTAGAATTTATTGGCCAATGATGTTAACAACATTCGTGTCCCCCATTAAAATCTTATGGCTATCTATCCACAAAGAAGGCTATCAACTAATTATTCCTCAATTTAATAATTAGGGGAAATGATTCAAAGAAAATTCAAAAAATTGAAAATACAATAGACTTTTCTAAAATATTCAACATTTATTTTTAATGATCTGCAAATTTTGTGGTTGAAAACAAAAACTTGATAAAAAATTAATATGTTTTCCCTAGCACCAATAATTATTAGAAAGTCTAATAATTGTGACTTTTTTCTCATGCCGACTCTCCAAATACTACTATTAAATGAGCTTCAAACTAATAACATGCGTACCAATAGTCTATCACACATGTACTAATAGACAATCATTTTTTTTAGCTATTTTGATATATGATTAGTCCATTTGTACACTAGTATTGGGACATTTAATGAAGATTACTAGGATATTTTATCATAAGTGTTGGTATTTTTTGGTGAATGCCTATCGGTACAAGAATATAACATGTATCAAGAAACACTAAGAAAAGACTTTTTTTTACCACTTGATGTTCGAAAATTTATATAAAGAGATCAACACCTAGAAGCTGAAACATTAGCTTTAAGAAATCAGCTCACATATGGAATTGAATCAAAAAAATTATCAAGATTTGACTTGTAGTTTAGGATCTGCACGTGTGCAAAGTTAGCTTGTATGAAAGTACCAGGAATTGTAACTTCAAAATTGTTAGTGTTAATCACGAGTATCAATAATTGAATGCAATGTATATCTTAGATTTTAAAAGAAACAAATCATATGATATTAGTTGTTCACGCTATAAGAGGTGACTTAGTGTACAACTGCCGACCTAACTTTTCTAAGGGCATTTTTTGACATCTCACTAAAAACATGTTGATATGGCATCATATTTGATAACATGGACCTTGATGCAACAAGAATTTAGGGGTACCCCTACTAGAGGTAATTTGGATCCTTAAAAATAACCACACAACGAAAACACAACAACAAGATACATAATCTGATACCAAATGCAACTCTTTATTCATAAACAATTGTTTGCATGCAATGTGTCTGGTTGTAAGGCCTTCTAGGTTAGGGACAAATACAATAACAGTAATTACAAAAATAGTTCTACAAGATCCCTCAAGATCCAACTTAATCCAAATCCTAGCTAGTCTAGATCCACACTCTAATAGAAAACCCCAAGGAAATCTCAATATGTGCTCGCAAGCCCACCAAGAAATCTCTTGGTTGCCAAGCCTTAGCTACTAGCCCTTCTCAAAATTTGCTCCTACACTTCATCCTCTTCTCCAAGTTGGATGAATCTATCCCCTCTCCATAAGACTCCACAAAACACTCCCTACTTATACCCAACTAAGCCACGAGTCGGCCTATCCCATTACAAATTAAAATAAACCCTTACATTAAATATTTGCATAAGCCACATATCAATTGCAACACAAATTAAATACCCATACACAAATTAAATTCTAAAAGTCAACTCACTGACAAATTGGCACCATAGGAACCAAGACCAAACTGAGTGTTAGAGAAAACCATGCCAAGTGCCAGCATTCCACCAGACATAGTCAAGTTCCTTCACTGATCAAGCTAACTTGGGAAACACTATTGTTGAGCTCCCACTATTTGCCAAGTGCCCCAAGATTTGTTGAACATCTTCATTAATAGAGTCACTCGATTAACACAACAACCAAACCAACTTAGTATCGATCGAGTCACCCTTCATTCTTTGATCAAGTCCTCCTACTCCAATGTCAAACCACACCAACATGCAGGATTGCAAGCCAACCAAGGATGCTCCTGTATTAGACACCCCAGGTTCAAAAAGAGTTTCTCAGTGTAGACACCTAAATCTAATTACACCACTAGGTAATCTTATTTAATCATGTTCTAGGACGTTATTGTTCAAATATTTTATATTCAATTAATTAATCATCATCCCCTAGTTAATTAATCAATTTAATTAACTATAGTCTAATTGATAAAATCAAATGATAACCCAAAATTAATTTATCAATTAAATCCTTATTCCTTTATTAAATTAAATAAATAAAATATTTAATAAATCATCCCAAATCCCTAAACCTTATCATTAGCCAAACCCATCTCATTCACCCAAGCTAACCTCACTTAGCTAGCTAATTAACCTACCTCATTAAGCCCCAACCCACTTGCCTCCTAATCCCATCCTAAGCCAAGCCTAACCCCCTCTCAAACATGTGCACAACTTTAAACATGGGTTAACACTTTCTAACCCAAACCAAAGTCAAAAGTCTCCTATGTCCTCTCACATTCCTATTTAGATCATTAATGGCTCTTACATGCCATTAAAACTCTTTAATGCCTCTTATTGAGTTGTCATTTGCATGTTTCTTAACAACAAGAATCCTTTCAAATTGCTCTCTTGAAAAGCTAATCTGGGATCAACTCCAAGTTTCTAGGTGATCTTGCAACCTACTGGAATCCGCTCAGTTGAAGATAATTGTGTTTGTTCACAAGGAGGCCTTTGTTGGTTCTAATCAATTTTGAATAAGATGATCAATTTGCTTTTTTTTTTTTCAAAATTAACCACAAAAGATATGTTTTTGGTATTTTCTATCTTTTAAATGAATGCAATCTAACAATGCAAGTATATGAATTCCTAATTTAACCAAGGGTTAGAAAAGAAAATAAAAAAGATAAGGTAATGAGAGATGAAAGCAAATCACATGAAAGAGAAATTCCTAACAGACATAAACCATAGTAACAACATGTCTGTAATTTAAATTGTCAAAAAGATTGGGTAGGAAACCAATGAAAGTAGGAGCAACATTTCCTCAAATCCATTGATGCAACCATTGATGGGAATTTAGTAAAATCAAAAGATATTTCACTTCTTATCAAATTGCAAGGCCACAAAAAGTGTGCTCGTACAAGACAAGAAGCTATGTAGGAACAATAAGGTGATCTCCTCTCCAACTCAGTATGTCAACACAACAAAACCATTGGCTCCATTATTATTCATGAATAAGAATTCACAAAAAGAACACACTTTGGCAAGAATAACTACACTTAGAATGAGAGCACCAATAACATATATTATTGCATCAAAATAATGGCTTAGAATACATGTTACATTCTTGAATTTATAAGAAATCATCTCCTCAATTTGTGTTGAGAGTGAGAGATATCTTCATGCAAATATATGCTTAAAACTAATAAAATAAATCTAATTATGTACAAACTGACTCTCTATAAGGTGCTAAGTAGGACTCCACCCTTGTTTATATCAATTATGGGTGTATGAGCCTTTACATATCTTAAAACAAAGAAAGAAGAACTAGATAAGAATAATGAAGTTGTAAGAGGAATTGAGTGTCACTGGAAGCTCTAAAAATGGAAGCTTGGCCTTCTCTGAATATTTCTAGGAGTTAAACTATCGTTAGAATGCATTTTCAATGCACGAAAAGCTCTAAATTTGGAACTAATAGTTGACTATCAGTGCATCTCTAACTTCTTCAAAATTTATGTTACACCTTTGGAGTAGCACACCTTGCACACCTTAGTGGCAAGTTCAAAAGATCCAAAAAAAATCTCAAGTGTCAAAACTGAATTTCTAACTTTTGGGTTTTCTTCCCCTTTATACCAGATCGATGTCTGGATGTTTTCTCTTGAATTTCTCTATAATCTCCATCACTTGGGAAGCTTTTGGAAAATCTAAAGCCTCATATTTATGCCCAACTATTTGCTGATAAATACCAATATCCATTTGAGTTTCTGCAAAATAATCAATTCTACTATCAAGTTTCAACAATACTTCTTCATTCTTGAATGCTTGCCTAATATCTTCATCTGACAAAGCATCCTCAAAAGTTCTTCAGAATTGTTCAACCACTACTTGCACTAAATTGAGCTTCATTTTTGACTCATCTTCAAAAATCTCAAGGGAAATAGCATCATAATACCTATTTGCATCCAAAATTTTCTCTTGAGACTGGCCTTTTAACTTTTGAATATCTTCATGAAGTTCTTCCATGACCTTATTTTTGGGCAACTATCTTTTCAATCCAATCCTCAAGTTTATCAATCTCATCTATTATATACACTTCTGCGAGTGTACAATACCTTTGACCTTTTATTGTTTAGAGTGCTTGAAGGTCTTTTCCCTAGGTGTGTACCTCATCCATAAGCCCAAAATCCTAGTCTACTATAGATACACGTTTCTCCACACTAGACTGAACATTATGCAATAGGTTCAAATTAGCCTGTATTATCTCTACACCTTTCTACTCAAAATTTTCACACCATTGCTGACATGCTCCCAAAAATGAATCAACTTGGACACTCCCATTATCTCTCCTTTCTAGTGTCACAATGACAGTAGCCTTTGGGTGATCTTGATCCAATGGACCTAAAATTCCATGTAGATAGCCTCTTAGTAGCTTGTTCTCTTTGCAATACTTTATCAATTCATTCTCATTTACATTTAAATTCCTGAACACCTCCTTGACACCCATAGCGATCATTACTTTAGCTATATCTACTATGGGCTTTCATAGTAGGACTTCTTTAATCTGACAGTCCTTAGGAGTCAAATATTTTGTCTCAACATGTCGAGAAGGAATGGCTATATGAGCAAGTCTTGATCTTTATTCTTTATTATGAAGGTCAATTGTTGTGCATCACCCATAGGTGGCTTAGGTCTCTTGATGGCTTCTACTAGTGCATCCATACTCTCCTCTTCATTCATGCTTGGCTTTTTCTTTTGTCAAACCATAACCTCACTCTTCAGCCAAGCCAGTGTAGTGCCCATAGGAGACATGTATTTGGTTGAAGAGGACGTTTTCCCTCCAGGCCATTTTCCCTTATCCCTCCTTTCCAAAGTCTTCTCCTTTAGAGAGAGATATAGAGTCAGTGTCCCTGTATCTGTAGTATCCAAAGTTCTTGCCTCTATATCCTAAGAAGTTTGTTGAGGTTCTTTAGGTAGTTGTCCTTCCTTTGATACTTCATTGGCTAGCCTTTGTTCTAACTCTTCTCCATACCCTGCTTGTTGTTCTTTGGTAACAAGAGGGAGAGGAGTGGTTGAGCCTTTGTCAAAAAATGAAAAATCTTGAAATCATTGTCATGAGGTACCCAAAGATCCTTGTAGTATAGGTGGCATTTGGTTCCAATCCTCTCCCAAAGGTTGGTTTGTGGGTGTATCTCATATTTTATCACCCACCATTTCAGTTCCTATTGGCATAAAGTTAAAATTAGCATGTTGAAAGTATTTGTTCCATGCCCCTCTTTCTCATCTATCCACTATTGTTGCTCATTCCTCTAAAGTTGTAACCTCAATAGGTTTCCTGGGAATAGATGGTGGTGTAATGGTGGAGCTTCTCCTTTTCTATTCTTGGATAGCCCTTGCCAAGTGTGTCCTTTAATTCAACAATAAATTATCTTCTTCATCTTCTTCATCTTCTTCATCTACCTCAGGGATGGTTTTTAGGACTCAAGGAATAGGTATAACCTTTCTTTGTATCTTCTACCTTCTAGTCCTTTTGACCATAGATATAGCCCTAGCTTTCTTAGCAGCTGAGGGAGAGGCTTCTTCCTCTTGTATAGGTGGTGACACTTCTTGTGCTTCCTACGTAGGTTCTTGTTCTTATTCTGGCAGAGGCACTTGTGGAGTATCCCAAGCTTGAGCTACTTCTTCATTTTGAGGCTCTCGATTCTCAAGTGCTTGAACCACCTCTTGAGGTTAAGGTTCTTCAATTTTGGGCTTTACTTGCTTTGGAGAATCTATTTTCCTCTTATTTTTTCCTTCGTCTTCCCTAAAGTACACAACATCCCTGTCATGTTTATATATCATTTCTAGCCTAATTGGACATTGGACAAGAATGTTAACACTGTAACTTTTTCCCCTTTACCATTTATTGGGTGTGTTGTGGCTTAGAAGGTGATAGTCTGTGGAATTGAGTCTAGCTTAAAGGGCTTCTTGATTGAGTCTCTTGTCAATTGGATTATATGTCTAGCCTTGTGATTGATATATGCATTCTCTTTCCTATCAATATCTACATTCATGATTGACCTATCAAATATCTTGTCATGATTGTACAAGGGATCCAAGAAATCTTGAGTGTCTTATTGGACAACCTTTAATGGGAATTTTATCTTCAAGGCACTTCCTGCCAGATATAGAGTCATCCTACAGTAATCCCTTATATAGATATCATAGTCATCTATCATGTTCATCCAAAGATCTTCTACTACATATTCATGAACAAATTGTTTTCCTGCTAGATGTTGTACTCTACCGATATTATCAAAATATGGACGAGGGGAGTTCTAATCTTCCAAGGAATATTGATCTTATTCTACATCAAAGGTCATGATATCCTACTTATGCTTTACTTTAAATGGACCTATAGTAATGGGCCATACCCATGTATTCTTATGTTGTTTCCTCACTCTATCATATGTAGATGTGAGTTGTCTTACAATCTCTATTAAGATGAGCCTATTTGATGGATACCTCGGGAGTTTCTTTGGATTCACTATTGTACCAACCACCCTTAGGTAAGTGAATGTCTTGAACTAGATGTAGTAGGCACTATTTTTGCAATCCTTGTTGCTGCCTCTACTGACGTCCTTTTGGCATAATCACCCTCTATGAATAAGATGATTACAAAAATAAAGACATCATTCACTATCTGATATTCCTTGCTCTGATTTGAAAGCTTCTTCTTTACCAATTGAGGGTATACCACATAAGGCCATGCATTAGCATCCTACATGTCTCCCCCTCTTGAACAGTTCTAGATAGTCAGTTGTCCTTGTCGCTAATAAATACACCAAGTATGATGTCATTTAATACTTGGGGTTGGCTTTGACTACTACCAATTGTTCATCTAAGTTTTCACTTATTGTTGTGCCCAATAAATTGGCAATTTGGTTGTTATGATGGTCTGTACAAAATGTACTATCCAAATGTTAAGATGCCTAGCTGCTAGTAGACCCATGACTCTACTTATAAGTACAATGGATCATCAAATGTCATCCTTCATATATCCTTTAGTCATATCTACCTTTCTCACTCTTTGTTCCAAGGGTGTCTTATCAATAAAAAATATGATTGTATGATCTCTATGGCCTTCTTTTTATTATACCTATACCATCTTTTTGCTTGATGATAGGTGATTTTCACATATTGATCGGCTATTGGGAGATGGAACACTTTCTTAGTGTTCCTTGGTCCTAGGTCTAAGATGATCTCCCCTATGATACTCTTGATAACTCTTTCTTCTAACACAGTTTTCTGCTAATGCCATTAGGTAAAAGCACAAACATGTGTCACCTTTCATAAAGAAACTAGATATTAGAATGCGGCAGTTCAACATTAATGACAAAAAAAATGGTATTGTGTTTAGAATTTGAAGATGATGTAAACTGATGAAATGTGTAGAATTGGATGAATTTTATGCCTATAACTTTTATAAATTTTTTGAGTAAGAATTTATTTATTTTCTTTATTTTAAAGTCCCTTTTTTAACTGTAAAAAATATAAGGTGTAGTTCCTGTCAAACAAGTATATGCAAATCATCTTTTTTTGTTCTGATTTGAAAATATCTTATAGATGACATGTATAGCTAGGGAACAAAAAAAGAAATAATTATATTTTATGTCTATTTTCTTTGTTATAAGTACTCAAGATCGACCTTATCAAAATGCAATAGTTTTTCCTCTCGTCAAAAGTTCCCTATCAAATCTAAACCTTCTTGAAAAAAATTACATATTCATGAAGATGACACTCTCCTCTAGAGATAAATATAATTTTAATTTTTTTTGATATGATTTACTATTTTTTTCCCTTTTATAAGGGAGCATCTTTTGAAATGTTGAAATATTGACTTATAAGATTTTGAAATTTTAACAAATTAAAACACAAATTTTTTTATATAATGATGATATTGAATCTAAGATCTATAAAAGGGTATTTTTAGTTTTTGAAAAAAAATTGAGTTTTGATAGAGAAATAAGATTTGACCAAAACATGTTTTGCTATCCTAAATGGTGACACAGATATGTGCTTTTACCCTATTACAAGCTCTGAAGATTGTACTGATGTGGGATGTGATGCGGCATACATAAAACCTAATCTGGTAAGTGTTGAGACCATTAGGGACCTCTCTTTAAGCTTATTGTAGAGTACTAGGAATGTGTTCCAATTTATGTGTCTCAACTTAGTATCTCTGATCTCTAAATGTTCATCTTGAAAATGTGGTTTCTTTGGTATCCCTTGGAATTCAAATACTGAGCCATCTTTTTTGCAAGTGAGGATGATGAGGAAGCTATTTTATCTACACAAAACATAAAAAACATTAGTCTAGAAAGTTGAAAGTCAAACCCTAAACAAACTTTAATTACTAAAAAAAAATAGACCCAGAACACCAAGATCTAGAAAAATACAACTGAAATCCCCCCTTTTAAGTGCTATAAAGTAGTTTAGCACACCTTGCACACCTTAATAGGTGCATTAGGTGCACTAAATAACCCTTAGAAGGTTATTTAGTGCGCAGTTGTGCACTTGTGTAGGTGCACACCCTTGTGGAATGTGCACATGCACTTATGTGTTACTGCTCACATGCTTCTGTATGTGTGCATAGGGGGACGTTATGTTTACTAAGGGGAACACATTCACACCTTGATGGGGTGCACATGTGTGCACCCTTCTACATAAGTCTTTGTGTTAAGGGTCAAAAAATGGTGCTCATCTATGCACCTTAGACAAGGTGTGCATGTGCACACTATTACCTAAGTTTTTTTAGTTTCTTTGCTTATGAAAGATGTGCACATAAGGTGCACACATGCACATCTTGGATAGGTGTGCATGTGTGCACCTTTATTTGGGTGTTTTTTTAGTTTTTTTAGTTTTGAAGATGCAAATAAAGGTGCACGTGTGCACCTTAGATAGGTGTGCACATGTGCACCTTTATAATGCCTTGACTTATTTATGTGTTGTGTCTTTGGAAGTTTGTTCACCTTGAAGGGTGTGGAGGTCCACTCATAGAGGTTGGAGGAAGAATAATGAATAGAGGGGAAAGTGGTCCTAGGTATTTATAGACTTGAGACCATGTGCACACTTTGGGATGTGTGCACCTACGCATGTATGCAAGTCTACACCTCAAAAGGGTGTGCATGCGTACTAGTTCATCTAGAACACTTCTGCATCAATGATAGGTGTGCATGCGCACTAGGTGTGCTAGTGGACACCTTGACCCCAAAATCACCCTTTATCTCCAAATTTCTAAATCCTAGCAACTAGGTGTTTCAACTAAATGTCTAAGGCTTGACTTGGACTCTAGGTAAAGTCCCAAAAAAGATTCAAACCCTAGAATAGGAGTATGGAAAGGAAAATTTTTTTACTAGGGGATCCCCATTTCTAGGAGAAATAGGGTGTGCGTTGTGAAACCACAAACCTCTTACATCCCTCTCCACACTCCTCTCTTTGACCCTCCATTTTGACCATCCAATCCCCTTATTACTATTGAAATATTGTTTTACACGATGCTTAATGACATGAATCCTTTCAAACTCCTCTCTTGAAAAGTTAATCCGAAAATCAACTCCAAGGTTCCAAGTGATCTTGCGACCAACTAGAATCCACTCAGTTGAAGATAAATGTGAATGTTCACAAGGAGGCCTTGCTGATTTTGATAACTTTGGATAAGATGTAAAATTTGTTCGCTGCTTCAAAAGGATGAAACACACAAAATGAAACTATGTTTTTGTATTTTCTATTTTTTAAATGGATGCAATCTAACAATGCAACTAATATGAATTCATGTTTTAACAAGGGGTTAGTAAGAAAATAACAAAGATAAAGTAACAAGAAAATTAAACAAATAACATGAAATGAAATCCTAATGGACATAAGCTATAAAAAATAACACGTCTATGAAGTAAGCCTTTGAAGAAATCGATGGGTAACCAATGAAAGTAGGAGCAATGCTTCCTTAATTCCATCGATGCAATCGTTGATGGGAATTTAGTAATCGTAAGATGTTTCACTTTTCATCAAATTGCAAGGCCATGGAAAGTGCACTTATGTGAGACAAAATTTTAATGCAGGAACATAATGGGTGATCTCTTCTCAAACTAGATACGTCAGCGAAATTCATAAAATCGTAGCAAACACCAAAATTAAAAGATCGCTCATAAAACTGTAGCAAACAACTGAATTAAAAGATCATTCAACTAGAAATAATGCAATAAAATTTTGGTTCAATCACAATTCATGAACATACATTCACAAAAATATGACACACTTAGGCTAGAATCACTACACTCCAAATGTGAGCACCAAAAGCATATATTATTGCAAAATAATAGTAGCCTTGATTACATATTACAATCTCCTATATATAAGAAATCATCTCCTCAATTTTTGTTGAAAGTGAGAGATATCTTCATGAAATCATATGATTTTAAATTAATACAACAAACTAATTATATACAAACTAACTATCTAACTGGTGCTTAGTAGGACTCCATCCATTTTTCTATCATTAATTGGATGCATGAGCCTTTACATGTCATAAAAAAATATATGAGAAAATAAGAAGAACAGAGCCTTCATTTGATGTAGAAGTGTTTGGAAGTGTCAAAAATAGAAGTTCAACCTTCACTGGGTGACTATCGGAGTTAAACTATTGTCAAAATGTGTTTCCCATGCATGGAAAGCTCTATTTTTGGAACTAGTAGTTACCTATCAGCGCAACTCTGGAAAAGTGCACCTCAGAAGAAGCACACCTAGAAAATTCTTCCAACACTTTGTGGCAAAAAGCACACCAGTGCACCTAGCACACTAGCATAGCAATGCACCTCAAGGGTCAAAAATTTCAAAATTTCACTAAGTGTCAAAAATGAAATTATAGCTTTTGGGTTTTGTTCCCCTTCATACCAGAGCTATGTCTAGATGCTTGCCCTTGAATTTCTCTATTATTTTAATGACCTTTTCCACATCTAGTAGATCTAAGGCATTATATTTATCCTTGACCTTTTGCCTGTAATTATCTACCTCTATATGGGTTTTAGGGAAATTTGCGAGTTTAGTATCAAGCTCTAGCAAAGATTCTTCTGTCCTAAATGCCAACCAAATGTCTTCATCACAAGAAAATTCTTCAAAAATCTTCCTAACTCTCTGCATGATCACCTCTATTGGTATTAGTTTCTCCCAAGCATCATTTTCAAAAATATCTAGGTATGCATCACTATAATGTTTCTTTGCTTCCAAAATTTTCTCTCGGGCTTGGTCTTTGAGTTGGTGGATCTCCACATGTAATGATTCCATTACTTTATCGCTATCCGCTATTTTTCTATCCAATCATCAATTAAATCTAACTCTTTCGTAGAATATACATCCATAAGCATTCTATATGTCTGGTCTTTTATTGCCTATAACACCTATAAATCCTTTCCCCATGTATATACCTCATCCATAAGACTAAAATCTTGATTCAAAATTGCTACCATTTTATCCACATTCTCCTACATAATGTGTAGTAGCTTAAGATTTCCTTAGATGATGAGTACACCCTTTTCTTCAAAACTTTCTCGCCATTCCTGATAGGCATTCAAAAATGGATCTAGTTTTACTGCCCCCCTATCTTTCCTTTCAATTGTTGCATTTAAGGTCTCTTCAGGGTGTTTAGGATCTAAGGGACCAAAAAATTTGGTTATATATTCCTTCAGGATTTCATTTTTTCTTTGAAGTGTTATCAATTCTAGCCCTTCCTATTGCAAACTTTTGAATACTTCCTTCATTCCAATTGTGACCATTAGCTTAGTTGTATCCAATGTAGGGTTTACAAGCATAACCTCTCTAATTTGATAGTCATGCAGAGTCAAATCTTCTATTTCTATATCAGAAGGAGGAATAGCCACTTGTGCAAACAAATCTTGGTTTTGGTCACTGTTGATGAAAGTCAATGCTCTTGCATCCTTTGATGGAGACCTAGGTTTCCCAAGAAGCTCAATTAACTCTATCATGTACTCCTCATTCTCATTGAATTGTTGCTTCTTATTTCTTATTATTTCTTTCTACAACCATCTTGGAACATGCTAAGCTGAGGGCTTTCCTTTCAAGGATGAAGGAATTTTCTCTACTACCCCTATCCCTTATCACTCCTTTTTAGGGTTTTCTCCCTCTGTGATGGCTCTTCTTTTGTAGTCTCTATTTTAGTGGATCCCACAGTTCTCACCTCTATGTCTTGGGAAGTTTTTTGAGATTGTTCATCTATTTGTCCCTCTTTTGACACTTCATTGGTAGATACTTGTTGTGGCTCCCTTTTAGGTTCTACCTAGACTTGTTCCATTTCTATCCCTAGAGAAGGAGGAGTAACTAATCCCTTGTCAACACAAAATGTGCCTTGTGACTAGGATGTGGATACATGAACTATCTCGAGTCCTTGTGACTCTGGGGGAATCTGAGTCTAATCTTCATGTTGAGGTTCATTGGTTGTTGTATCATGGATCTTATCCCCAACTAATTTAATTCCTATGGGCATGAAATCAAAATCTAACATCTTAAAGACATCAATCCCCTCAATGTCCTGCTTATCAATCCATTGTTGCATTTCATCCTCTAATGTGGTAGTTTACAGAGGTTTGTTTGGGATTGTGGTAGTGTACCTGTAGAAATTTTTCTTCTTTCCTATTCTGTGGCTCTAGCTAGCCGAGTCCTCCTCTTCAAAGGTACATCATCCTCATCATCCTCTTCTTCATCTTCTTCAAGAATAGGTTCAAGGATTGATGGGATAGGAACTACTTTCTTGATTACCCTTTGCCTCTTTTTGACCGAAGTCTTGATCTTTCTTCCCTTTTTAGGTATAGAGGGGGACACTTGTTCTATTTATCGAGGTGGGGAAACTTCTTGAATTTAAACCTCTATTTTTATTTGGCCGGGTGCAACTGGTGGCACTTGAGGATCAACTTGGGCTTGTAGAGCTCTAGTATCTTCTAGCCTTTGTGTATTTTCATCTGCTTTTTGTGTAGATGTTAGGATTTCACTTTCTTCTAGTTCAACTCTCTAAGAAAAACTCCTTTTCCTCTTGCCTCAACCTCCACCCTTCTAAGCTCAATAATAACCAATTGGCCTATCGAGTTGATGTATCATCTCAGGCCTCACTGGTGACTGAGTCGTGAATGTAGGGATAGTGACTTTCTTCCCTCTACCTTTAGCTGGGCAGGCTTATGCGTGAAAGATCACTGTTTCAATTATTGAATCAAGCTTGAATGGTTTCTTGATCAAATCCTGCATCATTTGAATGATGCACCTTTCCCTATGGTTGATATCTATATTCTCCTCCCTATCAACCTCAACATTCATAATAGGCCTATCACCTATCTTATCCTTGTTGAATAGAGGATCATTAAACTCCTTGGAATCTTGCTACAATATCTTTAAGGGAATCTTTATTTTCAAAGCCTTCTCTACCAAGTACAAAGTCATCCTACAATAATCCCTTATTCAGACATCGTAGTCATTTGTAGCATTCATCCAATGATCTTCAATAGCCTCTTTGTGCTAGAATGTTTTGTCTGCCAAATATTGTACTCTCCCAATCTTATCAAACCATAGCCATGGAGACTTGTAATCTTCTAAGGGATATTGATCCCATTCACACTCAAAAGAGGAAATATCTTACTTCCAATCTACCCAAAAAAGTCCTATCATCAACGGCTAGGTCCAACATTTTTTATGTTTCTTTCTAACCCTATCATAGGTAGACAAGATTTGTTGAGAAATCTCCAAGAGAACAAGTCTGTCACAAGGATACCTTGGGAGATTTTTCAGTTTAATGGTGGTACCAACTACCCTCAAATATGTAAAAGTCTGGAATTGGATATAGTATGCTTCGAGTACTATTATTTGTGCTACAACATCATCTAATAATCTGTTTGCATAATCCCCTTCTATGAATTGGATTATAGTGAGTATAAAGGCATCATTAACAATTCTATACTCTTTTCTCTACTATGAGAGTCTCTTCTTTACCAATTGAGGATAGACAATATATGGCCATGCATTAGGATCTTGCATTTTGCCTCTCTTGTATAGCACTAGATAGTTTGTCACCCTTGCGGCTAACAAGTACACCAAATATGATGTCATTATTAATTTTCCTTTTTTTCTTGGCTGCCACCAATAGTTCACACAAAATTCTCACTCAAAGTGGAAGCCCAATCTAGTGGCATCTCTACTTTCTTAATTGTCTCAATAGAATACACCATAAAGATGTTTAGGTGCCTAGCTGGTGGTAGATCCATAACTCTACTTAGAAGTATTGTGGAGTATCTAATGTTTTCTATCATATAGCCTCTAGTCATATCAACCTTGCCAGTCTTCTTTCCAAATGGAGTCTTCTCTATGAGGTAGGATGATTGAATAATTTTGGTGGCATCCTTGATATGCTCCTTATACCACCTTTCTACTTGCTCATATGTGAGCCTAATAAATTTATCTACTCGTGGGAGATGAAATACTTTCTCAATATTCTTTGGGCATAGATCAAGGAAAATTTCTCCTATTACACTCTTCACCACCCTCTCCTCAGGGTCAAAGTGTTCTACAAGTGTCATGATGAGCTCTGAAGATTGTACCAATACTGGGTATGAAGCTGCCTTGACAAGCCCTAATCTAATGAGTGCAAAAATAATTTGTGACCTCTTAGTGGGTTTGTTACAAATATTTAGGAATTCTCCTAAGTCTGTATGTACCAAATCTATATCTTTGATCTCTAAGTTATCATCCTGAAAATGTGACTTTGTTGGAATGCCCTAGAACTTGAATACGATAGGTTTCAATGCCATTTTCTTGCCCAAGGAAGATGACAAAGATGCCATTATATATGCACAAAAGGATGTCTATTAGTTCATAATTGAGGAAACAATGAATAAATTAAACCCTAGAATCAATTTGCACACAACTTGGAAAAATAGTTTTCTTAAAAAAATCCTAGAAAAGACTATTTTAAATCCTAAACAAAATTGAATTGGCACACCAGGTGCACCTGATGCACAAAAGAGGTTATTCTCCTTTGCTTAGTCTTATAATTGTTTTGATTTTAAAACAAGAATCAAGTGCACATTAGTGCACTTGGGCAGGTGTGCTAATGTGCACTTGATTTTTTGTGCATATCTTTGTTTTAAGGCTTTGAGAGGAATTTGGGTGTGCACTAGCACACCTAGATAGAATTTACTTAAGTGTGAGTTTTTATGTTTTTCTTCACTTTAAAATGTGAATGGTGCACACTAGCGCACCCAAGGAGGTGTGCTAATGTGCACCACTATTGTGACTTAGTGGATGTTTCCTTGTGAAGGTGCGATGGCAAAAGGTGGAGATGTGTGGCACCTAGATCACTATGGAGTTGTGGCACGAGAGTATTTTGCAGAGAAGAGAAAAAAGAAAAAGGTATGGTAAGATTGAAGGAAGGGGGGGGGGGGGGGGGGCGCACTTTATAGGCCCTCAGGTCACCTTGGTATCGAGGGTCTAGAATTTTGTAGCTGCACAGTTGTGCAACTATGGTAGTATGATTCAACAAAACACTATATCACCAACTTTGGTGCATCTGTGCACCTAGACAGGTGCACTAGTGTGTCATTTTTTCTTGCAAAAAAGGCCTCTAGTGTTTAAAATATCTACTCTAAAAAAATAAGCCTCTCAATTGGGATTCAAATGCAAACCAAAGGACTAAAAGACCTAAAAAATGGCTCAGAACTCAAACTAGGACTTCGAAAATCCAAAAAAATAAAGTAGAGGGTACCCATTTCTGAAGGAAAGGGGTGTGTGTTTGTGGAACCACAACAGGGCTAGAGCTTTGAAGAATCATAATTCATGTGCTCTCCCTTCCTTGCATCTTATCCCTTCCTCTCCCTTTCTCCATCCTCACATGGGTGACCGCAAGAAGTTGGGTCGCAATTTTGCGGAAGTCAGATCCGCAGAATTGTACTTCTCAAAAATAGGTACCCGATTTTTTAACAATCGGGTACCCATTTCTAAAATTACGCTTCGAGCACCCGAGCCGAATTTTAAAAATTGGGTACCCGATATTTAAAATAGATCGGGTGCCTAAGCCACTTAACAATCAGGCACCCCCCTTTTTAAGAATCAAGTACCCGAGTTTTAAAAAATCGGGTACCCAATTTGTAAAAGTTTTATATAGCGCTTTTTTGGCATTTTTGAGGCCATTTTCATGACCTCAAAAATGGGAGCCCGATTAGAGACGCATATGGGAGCCCGTTTTTCAGCCCTACCGACTACCCCCTTGCTGCTAGTTTTCGATACACAAGTATTTTAATATGTTTTATACTATTTTATTTTATTTTTTTCAATTTTTAATTTAATATGTATGTTAATTTATTGTTTTTTCACTTTTAATATGTACGTAAAATTGTAAATTTACATTGTTAATGAACTTAAATGTTTAAATTTTTGTATTTGTTAATTAAAATATAGTTTCGTAAATGTTTATTTAAAAAATTATTATTTTAGATGTTTTGAAATGTATTTAATTTATGTATTTATTACAATTTTGAATGATTAGATTAGATGTAAATTTATTGTTTAAACATGTAATTTTACAAATAAATATAATCTCGACCTAAAACCATATAACCTCGACCTTGTTTTAACTATAACCTTGACCTTGTTTTAACTATAACCTCGACCTAAAACCATATAACCTCTGTAATCACCTAAAAATGGTCATCTAGACTATTAGCCCCCTTCTCAGCATTTTGGCTAGATTAATTTAATCATTTACCTAGACCAAATTGCTAATAATCAATTTATTTTATTATAACCTATAGTTTGACTATGCTATCTTAAGTTCATTATTTGATTAAAAGAACATGTCCCCTTTTAATTAAATAAAAGACCCCATTCTTCTAACCCACTTAAAGTGCACACATAAAGTCTTTTTTCTATTTTGCAATTAAAAGAAAAGGCTTTTGTGACTTTTGTCTTATATGGCAAGTCAACTTATATTCTATTGGTTGACTTGTGTGCGCACATGGATCACTCCTCTTTTTGAATTCCACCGTTGATCATCCACCATCTTCATCTTGATCTCTACCGTCCATACATCTTTAAAAGGGAGAGAGCTTTCCCCCTTAATCAATCCTCATTTTGAATATTGTTATGCTGCAGGTTTTCTAACAGGTTTCTTTGGAGCTTTGTGGAGAACTTCTATTTCTTGTCTACATTCTCTCATCCATGGCATCATGGCATTCTAGCTTAGCTTAGCTTTCATTTTTACATGTAGCTTAATCTCACATAGCTTAATAATGGTATTGTAACACTTTCATACATGTTTTAGCATAGCTCCACTTTGCATCTCATTCGAGCTTAATCTTCATTTGCATTGCATTCTTGAGGAACTCCTTGGGACATTTGCATTCTTGCATCTTGTCTTTGGAACCTCCCATTGCATGGTTTACTAGCAAGAAGAGTGTCTCTAAGGCTCATCTGAGAGCCTTCTTATTCTTGAAATACACTCTCTTTCACTCTGTGGATAGGGAGCTCTAAGCCGGCATTCAAACATTTCAAACTCATGGAATCGTTTGGATAGAAGGGTTTAGAGTGTGACACAAATCAAGTGTACATTTTTGGCGCCCACCGTGGGGCTTGAATCAAGTTTCTAGCTCCATTTGCTTTCATTTCTTATCTTTGGTTTTTTACAGCAACATATTGGATCTAATCAAGTGCTTTTGTAAAATTATCTCTTTGGTTTTAAGACCAACCCATATGTAGATTGGTTTGAAGGCAAAAAATCTAGTTGGTTTAAAGATTTGATCATATCTTTTAAACCATTTGGAATTTGGTTCTGAATTTTTTTTTCATGTTGGGTATGTCTTCAAAATATCTCAGTCCGATTTTCAAAGCATTTTGACATGATTTGCGAGAGTTATGATTTTTACTTTTTTTTTCATAGAAAGCTATTTCTGATCGCAAATCAGTGCATTTTTTGGAAAAAATTACATTTTTAAATTTTTTTTTGAATTCTAAGAGGGGTATTATCTTTGTGTTTTGACTTTTGAGGTCATATTAGGGATCAAAAACCTGATTTGATAAATGTGGCCTATTTTGACAAAATTGGTCTCTAGGGCGCAAATGAAGAGATTTTTTTTAATTTATTACATTTTTGAAAAGCTCTCTAATTTTTAGCAGGGTTCTCTTCCTTTCATTTCTATTTTTGGATCTGAAATCATAGCAAACAAGTCCAATCTTGTTGACTAGGTCAAAAGCAAAGAGTAAAAATGAGAGCATTTGTGATTAGTTTGCACTTTCTTTGCATACACTTGATTGGAAGATAACTTGGATATTTGAAGAAAGTAACCACTTTTTATTGCATTATTTTATGTTATTTCACACTAACTTGTGGTGCTAACAATTTGTGATTGCAGGTTGCCATCCTTGTGAAAAAAAATTGAAACATTGCATAAAAAGAATGCATGTCAAAGCTTCAAATGCACAAGGGCTACTAACGATTGTTTGCAGGGCTGCCCAACGCATAAAAAGCCAATTTTTCTTGTTCTTTACTTTTACATGTGTAGCATATACTAGTTGTTTATTTTTAGGCACATTAAAACTTACAATTGAGATCTTTTGGTGATAGGAGAGTATGCTCTTCACCCTTGTGGTGAATCAGAAATCTTGACTTACCATTTGATTTCAAGAGTAAGAGGCAACTGAATATTTTTGGCATGTTTGGGAGAAAATGATTGGAATAGGAGAGTATGCTCTTCACCCTTGTGGTGAATTAGAAATCTTGACTTCCAAAAGTTGATCCACTCTTTGTGTAGTTTAGAACCCTTTAGAGGGCCTGCTCTTGGACAACCTGAGAGGAATGACCCAAGTGGGGACAAGCCAATTACCTAGTTCTTCCAACCCACTATAAACTCAAGGCTACCAAGGACACAAAAAATTGGTAGACATAGTATTTGTCTTCGCCTAGTGTGATCGCTTATGGGATTTCGACCATAGGGAGATCACTAGGCAAGAATGCTTAAGGTACTCTTGTGATCGCGAGATCGGTTACTCATCGCAAGGTGAGGTGTCTCGTAATTGGGAGCAAGAGGAACACTATGAATGGAAGCCCTATCTAAACACCCTAAGTTAGTAACTACCTTTTTTAGCCGCTCAACTTCTTAGTGCAAGGATCGATCCTAGTGGACTACCCGGATCACCCCAAGATTTTACACTCACCATCTATGTTCCCTTGGTTATGCTTATGGCGTTTCCATGACAAAGCCAATATCTCTTATGGGAAACCACTTGGTGTGAGGCAAAGGAGCATCAAGCGTGGGCCAAGTTGTTGAGTAATGAACTAGGTAGATATTGCTTGATGTGTTCTCAAATGTGGTATACCAGTGAAAATCTTTTGAACATACACATGACGATAATTCTAGAGAATTCTTTTGAGATGTCACATATGCTTGTATCATGCAAGGTTTCTTTGTCCCTTGCTTGATTGTTTGAAGAATACTCCATGTGTCACTATCTTGCTTGGAAAAAAATTATTTTTGAACATCAAACTTGCTATGCTATCAACTATTGTCAAACTTTGCCAACCAAGTCAAAGCATCAAGTCTTAACATTTTTCTTGTGTTGCTTGCTAAGGGGAGTTTCATCATTTGGCTATTATTTTTATGTCTCTAGTGCTTGAACATGCTTAAAGTGGCTCTTTGGTCTTAGTGCTCTTGGTCTTTTTCTCTTCATGTTCTATGCGTGCTTGCTATTTATCCTTTTGCTAAAATAGTTACCTTGATTTCTTGACTACACTCTTGGGTTGGGAAAGTTGTTAACTTGTCACCTTGCTTGCTCTATTTATTTGGCTATTTGGGCATCTTGCCTAGCTATTGACTTGAGTCATTCATGTCGTAAGTTTCTTGGACATATTGTTTGACAAGTCGCTTTAATCTCTCTCTACTATCTTGGCAAGTGAACACTCTACCTCCTATAGTTTCAACATCAAGTTATCTTCTAGGCTCTTTTATGCTTGGCTTTGCATCTAAAACTATGGGATCTAAACCTTGTGCTACCAAACTTCAACCGAATCTAGATGATCATGATATCCTCCATTTCACTAAAGAGTTTCAAGATCTATATGCAAAATACAAAGAACTAGAAGAGACAAATGATCTTTCTTACCTTCATCTCTCTAAGCGCATGACAGAAATGAAGTCTAAACTTGAGAAAAGGTTAGAGGAGAAGATTGAATCATTACATGAATATTCCTTAAGGTCTTTACATGCATGTGAGTCACCTTATTTGAGGTCATCCTCTTTTTCTAGGTCTACATGCTCTAATTCAAGACATCAAATGTCTTCATCTTCTAGATCTAAAGACCTCTTTAGAGGACAAGCAAGTGATACCTCCTTTGAGCCTAGGCCAAAATATCATGATAAACCTATCTTTGACCAAGAAAATGATGAAGAAATGAATGCATTATATTCACTTGAGAAACAAAAAGAAGATCCTAGGCATGTTTCTAATAGAACTTTTTCTCCCTTGGAAAATTCTTATGATGACACTTTGCAAAAACTTCTTGAAACTAAGCTTATCATGTTGCCTAAGTCTAGCTCATATGGAAACCCATTCTTGGATATATATTGTTCTTATCATCGATCTAATGACCATGATACTTCTAATTGTATAGAGCTTAAACATAAAATCCAAGATCTAATTTATGATGAGATTGTTGATCTTGGAACCTCTAGTGACTCATGCACTGAGGATACTTCTCTTGAGCAAGATTTCATTGATGAACCTATGTCTAGTAGTGGCTCCATTACATCTTTCACTTCTTCCAACACTCATGCATCTCCCAACACTTCAAAGCTTTCCAACATGCCTCCATCAAATAAAGAACCTAATGCTTTCCACATTGACTACACATATCCTCAAGGGCTACCTCTAAAAGAAACTCAAGCTAACCTTCAGTTGGCTGCAAACCTTTTCCATGCTACTAATCCTAAACATCCTTAACCTTCATGCTCTACTATGCCTAATCCAAGCACTACTCCATTCACTCTTCATTCTCCCTTGTCCTTAGAAGTGGTTCCATGTCAAGAGGACTCTCAAAAAGAAAAAGCTATAAATGCCAAGAAAGATCAAGATCAAGCACCCTTTCATCTCTTTCAAGATTTTTCCCCTCCATATCCTATATCTTGTCCACCTCCTAAGTATGATGAAGATACCAATTCCATTATGTCCCTTGAGCTTACTAAAAATTATGAGAAAAGTTCTCTTCATATGCTATCCAAAGCTACTTGTCAAGATCAAAGCATCCCCTCATGTTCTACTTCTCCACATCCACTTCAAAATTGTGCTCAAGCTTCAAGTGCTTCTATTAAAAATGTTTTTCCTATGAAAGGTACTCTTGAGTCTATTGATGGCTTTGACCATGTTGCTCACTCTAAAGATGTTGATATCCCTTCCCACTATCCCTTTGCATCTTCTAAATCTATCCTTGGTCCTTATCCATCTAAGCTAAAGCATTCAAACCTTCCATCCATATTGGGGCCTTATGTTCCTTCATCTCCTACACTTTCCACTTCTAGCTCTCCCATCATACCTCAAGATAAAAAAAGACACTCATCCTTGATGACTTTTCACCTATCTATCCATCTAAACCAGTCATATCAGCCTTATTCATCCACAAATCCCAAGTCCTTTGGAAGTGAGAATAAACATAAGAATCCATTGAAAAATGAAGATCACTATGTCCCATCTAATCGACATGTGAATGCAAAGAAGGAGAATTCACAAAAGAGACCGCAAAGGTCAACTATTAAGAGCGCTAAATCAAAGCAAATGTGGGTTCCTAAATCCATTATTGAAGAAATGTGTTTTGAAGTATCGAAAGGAAAATCTAAAGCTATATGGATTCCCAAGTCTCTTTTAAAAGACTTGAATATTGAAAATACTTCAAAGTTGACATTCAAGCTTCCAAAGGCTTCCATTCCATCTTCTTGCAAAAATCTTCCTAAAAATATTCCAAAGCCTTTCACTCCACTTTTTTCCAAATCTTTTCTACCACCTCATACATCTAAATCTCAAGCTATTTCATCCATGATTCCTCCATCATTCCAATACCCTTCAAGGTGTGTGTCAATGTTGATCTTGTCCAATATTTCAACTGACCTCATGCAATCCTCTAAAGCTTACACTTACTTTCTATACATGAACTCTTATCCTCCATATACTCTTCCCACTACCATTTCTCTCTCATCACCCTGTCAACATCTTTGAGCATACCTTTCTATGGTCTTGGCTTATCATGACTTATATTTCCTATAGGAGCGCTATCTACATTCAAAAAGCTTGAGCTCTTTCTAAAAATTCAAAAAAAAAAAGAAAAAAGAAAAAAAATTGAAAATGTGCCTTGGTGAAAACCACTTCTTGTGGCACCTTGGCAGCAAAAGTAAAGAGAAATAAATTTATCCTATGGTGAAAACTACTTCTTGTGGCACCTTGGATAAGTACCATGATGAAAACCTGGCAAACAAGCATCATGCATAATTCTTCCATCATCCATCTATCCCCTCTTCTCTCTTTGATCTTGACAATGTTGAGCTATCTTTGCATATTGGCTATCTTATCCACCAGATTTTCTATTGTGCCCTCCCATTCACTCATAGCCTCTATCTTGAGCTTTATTCTTATTGCTCTATCCCATTGCTATACTATCTAATTGACCCCTTGGTCTTGATCACAATAAAAGAAACATGGTTCTTATAGGTCTCTTGACATGGCTACTCTTTTGGACTACACACTTCATGCTACCTCACTTGTTGGCTTCATTGCTTATCCTACATGCTATCTTTCTCATTACTTCCATTGCTTATCCAAAATATGCTTCATATGACTATTTCACCTCTTTCCCTAGCTTGGGTACTCTTGAGGAGTCAGTCCTTGAGGATCACTTTCACTTGCTTCATACTCTTTTTTCATCCATCTTTGCTTATCCACTAGCTTGTTGCTCCATTATATCCTATACCTTGCTAGACATTGGGAGAAAATGATGTGATCTTTCTTGAGAACTAGTGATATCTAAAACCTTCTAAAAAAATCCAAAAAATCATATATGATGTTGAAAAAATCCTAAAAATAAAAAAAAGTCCTGAAAAGAAAAATTAAAAATTAAAAAAAATCTATCAAGTGGTTAAAACCTGGAAACAGGTGCTACTTGAGACCCTTGCACCTATGTCTATCAGTCTCAATCAACTATTTTGCTACACATTTCCTAGCTTGGAATTGTTTCTTGTCCTCATCTTAGGGGCACAACTGCTTAGCCTATTGAGGTATTCTTGTGCATTAGGGTTTCTTGGACAACTCACAAAATAGTGTTTCTCAACACTTCCCCCACCTTGACATCAAATGTTTTTCAACACTTTTCAGATAGTTTACCTACGATCTTTGATGTCGCAATATTTCTCACTATCAAAATCAAGTCTTGAAGAAATGGCCAAGTGACTTACACACACACACACTTTAACACTTAAACAACTAAGCTATGCTGATCTTTATCTACATTGTGTGCTGTCTATGACGATTTATTTACTATATGTTCCATCCCTAATAGTCTGTCAAGGATGTCATTGACTAGAATACTGGGGGAATGGGGCATGCTTTCTTGATTTCTGCTTGTGGGTATACTTTGTTTGTCTATAGTGTTGTAAGCATTTGTGCTTGTCCTATTCAACACTTTGACTTATAAATGTATCATCCTTGACTGTTTCACAAGACTGCACTTGGGGTTTATCCTAGTGCTTATGCCTTGATACAAGTGTAATCTTGCTAAATTAAACTTAGGGAATCTAATCACATAGTTATCTTGACTTACATGTCTCTGATGCTTAGATTGGATTTCCACATACCTATCTAATATCGATCATATTCATAACCTCATAGTTATACTAGTGATGGTTGTATGATCTCATGATGTCCCTAATAAATGCTCAATGATGAAATTAAGAGTCTAAATGTTATGCACTTCTTTCTAGTAAACCACTTTGCATATTAGCTTGCATTTTAGGTTCATTTTCTAGATTAGTCTTGCATTCTTGCATATGGGGAGAGCTCTCTCTTCATCTTTTTGTGGACATATCAGCTAACTCCTTTCATATATTTCTTTATTTTCTTCTTGTTCATGTCTTTTCACCTTCTTAATCTTTCACTTCATCTCTTTTATATCTTATCATCACATTATATAAATTTTTGACCTCTTAAATAATTTCAATGTCTTGGATTCATTTTCAGGATCGAAATCCAAATTTGAGTTCATCTTGATGGTCAAAATTGTCTTTTAAAATTCTACTTTCTTCTAAGCAGTTAGCTGACTGTTTGAGGTCTAATCTTTGAATCATCGCTGGGGCATCTTCATTTTTTCATGTCTTCATCATTTCCATACTTCATATCTACTTCAATTCATCGTTTCATGCCTAAAATCACCTTTCTACTCATTTTTGACCTAATTTTTATGCTATATCCTTCAAGGTCAACTCTAGTCAAACTGGGGCATTTTATCAATTTCTTATAGTCATTCTTAGGTTCTAATCATCTATATGTCATCTTGGACATTGCTCTATTCTAATTTTCTCGTGTCTAGCCAGTTTTTGCATCCTTTTCCCTCATTTCAATTTCGATCCCGAGGGGGCAGAAATACTCTATTGCTGATTGCTACAACTATCTATTTCTTAGGAGCATTTGTTTGACCTAATCACTTGCTCTTGATCTATTCGCTTTGCTAGATGTTAGAATTCTTTTCGGATCCTAACATCATCTTCCTAATGTTCAGTACTACCACTATCAGGCTGTACATTCAGGACTTGCTATCTATTTCTGTATTTCATTCTTTGGAATCAGATATCTATATCTATCATCACCTACTTGGCTTCAATTTTCTTTGACATAATGTGTTCCTAGATCAATCAAGCATTAGTCAAAGAGGGGAAAATGTAATCACCTAAAAATGGTCATCTAGACTATTAGCCCCCTTCTCAACATTTTGGCTAAATTAATTTAATCATTTACCTAGACCAAATTGCTAATAATCAATTTATTTTATTATAACCTATAGTTTGACTATGCTATCCTAAGTTCATTATTTGATTAAAAGAACATGTCCCCTTTTAATTAAATAAAAGACCTCATTCTTCTAACCCACTTAAAGTGCACACATAAAGTCCTTTTTCTATTTTGCAATTAAAAGAAAAGGCTTTTGTGACTTTTTTCTTATATGACAAGTCAACTTATATTCTATTGGTTGACTTCTGTGTGCACATGGATCACTCCTCTTTTTGAATTCCACCATTGATCATCCACCATCTTCATCTTGATCTCTACCATCCATACATCTTTAAAAGGGAGAGAGCTTTCCCCCTCAATCAATCCTCATTTTGAATATTGTTATGGTGCAGGTTTTCTAACAGGTTTCTTTGGAGCTTTGTGGAGAACTTCTATTTCTTGTCTACATTCTCTCATCCATGGCATCATGGAATTCTAGCTTAGCTTAGCTTTCATTTTTACATGTAGCTTAATCTCACATAGCTTAATAATGGTATTGTAACACTCTCATACATGTTTTGGCATAGCTCCACTTTGCATCTCATTCGAGCTTAATCTTCATTTGCATTGCATTCTTGAGGAACTCCTTGGGACATTTGAATTCTTGCATCTTGTCTTTGGAACCTCCCATTGCATGGTTTACTAGCAAGAAGAGTGTCTCTAAGGCTCATCTGAGAGCCTTCTTATTCTTGAAATACACTCTCTTGCACTCTGTGGATAGGGAGCTCTAAGCCGGCATTCAAACATTTCAAACTCATGGAATCGTTTGGATAGAAGGGTTTAGAGTGTGACACAAATCAAGTGTACAACCTCGACCTAAATTGATTGTTTAAACTATAATCTTGACCTCACCATATAAATAAAACCGTAAACATATATAAAATACTTAATCACATAACAGCCAACCAAGGGATCCAAACAAAAAACTTATAGTATTTAAAATGATTTTACTTAAATTGTATTGTACTTTGTTTCATGGATCGAAAATGGATGATGTAAACTATTTTATAAATGTATATTCTTTCAGCATTTCATACCCTATGACATGCACAGTGGATGATTGTGCATTCTGAATTAATTTGCCAAGTGGCATTCGGAACAAATGTATATAAATTATTTAAATGGATTGAACTGAAGTAGTTAATATGAACTTTCATGTGGATGTGTTATTTATTTTACTTTTAGTAGTTTATAGTTATTTAAAAATAAAATGTAAATGTGCTCATTAAGGAATGCAATATCTTATGTTTTTTTAAATGTAAATTATTGTATGTATGTTATTGCTTGCTTAGTAAAACTTTTGATTAGCTCTTTGGATCCCTTGGCTGGGCGTCATTTAAGATTAGTTCTATAATGTCAATTTGTATTCAATTTAACTCTAATCATAACCCTTACTATCATCTTAACCTAAGTAATCTTAATTTTCTAAAACGTACACTAGGTAATATATAAATAATTAAATAACTTTCCTATCTTACCTTGAGTACTAATTTTATAAATGTCAAACCTTAAGATTGAAAGGTAACCCTGGCCCTTAACTAATTAATATTATACTTATAAACCAAATTGAATTAAACCATGATCATAAACCTAATTATATATCCCAACTTAAGAGTAGAAACCTTGAATTTAACCTTAAAAATCCTTTCCCCAACCATTAACCAAATTGAACCATTACCCTAGAAGATTGAACCAAGTTAAACGTTGATCTTAAGACTAAATCAAATCACCCTAAAATAGAACTCAATAATATATTGAACACTTTAAAACAAAATTCAAACCTAACTTTTTTGAATTAATGTCAGTTTTTAATCTAAAAGCTCTAACTATAATTCTATATCTAAAACCAAATTTAGCACTTTAAAACTTAATTCAATTTATTAACTCTTGTCCTAATTGAAACCTAAGCATGTAAACCTAATCAAACAGTACAAACCAAATTGAACCCTAATCCTAAAACTAATTAAACATTGATATCAAGGTGTCAAAATGATACATCATAAAAAAATTAGAAGAGACTTGAATGAATCAGGCATCTAATTAAGTAACCCTCCCTGACCATCAAGAGGCGGAGGTGTCCACATGAGTGCAAGTAGGAGCCCAGACTAGACCCTTGGATGGGTAGCCTAAATGTTTATTACCTTTGCAGAATGGAAGGCCACATAACAAAATATTGCCTTATTCTATAAAAAGAAATACCCACCCCCTAGTGATATATATAGTAAGATCTTTTTCGTAATTTTACTATCAATTTTTTTGGTTAGAAGAGGATGATAGTTCAAAATGATTTAGAAGATAGGGATAAAATGAGAACCATCATTCCTAGAATGAAGATGCATTATTTCAAGTGATAAACCCATTTCTATCATAAATCAACTCCTCCATCCAAAAAATTAGTAATGAGAAATCCCTACGTCAAGTAATCAATGGAGGGATCATAAAATTGATCAAGTGATCAACAGAGGGCTCATAAAATCCCTAGGTCAAGTAATCAATTGATCCCCAAGGGGAGATAAGAATCTCATTAAAAATTAGAGACAGGACACTCCTAAATGTGTATCATACAAAATAATTATTGCCAAGGTCTTAGCCTCTAGACTAGAAGATAACCTACCCAAGATCATTAACCCTACACAAAAGTGTTTTGTTAAGGATATTTATGCATATTGGAGAACTTGATAACCTATTGGAAGACTTTGGATTGAGAAACCTTTCTAAGATAGAGTGTAGGCATGCTCAAGTAATTGATTATGAAAATGTCTACAAAAGGGTGGAATGGAGTTTCACTATGATGATGTTGCAAGCCCTCCATCCAATATTAAATGTCAAATGGTGTCCTCTCTTATGATTGGTGTCAAGGTTTTAGTAAAGAAATTAATGGGGTTAGATCATAATTTTTAGGACTCTCTAGATCAATTATGAAAGGGTGTCCTCTTACATCCTCTTTATTTTTTATTGTTGAACATTGACTCATTACATTATCTCCTTAGAGATAACCAGTTGTCTCTAAAAGTTAGAGGATCTACTCTCCAAATAATTAATAAGTATCTAATGTACATAGTTTGTTGATAATATATTTGTATTCTTTTTAAGCTAGAAGAGTGCAACACGAGTCATTTAATGATGAAATTGGACCTCTTTTCTTTGTATCGGGTAGTAAGATTTATGTCTCTACATCTATCTTATTGGGGCTAAATATTGAGTCCCCTACCTTCTGTAGTAAATATGGTATTGGATGGAGATTTCATAATTAAGTGGTTAGGTACCTAGGGATTCCATCTGTAGTAAACCCTAACATATAAATGAAATGTGTCTTTATATCAACAAGAAAATCTTTGGAAAACTCAACAACTGGAACTCTAATTATCTCACTTTGGTTGGTAGAATTCAAGTATGTTAAAAGATTCTCTCCTTGAATATTGGGTGTAAGTTTGTCTTCTTCCTGCTCATTTTATTTAAATCAATTTGGTCTTCTATATAAATCTATTAGGACCATTTTGTGGATAGCCAAGGGATTACTTTGGCAATAAAATGGATAGCCAAAGCTTCATAAGGTAATGAATTATGGATTATGATTAGAATTAGGATTATTATATGGTTAGGGATAGGGTTCACATGTAAATTAGTTCATTACCTGACATGATCTACACTTATAGTTTGCAAGAAGGTTTTCAACTTGGTGCCATACTCTATTTTTGAGATCTTCTGAAATTGCTTTTGTAAGAGATGTTTATCTCAATACCTGTATATGTACATAATATGATGGTGCTTCCCCATACATATATACTCAATATACTTTACACATTATATGCAACTTCTTATATTTTCACCTTTGCATCTTTTCGCCCTTTCTAATGTAAATGCCAAAGGTGAATTTTACATGGTTATTCCAAAATGTGACAAGAAGTCATAACATACCTTTAGAATTAGTGCCATTGTCTTGTCCCAGTTTTCTTGTAACATCTTGTTTGTGTGTAATGTAATCTAAACTTCTACTGATAATTCTATCATGTGATCAACAATGGAGAAATTGTTAGCATGTGCTCTATGACATGAGTATTTTTGACACCTTTCTAGAGAATATTTTTTATTAGCCAACTACTTTTTGTAGAACTTCATATGATCAGGTTTACAACAATACTGCATGAGTTAAGTTTTAGATTTTGATTCTTTGAAGAATCATGAAGTTTTTCGTATCCTTTCTATATAGTAGAATTGTCCCCTCATTCCCAAAAGCCCCAAAATTCCCCTCATCCCTAGGTGACTTAGTTAATGGGGATGCCTATTTTAAGTGTTTAGATTTGTACTTGTGTCACACAAGGTTTTTCTCTTTGTTCTTCTCCTTATTCTATTATGTTTGTAATATGGTCATATGATTGCATAGAAGGTTGACTCCTTTGAATGCTCTATGATAAGAGCATTTTTGGCACCTTTCCAAGAATAATTTTTGATCAGCCAACTGCTTTTTCTAGAATTTCATATGACCTACTTTACAACAATAATGTCATGTGATAGATTTTAGATTCTTTGAAGAATTGTGAAGTTTGTTCTATCCTTTCTATATAGCATAATTTTCTTTGCCTTTTTCCTTGGTATTTAATGTTTTTTCATGTTGGATGTGTCATTGTTGATAGAAAACTACTTATGTTAAAAAGAAGATAATAGTTAGGATTCAAACTACAGTCATAAATATTTTTTAATCAATTCATAATTCTATCTCTAAGCTTTCATTAGATAATTGTAACCTGAACTCTCATCTTAGGACCATAATAAATATCCAATACAGGTAAATATAATTGTAACTAAAACCATAATCCTATGTAAGTTCCCTAACATTAAAGGATCGCAATCATTATAATAATCTTAAGCTTAGCCATCATGAAAACTGTTAACATAACAAAATTGTAAATCATAACCTTGTCATAATCTTAACTTTGTTTCATCCTGAGACATGACATGTATAATCCATAATGAGTTCATACTTAAAAATTTAGTATTTAATGTTTAATTTGACTTAAGTGTTTAACTTTATTTATTTAATTGATATGATTTTAATAAAGATATGTGCATTTATATAGATCTAGTTGATAAATTTTAGATTTAAATTTTCTTAAATAGTAATTTTTTCATACATGTGTATTATGTTGTGATGTATTTTTTATGTGTTTTATGTTTTATGTTGTTTAAATATATATGCAGATTATATTTGATGGATCCACCACCACCCCCTCCCCCTCCCATACCCCCACCTCCACCACCTCCATCTCCACCTCCACCTCCACCTCCACCCCCACCCACACCTCCACCACCCACCATGGATGAGCTCCACGAGACCATGAGGCATAACCTCAACGACCTCATGAGTGATATAGAGGCTATCTGATGTGAGAGGCACCCCCCCTCACCTACTACATCTTGCAGGTAGCATGCAAGGCGTGGTTGAATCCATTCATCATTTTGATTTAGACATCAATTCATTTAGATCATGGAGGGAAAGCATGCGTGCCTTCTACTCTGATGGCTTATCATACAGAGAGGTTTATAACCTACATATAGGTAAAGGAAATTTTCAACATTATTTTGTAAACCCTAATATGGGTGAACCAATTAGTGAGAAGAAGCCTCGCATTTCCATTAGGTGGTGTACACATCCGTGCATAGCAACACATTTTTGGGAGCAGTGGTGGATGGTATTTGACCATCCACCACACGCTAATCATGAGGTGCCCATGTACTTCCTTAAGAATTTATGGGCTGAGTTTGAGTTGGGTTTGAAACCCAACTATTTTGATATGAAAGCATTTCAAGGGGTTGGTAGAGGGATGCCTCAAGATAGGCCTGGGGTAAAGCTGAGTGACAGAACAAGAAATCGCAGGTGAGCTGAGCCCCTTGTACCTCTTCCTGCACCTATTGTGCCTACTCACCATCATCATGCAATTTCATCTACTTTTACCCATTTGAGTTCCCTTTCGGGCAATTTAGTACAACAGTGGATGTAGGCAGTACATGCTCCTCCACTTGGACATGTTTGTGCTAGCTGTGGAGGCATATGCACAGGCCTCCAAAGCGATCCTAGTGCAGCACACAATGGCCCTTATGCTAAAGGTGTAGATTTTGATGATGATGTATACGCTACCCGTGGTGATGGTAGTGACGAGATAGATGTGTCATCATTTGTTGACCTCATGTCGCAGGGAGAGCTTGGAGAGAGTCAAGAGCAGCAGGTAAAATTTTAATTTCAATATAAATATAAAGTGCACATAATTATTTACTTTCTACATATATGTGTAATTGTATTAACTATATTAATTTGTACTTTTCAAATAACAAAGGATGGATGACACTGTTCCTCGTAGGAGGCAGTATAGTCTTTTTTTGAGACCTATAGATGTTGGCGTCCCTTATACGGTATGCACTTTGAATTACAATGTAAAAATGTACATTCAAATTTGAATTTAATAACATGTGCTCATATGTTCTTTTTATTTGATTTTTTAGGGATTGTTTGCATCTACACATACTGATGTTAGTACAAGTCCTACTCTAGTTACCACTAAGGCACAGCCTCAAATACATGCAGTATGAACTTTTGACTAAAGACAAATAATTTGTATTATTTTTATGTGTGTAACTTATAATCTGAAGAATTTTGACTCACATGTATATATATTTTATGTGTTTTGATTTTACGAACAGGAGCATGGATATCATACTCATCCATACAGGCCTCGGTATAGTCTATTTTCGATTCCATCTTATGATTATCGTGCTAGCATACCTGTAGACACATCTGTGACATTGGCTACACTTAGGTATGCTATATACATTATATATGCATGTTTAATTTATAGTGTATAAAAAATGTAGTGTACAAATTATGTACTTTGTAATTATACTCATGTATATTTAATTTTGACTAAATGTTTATGTATCCATAATTTTAGGACTACGTCACCACGAGTGTTGCTGAGAGCACATGACTTAGCCAGATGGAGGTACCTACATTATCATTTGAGGTCAGTATTGTGATTTATGTACATAATGTATAGTTCATTAGGCTCTAAAATCAAATTAAAAAAATGTATGTATTGTAAATTACAGGACCTCACCACTGCTGCATTTGGTAGTTTTGACAGTGCACCTCCTCTCGTTACTGAGGGACACCCATCTCATGTGGTATAATTTATTTTATTATGTAGTGAATATTTAATTTATTTGCAAGCTAGATTTTGAGACCCATTTCAATTAAGCAAGTACATGATGAGACGTGCCTCCTATTACACAGGGTGATACATCTACCTCACAAGGTGTCCGACATGACGAGACGACTCATATTACACATGATGATCCATCTGAGTCCTCTTCACGTGGAGCAAAGAGGACATTTGATCAGATAGATTAGGTCTTGTTGGCACCTATAGATTGTGTTTTTATGATGTATATATATATTATTTATGATGTATGTACACTTTGTGTTAGGATAGTTAAAACTGTATGTTAGACCATGTACTATTTTTTTACGATTTATTATCATGCTTGTGTATGTAGTACATATATTACTATGTTTCACCATGTTTTAAGTATATTCAAACCATTTTCTTTATTTTGACATATTTTATTCATGAACATATGACACATTTTGTAAGTATATATGCAAAATGAACAATAATTTTAACTATTTATAGAGCATTATTGGATAAATATCACATCAAATTTATGCATTGAGATAATTCATAGAAATAAAATTGACCTACTCGATTAAAAAATGTATTGATAACGTACCTAACAATGTATCATAAGTGATCTTAATGTGTTGTTTGGTAATGTAAGACTCATTATCACCTAATAAGACCTATTATGTTGTAGTAAACATATGAATACCTATCATAATGTATAACAAACATAATGACTTATTATGACTCCCATGTCCCCTTAAGACACACATGTATGGATAACGTACATAACAATGTAAATCATAAGTGATCTTAATGTGTTGTTTGGTAATGAAATATATAATCAATACAATGAATACAATGAGTGATGATCTTTAAATTATCATGTGCAAGTGACTTGTTTTTAATATTACAATCAATAGTAATTTGAAACTTCAAACAAACATTAATTTAAACATGCTTGAATGTAAAAGTAATAGAAAAAAATAGGAGGTCATTACTTAAATTGACAATTAATTTATAATAATTTATCAAGTGCACATTGTACACTCGATTTGTGTCACACTCTAAACCCTTCTATCCAAACGATTCCATGAGTTGGAATGTTCGAATGCCGGCTTAGAGCTCCCTATCCATAGAGTGCAAGAGAGTATATTTCAAGAATAAGAAGGCTCTCAGATGAGCCTTAGAGATACTCTTCTTGCTAGTAAACCATGCAACGGGAGGTTCCAAAGACAAGATGCAAGAATGCAAATGTCCCAAGGAGTTCCTCAAGAATGCAATGCAAATGAAGATTAAGCTAGAATGAGATGCAAAGTGGAGCTATGCTAGAATATGAATGAGAGTGTTACAATCCAAATATTAAGCTATGTGAGAGATTATTGAAAAATAGAAGCTAAACTAACATGCAACATGAATCTAAGCTAAAATGCCATGGATGAGAGAATGTAGACAAGGAAGAGAAGTTCTCCACAAAGCTCCAAAGAAAACCTGTTAGAAAACCTGCAGCATAACAATGTTCAAAAGATCGATTGAGGGGGAAAGCTCTCTCCCTTTTAAAGATGTATGAACGGTGGAGATCAAGATGAAGATGGTGGATGATCAACGGTGGAATTCAAAAATAGGAGTGATCCATGTGCACACACAAATCAACCAATAGAATATAAGTTGACTTGTCATATAAGACAAAAGTCACAGAGCCTTTTCTTTTAATTGCAAAATAGAAAAAGGACTTTATGTGTGCACTTTAAGTGGGTTAGAAGAATGAGGTCTTTTATTTAATTAAAAGGGGACATGTTCTTTTAATCAAATAATGAACTTAGGATAGCATAGTCAAACTATAGGTTATAATCAAATAAATTGATTATTAGCAATTTGGCTTAGGTAAGTGATTAAATTAATTTAGCCAAAATGTTGAAAAGGGGGCTAATAGTCTAGATGACCATTTTTAGGTGACTACATTTTCCCCTCTTTGACTAATGTGTGATCGATCTGGGAACACATTATGTCAAAGAAAATAGAAAGCCAAGTAGGCGGTGATAGATATAGATATCTGATTTTGAAGAACGAAATGTAGAAAAAGATAGCAAGTCCTGAATGTACAGCCTGATAGTGGTAGTACTGAACACTAGGAAAAGATGATGTTAGAATTCAAGAAGAATGCTAACACTTAGAAAAGTGGATAGAGTGAGAGCAAGTGAGAAGATCAAACAAATGCTCCTAAGCAGTGATAGAGTATTTCTGCCCCCTCGGGATCGAAATTGAAATGAGGTAAGGGGATGCAAAAATTGGCTAGAAATGAGAAAAATAGAATATAGCAATGTCCAAGATGACAAATAGATTATTAGAACCCAAGAATGACTATATAAAAAAAATGATAAAATGCCCCAGTTTGACTAGAGTTGACCTTGAAGGATATACCATAAAAATAAGGTCGAAATGAGTAGAAAGGTGATTTTAGACATGAAATAGTGAATTTAAGTAGATATGAAGTATGGAAATGATGAAGACATGAAGAACTGAAGATGCCCCAGTGATGATTCAGAGATTAGACCTCAAAAAGTCAGCTAACTACTCAGAAGAAAGTAGAATTTTAAAAGACAAAATTGACCATCAAGATGAACTCAAATTTGGATTTCGATCCCGAAAATGAATCTAGGACGTCAAAATTATTTAAGAGGTCAAAACTTTATATAATGTGATGACAAGATAGAAAAGAGATGAAGCGAAAGATTAAGAAGGTGAAAAGACATGAACAAGAAGAAAGTAAAGAAATATATGAAAGGAGTTAGCTGATATGTCCACAAAAATATGAAGAGAGAGCTCTCCCCATATGCAAGAATGCAAGACTAAGCTAGAAAATGAACCGAAAATGCAAGCTAATATGCAAAGTGGTTTACAAGCAAGAAGCACATAACATTTAGACTCTTAATTTCATCATTGAGCATTTATTAGGGACATCATGAGATCATACAACCATCACTAGTATAACTATGAGGATATGAATATGATCGATATTAGATAGGTATGTGGAAATCCAATCTAAGCATCAGAGACATGTAAGTCAAGATAACTACACGATTAGATTCCCTAAGTTTAATTTAGCAAGATTACACCTGTATCAAGGCATAAGTGCCAGGATAAACCCTGAGTGCGGTCTTGCAAAATAGTCAAGGATGATACATTTATAAGTCAAAGTGTTGAATAGGACAAGCACGAATGCTTACAACACTATAGAAAAACAAAGTATACCCACAAGCAAAAATCAAGAAGACATGCCCCATGCCCCCAGTCTTCTAGTCAATGACATCCTTGAAAGACTATTAGGGAGGGAACACATGGCAAAGAAATCATCATAGATAGCACACAAAGTAGATAAATATCAGCATAGCTCAGTCGTTTAAATGTTAAAGTGCGTGTGTGTAAGTCACTTGGCCATTTCTTCCAGACTTGATTCTGATAGTGAGAAATATCGGAACATCGAAGACCGTAGGTAAACTATCTGTAAAGTGTTAAAAAATACTTGATGTCAAAGTGGGGGAAGTGTTGAGAAACACTATTTTGTGAATTCTCAAAGAAAGCCTAATGCACAAGAATACCTCAATAGGCTAAGTAGCTATGCCCTTGAGATGAGGACAAGAAACAATTCCAAGCCAGGAAATGTGTAGCAAAATAGGTGATTGAGACTGATAGACAGAGGTGCGAGGGTTTCAAGTAGCACCTGTTTCCAAGTTTTCACCACTTGACAGATTTTTCTCAAGACTTTTTTCAATTTTTTTTGTATTTTTGAATTTTTGATTTTTTTGGTGATACATCAAAGCACCTATTGCTAGGTTTTCACTAAGATGATCATTTTTTCAAGACATTTTCTGATGTTTAAGATTTTTTTAGCATCATATATGATTTTTTGGATTTTTTATAATAATTTAGAGATCACTAGTTCTCAAGAAAGATCACATCATTTTCTCCCAATGTCTAGCAAGGTGTAGGACATGATGGAGCAGAAAGTTGGTGGATAGACAAAGATGGATAAGAAAGGAGTATGAAGCAAGCGAAAGTGATCCTCAAGGACGCACTCCTCAAGAGTACCCAAGCTAGGGAAAGAGGTGAAATAGTCATATGAAGCATATTTTGGATAAGCAATGGAAGAAATGAGCAAGATAGCATGTAGGATAAGCAGTAAAGCCAACAAGTGAGAAAGCATGAAGCATGTAGTCCAAAAGAGTAGACATGTCAAGAGACCTATGAGAACCAAGTTTTATTTATTATGATCAAGACCAAGGGGTCAACTAGATAGTATAGCAATGGGATAGAGCAATAAGAATAAAGCTCAAGATGGAGGCTATGAGTGAATGGGAGAGCACAATAGAAAATCTCGTGGATAAGATAGCCAATATGCAAAGATAGCTCAACATTGTCCAGATCAAAGAGAGAAGAGGGGATAGATGGATGATGGAAGAATTATGCTTGATGCCTGTTTGCCAGGTTTTCATCATGGTACTTATCCAAGGTACCACAAGATGTAGTTTTCACCATAGGATGCATTTATTTCTCTTTACTTTTGCTACCAAGGTGCCACAAGAAGTGGTTTTCACCAAGGCACATTTTCAATTTTTTTCATTTTTTTAATTTTAAATTTTTATTTTTTTTTCATTTTTAGAAAGAGCTCAAGCTTTTTTGAATGTAGATAGTGCTCCTATAGGAAAGATAAGTCATGATAAGCCAAGACCATAGAAAGGTATGCTAAAAGATGTTGATAGGGTGATGAAAGAGAAATGGTAGTAGGAAGAGTATATGGAGGATAATAGTTCATGTATAGAAAGTTAGTGTAAGCTTTAGAGGATTTCATGAGGGTAGTTGAAATATTGGACAAGATCAACGTTGACACACACCTTGAAGGGTATTGGAATGATGGAGGAATCATGGATGAAGTAGCTTGAGGTTCAGATGTATGAGGTGGTAGAAGAGATTTGGAAAAAAGTGGAGTGGAAGGCTTTGGAATATTTTTAGAAAGATTTTTGAAAGAAGATGGAATGGAAGCCTTTGGAAGCTTGAATGTCAACTTTGAAGTATTTTCAATATTCAAGTCTTTTAAAAGAGACTTGGGAATCCATATAGCTTTAGATTTTCCTTCGGATGCTTCAAAACACATTTCTTCAATAATGGGTTTAGGAACCCATATTTTCTTTGATTTAGCTTTTTTAATAGTGAACCTTTGCGGTCTCTTTTGTGCATTCTCCTTCTTAGCATTCACATGTCGATTAGATGGGACATAGTGATCTTTCTTTTTCAATGGATTCTTATGTTTATTCTCACTTCCAAAGGACTTGGGATTTGTGGATGAATAAAGATGATATGATTGGTTTAGATGTATAGATGGGTGAAAATTCATCAAGGATGAGTGTCTTTGTTGATCTTGAGGTAATATAGGAGAGCTAGGGAATGAGCTATGAGTGAATGTAGGAGATGGAGGAACATAAGGCCCCAATATGGATGGAAGGTTTGAATGCTTTAGTTTAGATGGATAAGGACCAAGGATAGATTTAGAAGATGCAAATGGATAGTGGGAAGAGATATCAACATCTTTAGAGTGAGCAACGTGGTCAAAGCCATCAATAGATTCATGAGTACCTTTGATAGGAACAACATTTCTAATAGAAGCACTTGAAGCTTGAGCACAGTTTTGAAGTGGATGTGGAGAAGTAGAACATGAGGGGATGCTTTGATCTTGACAAGTAGCTTTCAATAGCATAGGAAGAGAACTTTTCTCATAATTTTCAGTAAGCTCAAGGGAGATAATGGAAGTGCTATCTTCATCATACTTAGGAGGTGGACAAGTTATAGGATATGGAGGGGAAAAATCTTGAAAGAGATGAAAGGGTGCTTGATCTTGATCTTTCTTGACATTTATAGCTTTTTCTTTTTGAGAGTCCTCTTGACATGGAGCCACTTCTAAGGACAAGGGAGAATGAAGAGTGAATGGAGTAGTGCTTGGATTAGGCATAGTAGTGCATGAAGGTTGAGGATGTTTAGGATTAGTAGCATGGAAAAGGTTTGCAGCCAAGTGAAGGTTAGCTTGAGTTTCTTTTAGAGGTAGCCCTTGAGGATACACATAGTCAATGTGGAAAGCATTAGGTTCTTTATTTGATGGAGGCATGTTGGAAAGATTTGAAGTGTTGGGACATGCACGAGTGTTGGAAGAAGTGGAAGATGTAATGGAGCCACTACTAGACATAGGTTCATTAATGTAATCTTTCTCAAGAAAAGTATCCTCATCACATGAATCATTAGAGGTTCCAATAATTCCATTATCAATAAGATCTTGGATTTTATGTTTCAGCTCTATACAATCAAAAGTAGCATGGTCATTAGATTGATGATAGGCACAATAGGTATCAAAGAAAGGATTTTTATAGGAGCTAGACTTAGGCAACATGATGAGCTCAGTTTCAAGAAGTTTTTGCAAAGTGTCATCATAAGAATCTTCCAAGGGAGTAAAATTTCTCTCAAAAGTATGTCTAGAGTCCTTTGGTTGTTTCTCAAGTGTATAGAATGCATTCATGTCTTCATCATTATCTTGGTCAAAGATAGGTCCATCATGAAATTTTAGCATAGGCTCAAAGGAGGTATCACTTGCTTGTTCTCTAAAGAGGTCTTTAGATCTAGAAGATGAAGATATTTGATGTCTTGAAGTAGAGCATGTAGACCTAGATGAAGAGGATGACCTCAAAGAAGGTGACTTACATGCATGTAAAGACCTTAAGGAATATTCATGTAATGATGCAATCTTCTCCTCTAACCTTCTCTCAAGTTTAGACTTCATTTTTGTCATGCGCTTAGAGAAATGAAGGTAAGAAAGATCATTTGTCTCTTCTAGTTCTTTGTATTGTGCATATAGATCTTGAAACTCTTTAGTGACATGGAGGATATCATGATCATCTAGATTTGGTTGAAGTTTGGTAGCACAAGGTTTAGATCCCATAGTTTTAGATGCAAAGCCAAGCATAAAAGAGCCTAGAAGATAACTTGATGTTGAAACTATAGGAGGTAGAGTGTTCACTTTCCAAGATAGTAGAGAGAGATTAAAGTGACTTGTCAAACAATATGTCCAAGAAACTTACGACATGAATGACTCAAGTCAATAGCTAGGCAAGATGCCCAAATAGCCAAATAGATAGAGCAAGCAAGGTGACAAGTGAACAACTTTTCCAACCCAAGAGTGTAGTCAAGAAATCAAGGTAACTATTTTAGCAAAAGGATAACTAGCAAGCATGCATAGACCATGAAGACAAAAAAGACCAAGAGCACTAAGACCAAAGAGCCACTTTAAGCATGTTTAAGCTCTAGAGACATAAAAAATCATAGCCAAATGATGAAACCCCCCTTAGTAAGTAACACAAGAAAATATTTGCACTTGACATTTTGACTTGGTTGACAAAGTTTGACAATAATTGATAGCATAGCAAATTTGATGTTCAAAAGAAATTTCTTTCCAAGCAAGACAGTGATACATGGAGTATTCTTCAAACAATCAAGCAAGGGACAAAACAACCTTGCATGATACAAGCATATGTGAGGTCTTAAAAGAAATTCCTAGAACTATCGTCATGTGTATGTTCAAAAGATTTTCACTGGTATACCACATTTGAGAACGCATCAAGCAATATCTACCTAAAGGACATGGTTCATTACTCAACAACTTGGCCCACGCTTGATGCTCCTTTGCCTCACACCAAGTGGTTGCCCACAAGAGATATTGGCTTTGTCATGGAAATGCCATAAGCATAACCAAGGGAACACAGATGGTGAGTCTAAAATCTTGGGGTGATCCGGGTAGTCCACTAGGATCGATCCTTGCACCAAGAAGTTGAGCGGCTAAAAAAGGTAGTTACTAACTTAGGGTGTTTAGATAGGGCTTCCATTCATAGTGTTCCTCTTGCTCCCAATTACGGGACACCTCACCTTGCGATGAGTAACCGATGTCACGATCACAAGAGTACCTTAAGCATTCTTGCCTAGTGATCTCCCTATGGTCGAAATCCCATAAGCGATCACACTAGGCGAAGAAAAACACTACGTCTACCAAAGTTTTGTGTCCTTGGTAGCCTTGAGTTTATAGTGGGTTGGAAGAGCTGGGTAATCTGCTTGTCCCCACTTGGGTCGTTCCTCTCAGGTTGTCTGAGAGCAGACCCTCTAAAGGATTCTAACTACACAAAGTGGATCAAATTTTGAAAGTCAAGATTTTTGGTTCACCACAAGGGTGAAGAGCATACTCTCCTATTCCAATAATTTTCTCCCAAACATGCCAAGAAGATTCAGTTACCACTTGCTTTTGAAACCAAATGGCAAGTCAAGATTTCTGATTCACCACAAGGGTGAAGAGCATACTCTCCTATTACCAAAAGACTCCAATCAAAAATTTTATGTGCCTATGAAAAATAAACAATTAGTCAATGCCACACATGAAAACAAAAAAGCAAGAAATTTTGGATTTTTATGCTTTGGGCAGCCCTGCAAACAATGTTAGTAGCCCTTGCGCATTTGAAGCTTTGACATGCGTTCTTTTTATGCAATGTTTCAATTTTTTTTTTTTCATAAGGATGGCAACCTATAATCACAACTTGTTAGCACCAAAAGTTAGTATGAAATAACATAAAAATATGCAATAAAAAGTGGTGAGTTGCCTCAAAAATCCAATTTATCTTCCAACCAAGTGCATGCAAAGAAAGTGCAAGTTAATCACAAATGCTCTCATTTTTACTCTTTGATTTTGACTTAGTCAACAAGATTGGACTTGTTTAATATGATTTTTTGTCCAAAAATGAAAATAAAAAGAAGAAACCCCTATTAAAAATCAGAGAGCTTTCCAAAAATGCAAGAAATTTTAAAATATCTCTTCATTTGCGCTCTAGAGATCAATTTTGTCAAAATAGGTCAAATTTATCAAATTGAGTTTTTGATCTTTAATACGACCTCAAAATTCAAAACACAAAGAAATAACCCCCATTAGAATTGAAAGCCCTTTTTGGAAATGTAATTTTTTTTGAAAAATACTCTGATTTGCGACCAGAAACGTCTTTTTATGAAAAATAAAAAAAAACTTATAACTCTCGAAAATCAAGTCACAATGCTCTGAAAATTGGATTGAGACATTTTGAGCATATACCCATTTTACAAAAAAAAATTCAGAACCAAAATCGAAGCGGTTTAAAAGATATGATCAAATCTTTAAACCAACTAGATTTTTGGCCTTCAAACCAATCTACTTATGGGTTGGCCTTAAAATCCAAGTGATAATTCTACAAAAGCATTTGATTAGATCCAATATGCTACTGTAAAAAACCAGAGATGAAAAATAAAAGCAAATGGAGCTAGAAACTTGATTCAAGCCCCACGGTGGGCGCCAAAAATGTACACTCGATTTGTGTCACACTCTAAACTCTTCTATCCAAACGATTCCATGAGTTGGAATGTTCGAATGCCGGCTTAGAGCTCTCTATCCACAGAGTGAAAGAGAGTATATTTCAAGAATAAGAAGGCTCTCAGATGAGCCTTAGAGATACTCTTCTTGTTAGTAAACCATGCAACGGGAGGTTCCAAAGACAAGATGCAAGAATGCAAATGTCCCAAGGAGTTCCTCAAGAATGCAATGCAAATGAAGATTAAGCTAGAATGAGATGCAAAGTGGAGCTATGCTAGAATATGAATGAGAGTGTTACAATCCAAATATTAAGCTATGTGAGAGATTATTGCAAAATAGAAGCTAAACTAACATGCAACATGAATCTAAGCTAAAATGCCATGGATGAGAGAATGTAGACAAGGAAGAGAAGTTCTCCACAAAGCTCCAAAGAAAACCTGTTAGAAAACCTGCAGCATAACAATGTTCAAAAGATCAATTGAGGGGGAAATCTCTCTCCCTTTTAAAGATGTATGGACGGTGGAGATCAAGATGAAGATGGTGGATGATCAACAGTGGAATTCGAAAATAGGAGTGATCCATGTGCACACACAAATCAACCAATAGAATATAAGTTGACTTGTCATATAAGACAAAAGTCACAAAGCCTTTTCTTTTAATTGCAAAATAGAAAAAGGACTTTATGTGTGCACTTTAAGTGGGTTAGAAGAATGAGGTCTTTTATTTAATTAAAAGGGGACATGTTCTTTTAATCAAATAATGAACTTAGGATAGCATAGTCAAACTATAGGTTATAATCAAATAAATTGATTATTAGCAATTTGGCTTAGGTAAGTGATTAAATTAATTTAGCCAAAATGTTGAAAAGGGGGCTAATAGTCTAGATGACCATTTTTAGGTGATTACACACATACCTTTAACTTTCAAATAGAAGTAAACTCTCATTTTTGAATTAGTTTGTACAATATATTTCACAATTTATGTAAGACAATGTCAATGATATATTTATAGTTCACTGAACTCATTTGAAACATAAAATTGGTTGAACGCATCTCTTCAAATGAGGTCTTGTAAAATAAAAATGTAAAACAAAAACACACATGTTAATAAACACATAAATTAATATTCAAGGTATCTGAACTATGTAAATATATATGTGTAATTTGTATGTACTTACTATGTGAAATTGCACAAGATGTTGATGTTCGATCCACTTTAACATTTAAATTTGTATAAATTGTAATTGAGACCTAAATAAGAGGTATATAAGTTCTCTAAAATGGTATTGAAAACACAAACATACATGTAATTAAATTATATAAGTACATATATATAGAAATAATACAATAATGAAAAAGCTTACATGTGTTTGATTTAAATGTAGTCATCTCACTGTACCATCTGCATCTCCTCTCTTTTGCAATGCATCTATGATTGTCTTGTGCTTGTCCATTGAAATTGTCCATAATACCTTATTGGTGGGTCTCCCTTTGTATCTTTCTAATTTGATATTTGTTGCCACAACCAAATGAGAATAGTGTAAAAGCTTCTTTTCGATTTGGGAGTCTTCAAATGCTGGCAAACCATTTCTTCTTGTTAGGTATCTACGTAGTCAGGTGCCAGATACAATAACAGATCTGATTGGATACTCAAAACCATCATCGTCTACTTGATGACATGTCATTTTTTTCTTAGGTTCGACACATCTAGCTAGCCAATACTCAGTCTGTTCATCATTATCACTAGGTGCAATAACAACATAAACATGTCCTACAAGATAAAATAAAGTATAGAAACACTTTAATCACTCATGTACATATGCAAATTATATAAATTGTAGCATGAGATTGCAAAAAAATCTAATTAAATTGTGCATACCAAGTTCTATGAGGTCTGAAATACGATCGTAGTCTTCTGATGCAAAAGTAACATTCTGGCCTTCATTTACTATATCATCTTCAAAATGCATGTCAGTAGGTACTAATGATCTTTGTTTCCAATCTTTAACCCATTCTGTATTCTCACATTCTTCCCATTCACCTGCAAGACAAAATTGACAAAAACAAGCAAGCTCCCTAATCCATATAGTCCAAGTGTTAGAATCTGAACTCCTAAATGAATGCCATTTAGCTGAACCACTAATTGTATCACAATCATATCTTGAAGGGATATTATTTTCTTCAACTAGGTAGAAGAAACATTTGATTGTAGAGTTTTGACTTGATCCCGTGTATAAATATTTGTTACACCATTTGACAATCTCATGTGCATTTTTGAATTTAGCTCTTTCCTCAAATTTTAATTGCTCTTTACTAAGGGCTCTCTTCACACATGCACCAACACCATCATGTTCTCCTTTACCATGTCCAGCCTCAAAAAAACTCCACACATGTTGGATGCTAGTTTTCTTATGTGTCCTACTCAACCAATAGAACATTCTAGCATTCTTGAATTGTCCTGTACAATTATCTGACCATATCCAATGTTGTGTCATTTGAATTCGTCTCTCTTTTAAATTATCATAAAAGACCTTGAAACAATATTGGACAAACTCAGATGAATGGAGTTTATTATCACTTAAATAAAAATGGTACTCTCTCAATATTTTTAAATCCTCCTCTGTACTATCAGGTGCATGTCTATAAACTATATGAACATAAATTGTTACTTGCACTGAATTGTAATATTGTGGTTGTACCTCTTCTTGCGGTGCAAGCGTGTAGTTCTCTGCAAAGTCAACAACTAAAAGTATAGTACCAATTGGAAATGTATTCTTACATATGCAAAATTGTCTATCAAGCCATCTAGAATATTGAGAGTGTTTAACATATTTTGGTATGATCACACTCTTAAACTCATCCATAAATGCATGACAACTAACTTTATCTGTAACTAGATCACACCTTCTTCCAAACTTCCCATCCTTCAACGGATATTCAATAGTTTTGAATCTTTTTACCTCAACTAATTGTTGTCCAAAAGTAGTCAAAGCATTTTCATGCAAACATTCATCTAACAAAGAAAGATTGCCACACATATCACATGTACTAGAAAGACATGCATTGAAAAGAAAGTGTTGATCATTAGGTGGCTTACAAAACAAACCTGATATGAAATCTTTTATAGTTTGAGGTGGTATTTTTATACCACATTCTTGCAACATTTCGTTACTATGCATGGTACCACGTATAGATTGAAATACATCATAATGGTAACAAAATTAAATATGAGTTTTACAAAAACATGTGATTCTTTCCTTGTTAATCCTTAATTACCATGATTTACACTTTTCAAAAGATCTTTGACTAATGGTAATATTTAATACCTTACCATCTACAAAAATTTTAAACAATTCAGTTTGAGTCATGTCCAAAAGGTGTTTAGGATGTGGATCACGTATTTTTGATCCAATTCTCAATTTAAGAACATCTCTTGGATTAGGTTATACTATTGTATTAACATGCCAAAAAATTTCAATCAAACTTTTGATTTCACTAGTAAGTTTCATATCACATCTTGGGAGTCTACCACTAGAAGTCCATAAAATATTTGCTGGATCACATTCAAAGTTAACCCTTCTCTTTACAGCTCTTTCTAAAGTCTTACAATTCACATTAAGATATACACTTATGTTGGTAATCAATGTTTTGTCAGATGTTGATTTGTTAACTAAAGCTATTGTTATTGCTCGTCATGCTGCATTCTTATCTTTAGACCGACTTCTCTTTCTGATAACATCAAAGGCACTAGCAACAGTGGATACAACTTGTTTTAAAGACTCATTTTTATTCTTGATTTTGCATACATTCCCAACCTTCTCATTACTTTTCGCATTTTAGACATTTTAATTAGTTGCAACATTAGCTGACATTGAAACCCAAATTTCTTATTATAAAAAAAATGCCTATACAATCTATTAGCATGTGTCCTAATTTGTCTCCATGAAACCAATCCCTCAAGATTATCTAACACATCATTAGGAATATGAAAATTATGTTCAGACACTTTACTATCATCCTGACATGTTTGTTCAGTAGTTGGTGTTCCTATGTCTACATTCATGCAATTTTTTATTTTCAGACACTTTACTATTTTCACTGTTATTTGGGATTTGAATATCATTTTCAAATTTTCTTGGCATTTCTTTTGGCGCAGGCATTTCAATTGGAGTGTTTTGTGCATGATCATTTGACAATTGCTTCTCATGAAAAAAATCTAAATCATTTAAATCATAACCTGCTTCTAAAAAATCACCAATTTCATCACGAGAGAAAATTCGAGGGTTTGGAGACACACCTGTATTGAACGCATAATTAGAATGTGCACTTGAATTTTCTAATATTGGGTTCTCTTCTTTGACTTCTTCATCCATCATGGTATCTTCAATGTCTTTCTCCTTTGAAACATTGTTCAAGTCTCTAATTCTTTGTCTTCTCTCTTGTTGACGTTGTGCTTCATTCTCTTTATTTGCTGCAATCTCCTCATCTGTCAGAACTCCTTCTTTCTTCTTTCTTCATTGTTTTGATCCCATGTTTGCACTAGTTTTGAATTTGAATCAGTAGCCTGCAAATTGTATAAGAGGACAAGAAAATAGTATAAGTGTGACGAAATTCAGTGTTGCAAGTTGAAACTATTGTTCAATCATTTCAATCATTGAAATTGGGTCGGTGGGGCAGCTTTTGGGACCCAACGGGTACATCAAAAATGGGTACCCAATTTCTTAAAAATTTGGCACCCAATTTTTTAAAAATTGGGTACCCGTTTACAAATCGGGTGCCTGATTTTATAAAAGTTGGTATAACGGTTTAAAGAAATTGGGCACCCGATTTGTGAATTACAAATCGAGTGCCCGATTCGTGAGACATGAGCGGGAATTTGGCATGGCTCTCGACTTTTGCATGGGGTTTTGCCTTGGGGAAAGGCATGGCATAGGCTTGGTCCCACCAAGCCATGCCTTTGTACTCCTTTTTTTTTTCTAAGGCATTTAATTGACAATTTTTGGTATTGTCATAATTTTTTTATAGTCATTCCTATTGAACTTTTTGACGAGACAAAAACCCATTATAGGTCTTGCTGTTCTGATTTCAAAAATGTAAATTTTATAGTGTTATTAGTTTATTTTCTATTTTTCAATTATTTATTAATCAAAACTATCTCCTAAACATTAAAAAGTGATATTCACTAAAACTTTAATAACTTTTTTATTTTATAATTTTTCTTAAATTAATTTATATGTCATCAATCTACATACAATTCTTTTGATGTTAATTTTTTTTTTTTTGAAAAAAGTAAGATTTTGATCAAATTATGTGGTCCATACACGAGAGGTTTTAAAATTTGCCTTTATAGCCAATTAATAATTAATAATAATAAAATTATTCAATAAAAAATTAAAAAAAATATTGTCATCAATCTTAGGTGTATTAGGTAACTCCCTTTAAAAGGATTTGCAAAAATTCATTTATTTGTGTCAATTTATGGTGTCCGTACACGAGTATGGTATGGTCCTGAAATAGGTATTTTGAAAAAGTGGTTTTTAAAGATCCATACCAAAAAATAAATCTATCATATGGGTGCACAAATAAATTACATATTCAAAAACTAGATTCCAAACACTAAAAATTTTATTTCTAGAGTTTTTTAATATTCAATCTCTAAATACCTCAAATTTTGACATCAATTGACAAAAAATTTCAAAAACAGTAGAAACACTTCCACTTTTTGGCCAAAAGTGAGACCCAACTTCTTGCACTGACCCACATCCTAATCCTCCATCTCACCACCCCCTAGCCTATAAATTTTGCTCTTCCCTTGTCACAAATCATTCAACTTCCATGCAAACTTCTAATGTCCCTTTCGAGAACAAACCACTAAACCACATCATTGCCATGCAGGAATCCTCACTTACCCCATACACCATATTTCATCCATTCAAAGACTCTTACCCATTAAAGTCTTGAAGCATGCTTGAGTACACATCCATCCATACTCAAACACATGAAAGTTATCAAGGTTACACTCAAGGGGCTTACCATTCTTGGTCTACTTTCCTCCATAATGTTCCCTTCATCTTATTATACTAGTGCTAATTTATTTAGTTTGTGAATTCTTACACACTAGTTTAAGATTTCTACATTTTGCCGTGCCTAGTGGGACCACACATTTGGATTACTTTTGATCATATTTGAACCTATTTTTGCTAATTAACCAAACTAACATGTTGTGCTTTCTCTTCTCTGTTAGGTTTTTAAACATTTTTTATGAGTGCATAAATCTCAATCCAAGAAATGCACTCCCAACTATATTACTAATTTTCCACCAACTTAACTTAAAAACATAGAATTTTTGTGAATCCGTAGCTACAAGTTCATGGGAAAAAGACCCACAAGATTGCAAACTAGCAAATGCAGGATTGTGTTCATCATGACTACCATCTACTATGTAGCAGTTAAAACTTACCCCATCATTCCCACTGTTTCCTGTAGAAACACTTGTTATTGATAGCGGGTTCATTGATGAAACCTACAAGATTGCTTAGCCAAAAAATAGTTAACTTTGAAAGCTTGTTTGAAAATTCCCATTCAAACTCGTAGTTTCCTTTGTCAATGAGAATGTATTTTCATACTCATGGAATTGCTCTATTGTGGAATTGATTTGTAAGTAAATTTCCCATGACCCATGTTTTCTCTATTTTCACCAGTTTCAATACCATGATCTCACACTATTTGACTACATTCCCATGCTGGAGGATCATAGGTTGACTCCCACAGGTTCACTAATTTTATTAACTAGCTTAGTTTTCTAGGCATTTTTATAGGGAGATGGCTTGCAGGTACCTTGCTAGGATTCTAATATTAATTCTTTTTGTAGATTTACTTTGTTTAGTTGCAAAAAAAATCAAATCTTGAGTGCCTAAGGATAAAGTTTACACATTTTAATAGAATGAATGGTTGAGTAATTTAAAACAATTTTCATTGGAATAAATGATTAGTTAATTGGAAAAAAAATCTTGAATGCCAAGTACTAAAACAAATGAATATGATGAACTTTTAGTTTAAGTGTTAATGAATATTATGTGCAAACACTTCAAATTTTGGGCCGAAAATGAACTTCACACAATCTCAAATGCCTTAAAGAAAAATCGTCCTTATTCCCATCTCTATCAAAGTTTTCACTCAATCAATTTCTTTTGTTGACATAGTATATTATGTTTTTGATTAGGTAAAATAGGTTTTACAGGGATCCTGAAACCCAAAGTTTTATAGCAAAAAGAGCGAGACGAAACAAACTAAACAAACAAAAAATTGCCACAAAAGGCTGGAGACAAAAGAAGGCCCAAAGCTAAAGTACAAAGGCTAGAGATAGAAAAGAAAAGCCAGGTGAACAGGCTAGTGGCCATCCGTGTCCATGGCTTGCAGGGTTTCTGCAGCATCATTGTTCTTTTGACTAGCCGCACCCTCCTAAATCCTGGTAGGAGTGTTCATCTGGTTCCCCTGATTCACCTGGTCACTGGCCTCTTTCTAAAATTCATCCCGGTTGAATCCTTGCTCTGTGTTCTGCTCTGCATCCCTTTCAAGGTCAGTTGTAGTCAGATAGTCCCGCAGATTGACAATATTCTCATTCAAGGTGTGAAGGGTGTCCACTATCTGTTTGGTGATTATCTGGTGGACAGAATCCAACCTTTGGACCTTCTGCTCAAGCTGGGTGAGTATGTCATTCTGATGGTCTCTGGAGACCTAGCCTCTATCGATCTCTTGGCTACCCACCTGGTCTTTGCTTCCTTTGGCTTCCTGGTCCTTGTCAGAATCCTGGTTGTTGGGCTTGTTGCTCCTATCCTTTACAGCCTCAATTTCTTGAAAAAGCCACTTGATGGAATGAAATTTGTCAATTAGGCTATTTTTTGCATTGTTTAGGAAGTTGAAGCCAATTTCTCACACATTTTCAGAGATAACCAAAAGAGCTGGGTCAATGAGCTCATCGTAGAGGGTACTTTTGTCAAGGTCCTCCAACACCTAGATTTTAGTAGGTTCTCTAACAATACCCAAACTGACCTTGTCCCCATAGAAGTTCCTCCAGGACCTCCTCTTGTTCTTTCTGATTACCTCCCCCCCTTTTTCAACCATGATTTCAATCATCTCCTCTGGGGGTGAAATGGGAACCTCCTGAGGTGAATTGGGCAGGGTGGGGCTGGGGGGCACATCAGTAGGGTTGCTGGGATGATCCTGGGGCAGGGCCTGGATCACTTTTCTTTTCTTGGGGTCAATAGGGGTCACCACCTCCTTGTCATTTTCTCTCCCCTTATCTTCTTCCATCTCACTTTCCTTCCTTGTCTCTGAGTCCTCCTCCTTAGACTACGTATCAGACACCACATCATCATCAATGGCCTCTTTCACCTCCTTTGGATGAGGAGAGGGGGGGATAGGGGGAAGACATCTGGGGCTCTTCTTGTTAGGGATGCAGGGATCATGGGTAACAAGGATAGCTTTTCTCGGGGTGTCAATTTTCTCTGATTTCACTATAGGCTCATCCCCAAAATCAGAACTAGCAGTGTCCTCCAAGGCACTACCCAAATCCCCAATGGTTTTACCTCTAGTTTGGGTTTTCAAGAACTCATAAATCAAAAGCAGGAGACTCTCATGGAGGGCAAGATTTTTGATAGGGCATTTCTTGAACCCCTCTATATTCTTGGCCATGGAAGTGAAAATGTAAAAAGGAAAAGAAATTTTCACTTTGTGTCTAAAATAATTTAATAGAACAAAGTGATGAGTCCTAATTCTATCAAACCTAGGGTCAAGAGTGACATATTCAATGATAATCCTGAGAACATACCTCCAGAACTTTTTGATGGAATCAATGTCGTAGTAGGTGTCAATCTTGACCAATTTACTTTTCTCCTTATCATCCTTGACAAAGTCATTGATAGCATTGGTGGACATCTTCTTGTCCTTGTAGAAGTTCAAGCCATCTTGAGAAAAGCCAATAAGACCCTCAATGATTTCGTGGGAAACACCATCAATTTTGACCCTACCATTTTGCCAGAAATCAACCATAGCTTTAGTAATCTCTGCATCAAATCCATAGCTTCTCTATGAATTTGGTTATACCTTCCTTTTGGAGCTTTCTCCAAACCTTCCTATTCTCTTTCCATCTCTCCACTTCGCCCCATGGTTCTCTTCTGATCCTTTCACCTACCATTGCAATTTTTGGCTCAACTAACCCTAAACCGCTAGTAGTATTGCTGAGTTCAGAGTAGCAAAAGGCACTGAGAGCGAAAATAATTTTGCACGTGTTTATGGGTTTATTTTTGGTTTCCTTCAGCTTGTGTCTTTCATACACGTGATTATGGAGTGGAGGGGGTTCTGCATAACTCCAAATAATTTCCTTTTTGAAGTATGATTTTGCAAATCCTATCATCATTAAAAGGACGTTATGTTGGTGCCGTGGATTTGCTCCTTTTGGATTAGCTCAGTCGCCACCGCCAGAAATTCATTGTTGCTTCCCCACTCATCACTGAGTTGCTAGCAACCATTTTGTTGGCAAACCAGTCAGCGAGTGTGTTTGCTTCATGATAAACTTGGCTGACGTGGTAGTTTTTAAATTTCCTTAAGTCTGATTTTAGGTCCTCAATAATGCTTTCGATGGTCAAGGAGGATTTAGTGACTCCTAAAATGAAATGTATTATATTTAAGGAGTCACCTTCAAGCCACAACTACAAAATCCCTGAGGCCAGGGCCAACTTAACAGTGAACCTAGCAGCACTGGCTTCAGCTAGACAATTCTTTTGGTGGCCAATAGGGGAAGAGATAGCAGAAATCCCACCTCTCAAACTATTTCTTATGATACCTCCACATCCTGCTGGACCTGGATTTCCCTTGGCCGCACCATCAAAATTGGCTTTATGCCAGTTTTTAGGGGGAAAGGACCAAATAGCCTCCTATCTTCTTTTGATCTTGTCTTCTTTCCTAGCTTTACTATTCCCTCCAACTTTTATGTCTCCTTATCTGGTTATGGCATAGTTCTCTGTCAGAAGGTTTTCAATTTTCCCAACTATTATAACCTCAGGGGCTTCTCTGTCTCTGAATATCCTGTTGTTGTACTCCTTCTAGATTCCCTAGCAGAAGTGTGGGAGGATCCAGGAGCTCAATAACTGAGAATTCAAACCTTGGTGGTGGCTTCTCCACTGACTAAAGAAATCCTGGATGCAAGCTGGAGGGCACCAGTTGAAGTCCAGGTTAGTAGTTAGATGGCTCCACACCCTGGAGGAGAAGGGGCAATGGATGAATAGATGATTAACCATTTCTAGATCTTTCTTACAGAGGCAACATCTATTAGGTAAGATTTGTCCTCTCTTGGCTAAATTATCCTGGGTGAGGATTTTATTTTGAAGGAGGAGCCAGAAGAAAATGTTTATCTTAGGTGTAAGCCCAGGGATCCAGGCTTTGGCCCAGGTAGGTTTCTCCTCTTTACTCACAAGGGATAGATAGTCGGTGGCCATAGAGTAAAGGCCCCTTGAAGAATCTCCCCAAACTAAAGAGTTGCGATTCTGGTTGATGAAGATGGCATTCAGAGAGGACATTAAAGGCTTGAGGTCCTGTGAAAGTTTAGCCAGATTGTGCCATTCATTACCATTTCTATAGTTCCTTACCATCAAAACGTATCTGCCAATACACTGATCAGCCCACCTACCAAATATGGGGTTATTAATGAGGGGTTCCTTACACAACTAGCTATCCTGCCAAAAAAAGATTTTGTCTCCCATTCCAACTTTCCATTTAGCTCTAGATTTAGCAAGGGGGAGGGCCTTCAAGATCCCATTCCAAATATGGGATCCTGTCAGTAGCTCAGCCCCTTGAAATATGGAGTTAAGAGATAGTCTACCCAGATTTATGTTAATCATGAGTGCTCAAATAGTCAATAGGATGGATGCACTAAAAATTTCCCAAATAGAATGAACCAACTGTCTTATGTATCTTGAGATTGTGTATTTTTAGCACATCTATGACTTCTCTACTTTTTCAAATTAGGATCATTTAAATATGTGATGCATGTACCAAAATTTGTTAGCAAGATCATTCACAACAATGTAGAAGTTCTTCTAGTGAGTTCATCATCCTCTAGGAAGCACGTCCCCTTTGGATAAAACCTCAAACTAGTAAATAATTTGGTTGGTATATAAATGAGATTAAGGGTAAACCTTCTTGCTCCATCAGGCAATTTCATGCAGTGTGTTTCTGGGGGTAACTTGAGGTGGGAAAACTTTCCCACAATTTTAGCATGTTTGGAATAGATTCTTAAGTGGATCACATATGTAACAACTAAGTGGCTAACTCTGTGGACCTAATTATGAACCAATTTAGTAGCTACCCTTTTATCCTTGGTGTATTACTCATGGTGCAAGAGAATATAAGGCTTCTTTGAAGTTACCTGACATATGTGTTTTCTCTAGTAGAGGCATAAGGCTACTTGGGTTTCATATCCAAGAGTTATTGTCCCCACAGAAGGGGGGCTTCTATTTGTCATACCTTGAAGGATCATTGACATGTAAGTTTGTTGATCAACTCACCTCTTCAGTTAGAGGGAAATATTGCACTAGATCCCGAAAACATCAAGATGGGCATCTCCCAACATGCCTAATGAGTAATACATTTAAGTCAAAGTGACCTTAGGAATAAAATGTGTGTTTGAATTGTCTTATTTGTGAAAAGGACCCATGAAATTTTTTTGTAGAACATACACATTTTTATGGTTACTATCAAATCCTTTTGCTAAAGAGATCATTTTTCTATCTCTCCTAAAGTTTCTTTGTCCTTTGAGAGATTATTTGCTCACAAAACACCATATCCAGTTATCAAAAAGATTCTTATCTTTATTTTACTCCTTATAGTTAAAATAAAACCATTTTCCCCTTTGATAAATAAAATTTCTTAGACCTCTTTTATTATCCAAAAGATCTATGTTGTCCAACCTAAAGTAAAAGGTATACTTAGAGTAGTCACTACCTTAGACCAATGGTTGCAATAAATCTATTAAGAATACCTTATGTCAAACCAACCCAAAACTAAGTTCAAAAAGGTCAAGCTTCCACAAACAACTATTTATAGAGAGATAGAAGCAAAATAAAAAAAGTATGCATCTTATCCAGGAGTCACCAAGTTAGATTAGATTGAGAAAGAGGGTGTTGGAGTTTCTCTACAAATTGAGTTGGATCACAAAATTCAGAACTTAACCTTATGATGTGGGGTCAATCAAAGCCTTATCAACTATACTAGCTATACCCATTTTAATTAGGACCTTCTTCTTCCACACACACTTTGAACTTATCATATCATAGATTAGGCATCTATCATAGATTTAGGTCTCCATATAGGTCTTTATCCTACTTAGGCATTTTAGAGATCCATTATCTTTAGGTGATGCTTTAGGAATCCAACCCCATCCAAATTAAACATCATAGATCATGAGCCTACATCATCTCCATCATACTTCATAATTTGATGTCACTTTGTTGGGAATTGTCTATCCTACATCCTACATCCATCGCACTATCTTAGTTATCCCTCAAACTAAGCATTGTTTAGGGTGAACTATCTTTGTCTTGTGTGTCCCTCATTACCTTGAGCAAAAGGTTGGGCTCCACACTTGATCATCATTTGTCTTCCAAAAGGTCAAAAGTCTAGCTTAGAGTTGGCATTACCATCATATCTCAAGCATAAACATGGGTAAAAACACCCTCTCTCATATTTTGGAATCACATCACTCATCCTTAGGCTTCCTTGGTATCGTGTCATTAGACATAAGGTCCTTCCTATACAACTATCATACATCTTTGTGCATCCTAGAAAATTCTTACATCATAATTGTTATTTCCCTAGAGAATTTTTCACAAAATAATTCACCCATCTTGCATTCATTGTCCTACCATCTTGCACTTCATCCTTAAGAACATCATCATTTCATGCCACCTGCCATAAGTCTCACTAAGAATAAAAGGAATAAGAAAGACATGGATCTTATTCTTAGTAGTTTAATCACCTAAAAATGGTCATCTAGACTATTAGCCCCCTTTTCAACATTTTGGCTAAATTAATTTAATCACTTACCTAAGCCAAATTGCTAATAATCAATTTATTTGATTATAACCTATAGTTTGACTATGCTATCCTAAGTTTATTATTTGATTAAAAGAACATGTCCCCTTTTAATTAAATAAAAGACCCCATTCTTCTAACCCACTTAAAGTGCACACATAAAGTCTTTTTCTATTTTGAAATTAAAAGAAAAGGCTTTGTGACTTTTTTCTTATATGACAAGTCAACTTATATTCTATTGGTTGACTTGTGTGTGCACATGGATCACTCCTCTTTTTGAATTCCACCGTTGATCATCCACCATCTTCATCTTGATCTCTATCGTCCATACATCTTTAAAAGGGAGAGAGCTTTCCCCCTCAATATATCCTCATTTTGAACATTTTTATGCTGTAGGTTTTCTAATAGGTTTCTTTGGAGCTTTGTGGAGAACTTCTATTTCTTGTCTACATTCTCTCATCCATGGCATCATGGAATTCTAGCTTAGCTTAGCTTTCATTTTTACATGTAGCTTAATCTCACATAGCTTAATAATGGTATTGTAACATTCTCATACATGTTTTAGCATAGCTTCACTTTGCATCTCATTCTAGCTTAATCTTCATTTGCATTGCATTCTTGAGGAACTCCTTGGGACATTTGCATTCTTGCATCTTGTCTTTGGAACCTACCATTGCATGGTTTACTAGCAAGAAGAGTATCTCTAAGGCTCATCTGAGAGCCTTCTTATTTTTGAAATATACTCTCATGCACTCCATGGATAGGGAGCTCTAAGTTGGCATTCGAGCTTTCCAATCTATGGAGAACTTCGTATAGAATGATTTAGAGAAGTGCACCTTTTCGAGTGTACAAGTAGTACTTCAACTAGTACACAACCATACCCAATAATATCTATAATTACACATAATACACCACCACAATTTTTTTTTGAAGAATCTAACCCTTCAGTAGATATAAAGGTCTTTATGAATCAACTTGGATATACAACTATCACTAATGCCATCATAGATCAAAATACGAAAACCATCATGGAAAATTTCTTAAGAGATAATGTTGGTGCCTTCAAATTTGGAAGGCCACCACCTTTCAACATAACTAATCATAGACATCCTTTTTTTGGATGATTACCACCTCCTATCAGTCCATTTGATCCCAATGACCCCCTTTTTATACCAAATAGAGGATATCAATCAACACAACTAGAACCAATAGATCTAGGTATATTGTCAAACCAACTCAGTTCTCTATTCCCATAGAGAAATCAACCCACCATAGCACAATCTTTAGTCCTACAACATCCTAGCATACCACCACTACACTTGTCATGTCTATAAACACCACACCTTTAGTACTCCATCTATCTCTATCCCATTCGGTAGCACTATACCCTCCACTTCCACTTTATATGTATCTACTAGCACTACAATCTATCCCTCTCAGTAGCAATGCCAATCAATATCTCATTATATTACAGGAATTCCATCCTTGGGGTCTAGCAATCCACCTTTTATCTTGCCTACTATCAATAGTAACTCATTTGCTACTAGTCATAACACTACCACCTTGTTTCCACTAGGTCCTTGGAATGTCATACAATCATGAGGTCCACTTACTAACCTTTCCACTAGCAATCCATTCATGCCTAATTTCTACCCGTCACCACCATTTTTTGTAAACCTTGAAACCACCATCACAAATTATTTTTCTATGCCACCTCTAGGAAGCAACCAAACCATACCACATCGGTTAGTGCAAGCACTAGGCACATCTCCTTACACTAACTATTTGAATCCATATAGCTCCTTGTTTCCACCTTAGTGAAGCACTCAATCCCAAACATTTAGCACCACTCCATCCGCCACCTCCACCCTTCCAAAAAATTCCACTATAGTCATCACATGTTCAAACTTCTTTACAATGTCCTCTGGCTAGACAATAGTCCCACGCCTATTCTTCGTTGTAACAATCACCCTATCAAAGCTACATCCAACAAGCACAATAATATGTCCAACCACTATTCCATTAACCCCTCACTCTTATCCTAGTAGTAGTGTAGTCCATATTTCATCCATCACCATATATGAACCAAAGTTACCTACCCTCACCTACACAATTAGATACATACCCTCCATTGTGGGCACTAGTCATAACTCCTATCAATCTTGAATGGGAAGAGATGAAAAGTACCCTAAAAGTACTCAAGGATGGAAATGAGTCCAAGACCTTCAAGTTTGAAAATGATTGTCCATATCCATTTGACAAGACTATAACAATGATGCCTTTCCCAAAACACTTTGAAATCCCAAAATTTGATAAAATTAGGGGAAAGGGTGATTTGGTCACCCATGTCAAAGAGTTTTATATGCACTACCAAGAATTGGCTTATAATGATATATTCCTCATGCATCTTTCCCCAAAAAGTCTAGGAGGCCCTACTCTTGAATGGTTCTTTCGCATACTGCAGGGCATAATTAGTACCTTTGTTAATCTATTAGAAGCCTTTGTGGCCTAGTATGCTCATTTAATCAAGAATGAGTTATCTATAGTGAATCTGGTTCATACCAAATAAAAAGGAGGAGAAAGCCTCGTAGATTATTTGCAATGATGTCAAACTCTCACAACTTAGATCTCATGTGCCATATCCAAAAGTCACCTTGTCAAGATGTTCATTAACAATGGACATCCTAGTCTTGCACACCACATAGTTATGATCTATTTGCAAACATATAAAGACATCAAAGAAAAGGGAATGGGCCTTGAAAATGGACTCATTAAAGATGGTGTCATCAAAATTTACAAAGAAAATACCCAAGATTGAGGGAAATACAATGAGAAACCATGATATCAAAACAAAAATAAAAACACAATCATTGATGGTGCCACTAATATACAAAAAGTTCATGTGGTCAGAGTAGCACCCAATGTACCTAATTCTCCTTATCCACAAATGCCACAACAACAATAGACCACTTATCAATAGAGCATGTATCAAAAATCATACCAATAGCCCCATCACAACACACTCAACACAACCTACAAGCACAAAATCCTCTAAATCAGACGAATGCCATTACTAGTGGAGCTGGGTCAAGGTCGTGCATGTAAAGGAAATCTCAAGTATACACCCCTTTGGGGGAACCACTTGATGTCATCTTTGAAAATTTAGATAAAAATAATCTTATTCAAAACCCACATACTCAACCATTAGAAAGCAATCGGTCAAGGATATCCTGGTATAAAGAAAAATGAGCTCTATAAATTTCATTGTGTTAATGGGCACCCAATCCTCAAATACATGCAACTCAAAGATTATGTGAAAGATCTCATTGATCAAAAGGAAATCACAGTGGGGGTACAAACTTCCTCAAATGCAGGATTATTGATACATCAAAATGAATTTCTTCCACATAATAAAAATGTGGGCAAAACCCCTTTGAATGATACTACCATTAACAACACCAACAAACCAAACAATGATCAAACCAAACAAGGGGAATAACTATAATTAATAATAGAACTATACCTCAGCCTACTTGGACTATGAAAATCTAATCGGTTGCATATTCTATAAATGTCATCAATATCAAAGGCCCAGATAATCAATGTGCAGTTACTAGAAGAAGAACTCAACTCAACATAGCTGAAAAATCTAGAGCTATCCTAGCAACCCCACAATGTAATATCTTGGAACACCTCGGGAACATGCCAGCCCAAATTTCTATTCTAGATCACCTACGCACTACTCCACTTTATAAGGAAATCCTTGACAATGCCCTTCACGAGTCTCATGTTCCCATTGATATCAATGCCATTGAATTATGAAACTTAATAGGCCATCTATTTGTATCATGTCCATTGTCCTTCAAAACTTAAGACATCCCAGTTGTTGAGCTAAGACATACTTCCACTTTGCATAGTCATCATGGTTTCTAATTTTGTTGTCAAAAGGGTCATGATAGATAATGGATTGGCCTTAAATCTTTGTAGGATAAAATTCATCAAACAAGTAGAATACACTGAGGTAGATATTATGAATGAGGTCATCACTATGAAAGCTTATGATGACTTGGAGCATACAATCAAAGGAACTATCTCGCTACCCATCACAATTGACCTTGCCACTTAGGAAACAATCTATCATGTAGTTGATCTTAACCTACTATTTTCATAGAAGCTTGCACCCTTGTCCAAATTTTTTACCTAAGGACAACCTCGTGAAACATGGAAACAACCTCCAAGCTATGGGACTTGAACTATGAGGTTGAGTCTTCAAAGAAGGTTGACTTCCTTTGCTATTAGGATGCACTTAAACTATACTTGAAGAGAAAATGGAGAAGTAATGCATGAAGGTAACTACCTAATCTATTCTAAGGAGGTGATGCACCAAAATAGGGTGTTCAATCCTACCTTTTCCTGTATATGCACAATTAAACAGTTATTAGCTTAAAGGATGCAGATTCAGATCTTTCTTAATCTAACAACCACATGTAGATTAGATAGCAAAAGAGTGTTATAGGGATAAACTTCACTCAATATCATTCAAATGCCAAAATAGATACAATCATGCAAATTATAGAAGATAGATAAGAACATTAACCAGAGGCAAAGAAATCTTTCATAGTGTGTTAATGGTTGAAAGAGATACAATAGAGAATTACAATGGCTCAGATGAAAAGATAATTGTATACATGAAAAGATAACCTATTAGGAGCACACGTAAACAAGAAAACATTAGTTGTACATATGCATATCAAAGATTCAAATCAAAACAAGAATACAACTAAATGTTAGACTTGAGTTTTACAACTTAATACAACTAAAAAGAAAGAGTTCCCATGCAACCTCAAAGTAGCTCAACAAGGGAATCCACAAGAGGCCTTGTTGGTGTGCTCTAGATTGTGGGATGTGAGTGTGCTCTCCCAAACACAACTATGAATCCCAATGATATGAAAAATGAAATAATGAATATGCAACTAAGCCAAATGATGAAGAATGCTTCAAGAGATGGCTATGGAAGCAACTATTCTTGAGAGCACTCAATGGATAATGGAAGTGGATGTAAGAAGAAAATCTAAGAGTGCAATACTATCATGAATAAGGAAACCAATTCAAGAATTAAGCAACTACCAAAGGGTTAGTAGCAACATTCAAATTACTAAGAAACCTCTAACTCTAAACTATAAGAATGATAACAATGAAATTGAGGGAAATGAAAATGCTTGAGACAATTGATCTATTTATAGGTTTGAAAGAGGCCTTGGGGAGGTGGCATCTATGTGGCATCCACATAGGTGCCACAAGGGAGACACATGGACTAAAGGAACAAGCCATTCAAAGGTCAACATAAGCCTTTTGGATGAAAGTGATGGCTCAAGGTTTGCTCACACATGTGTGAGAAACCTTGGAGAAAGGAAAGGGGGACAAATGTGTAAGAGGTGTGAATAAAATAATAAAATGGAAGCTTTATTGGATCTTGAGTTTCTCACATATGTGTGAGTAAACACTTAGGAGCTAAAAGGTGTTTAGAAAAGTGTTTAGGATTGGTAAAGTAGGATTAATTGATGGGTAGGCTTAGAAGGATGAGAGTGATGGGTATAGACGAGGTTTTAGGATGGGATTAGGATTAAATTAAATAAGATTTAACTTAATCACAGGATTAAAGAATTTAAAAAGTGGAGGGAATTAAATAAATTATAATTTAGCTAAAAGGGGATAAATGGAGCGCTATGTATTAAATAAATTTAAAACATTAGAGCGGATGCATTTAAATTAAATTTAAATACATTAGGGAAATGAACCTATTTAATTAACTAAATTTAATTAAATAAGTAGAAGATATGATAAATATAATTAATTAATAATTAATTAATTATAATGTCAAAGGAAATATTAAATGAATTAATATAGCATAGAACCAAAGTGAAGGATCGATCCAATTGACACACTATAGCTTGGAGAGTATGTCTAGGAGCCCCAGAGGCCAGATGACATGGGTCCACCAGTAAGTCGACCATCCCTACTTGTAAAATTTTTAATTACCCATTGAATTTTAGCATTTATTTCCCATTAAATAGAGTGAAAATAGGGTTAGGGTGGAGATGATAGTTCTTTATTCTGTTGTCTTCACAGATGACAAAGTAGGGTAAAGGGCATTGTAGAGATGACAAGATTCATCTTGTCATCTTCAAAGATGACAAGGTTCATCCTATCATCTACATAGATTCCAAAGGGGGGAAAATAATGTGCAAAGATGGGGTCAGAGACGATGATCTCCATGTCATCATCTCTAAAGATGACATTTTAGTAGTCATTGATGGGAAAAATGGCATCTATGCAGTCATCAGAGATTCCAAATCAGCATCTCCATAGTTTTTCACCTCTGCCAATCCACATGCATCTTCATCAGTTGGGATGAATTGGAAGAATTTAGTAATGGGCATGACTAGGGGGGTGAACAAGGTAGGAGATCTGATGCTTAGATAAGCAAAAAGGGGAGGAAAATAAATGATATACTGACCATTGCATGTCTATGCTATAGATGGTAACAATGAAATTTTAGTTGTGGGAGCACTACCCAATGATGATAGTTTTAGGAGAGACACTTACAGAGGTAGAGTATGGTCACATGAGATTATGCAATTTGGAGCACATCCACAAGTGGCCTAATCTAAGAGTGCACTCAGCACAACTTTTGACACTGATAGAGTGGTGGTATACACTAACCTCGAGCTTCCATTTGCCTATTAGAGAGGCAATAGTGACTCTTCTCAATGTGTGGTAGATTCTCTAAGTTTTGATCCATGGGAGATATCTAGAGTATGTACTAGAGGGTGTATATCCCTATCTATGAGAGTGCTTCAGGCACAAATGACAGAGGCTACTGATCTAGAGATTGTGGTTGACATGGAGGGAGGCATTAGAATAGAGGTTGCCATGGCTTGCTATCTATCCAACCTCACTAATATGGAGGATGGTGTCAAACCATGTTGGGCATGTGTTTTTTATTGGTTGGACACAAGTGTTGAGCAAACTCTTATAGGATGATGATGCAATCTTTTGTTGGGGTCAAACTATCTTGGCCTAACTATATCGTGATATACACATGTGCACCTATAGGACACAACGAACCATAGGTCCAAGATTGATATTGTTGATGGTGTGGTCATGGGAGCACATAGGTGTGATGCACCCTATTACAAGGTGAGAGACTCGATAGCCTAAGGAGCCTTATGCATGTCAATATAGGTCATCGATCTAGTACACCTTGATTGAGTTAGTCAAATTTTAGAGATGCCTAGATGAGATTATCATGTTTGATTGGATACCATATGATGAAAGTGAGTGGTTGGGGGCTACATTAATAGTAAGAGGAGAGGATGATAGTGAGGATCAGTTCTACCTTCCATATACATAGATAGACTATTGGTTGATCAATCAGATTGTTCACATTGTTATGTGGTATATGCCCTGTAGGGTGAAATGATAGTTTATATGGGTTTAGGATGTTGTATTAGATAGATTTCTATACCTAGTGGTATCTCGAGAGTATGGAAGAGTATGGGGACATGGGACCTCTCTAAGACTAGCAAGGATTTCATGGAAGGGTATACAACCAGTGCCATAGGTTCATGGATAGGATCAGGGAGATGCAGGGATGACACCTACATACACACAATGGTGGATAGGTCATCAACCAATGTGACTCATAGTACTAGGAGCACCACTAGCAGTAAAGCAGGCACAAGGTGGAGGAGATGGGGTAGGAGATAAGGGACATCTAGCAGTGGTATCACCATAGGGTAGGGAGCATAGTAGGGTCCTTGAGGGTACAAAGTGCATTTAAGGAGGGTACCAGCACCAGCAAGGCCACCATTAGTATAGGGGCCACAACCAGGGCCACATGTACAAGGGCCAGAGTTATAGGTACCACCAGGGCCACCTCAATAGGATGAGATAGAAAGAGTCAGGGTTGAGAGGGATAGCCTCCAAATAGAGGTTTCCTATCTACAAGGGGATATAGCAACAGGGAAAGCAAGGGTAGACAATGCTTGTGAGGCCTTGGTAGCACTGTAGGCTAGGATAAATGCAAGAGAGTTTAGTGACTTCACTATGTAGGTCACGATGGATGAGTTGGCTTAGATAGACACTCGATAGTAGGAGGTAGCCACCCTTCAAGTAGAGAGGGAAGCTCAGAAGAGGTAGGTGGATGAGTATTGTGACCAGTGAGATATCACTTGATAGATGGTAAAGGCTAGGAGGATGGTGATGGTGATGCAAGAGGCCCTAACTATACGTTGACATGAGGCATGAATCGTGCAAGAGGCAACCTCTTATAGGTCATTGTATCATGATGTTGTGCTGACAGATTAGCATTAGCCATATTTTTAGGAGGCATCTATCTCATGGACCATAGGGGGTCATCAGAGATCAGAGTCTTTGGTTAGAAAGAGCAAGCCTCCACAAGGAGGGGGTACAGGAGGGGTCAGGCCCTCATAGCTAGCTCCATGATCTTTACAATGAGCAATTTTGACATAGTGATGTAGATGCAACAAGTTGTTTGATGATGCATTATGCATGGTGTACTACATGATTCTTTTGTATATGGATTGTATATTGACACTTATTTTTTGATATATATGACATGATTCAATAAGCCTATATGTATATGGATGATTGTCTCTTATTCATGTGATGTTTATGATGTTGTTACTAACATTGTGATGCATGATGTGTGTGATGTTATGTTTCCTCTGATGCATATATGGTGATTAATGTGTAGATGATGTAGGTCCTATGGCAATATATGAGATTATGCATTTTGTTATTTTACATGTATGGATTTACTATATGCCTTGTGAGATGTATCATGATGTATATGTCACTAACTTTAATGGTTATAATGTATATACTTAATGGATTAATGTAATAAATAATGGGATCTAATAATGAATGAAATGTCTAATGCAATGAATGTACTAATATGAAAATGAATACATCCTAAATGAAAATGTCAATAATAGAAAAAAGACACTAATTATGAATTCAAAGTGAGATGATGCAAACTTAAAATGGTAATATGAATGAACCTAATGAATGGACATGTGTCAAACTTTTCACTCATAGGAATAAAGTAGCTTAGCATATGAATGGGGGAATAAACAAAACCATTTTCTCAAGTAGGGCATAATGAAATTCTATACTACATGAATCCTAGCCATATGATACTGAGGGATTCAGTTGTGTTTATATGGGAGAGCAAACCCTAGTTTTATTTTGCAAATTGAGTTATGCACCATATGCTATACAAGCATAAATGACAAGATTCCTTTGTGTGGACTGGACTCTCAACACAATAGATACTTTAAGATGATAGGTTTAGTTTGCATAGTCATGATGGAACAAATGACATATACACATTGGAGAGGTCTAGGCATACCCAAAGTATTTTTAGGGATCTTTGGTGGAAAGTGTGCTAACCCATTACCCCCAGTAAGAAATGCATAACCATAACTCAAAACTAGCATACATGGACTAAAGCATCAAAAACAAATCCTACTACAAATGACACATGTAGTTAGTTGGAGCCATTTAGGTGATACCAAAATATGGAAGATCAAGGCACACCATAAAAGGCTACTAATAACACACAAAATGAAATCAACTAAAATAGACCATATGACCAAGTAGTCATTCAGTCCATAATTCGTGCCAAGAATGTTAAGTCCTAAAAGTGAAATTTGTAGTGCCATGTATAGGAAGGATTCATCCTATGAAAGTTTTTTCGTTTGATGTTTTTGTGACAAAATTTTTTTGTCAAGGGTTGTGAAAAGAACAAGTTCTCAAATCATTAGGTCTCAAATGATGATTTTGTTTAGATTTTGTTGCAGTCACTATTGTGGGAAAAAGCTCAATGTAATGAGACTAGGATAAACACTCGACAGGAAATGCCTCATGGAATAGAGGTCTTTTGAAAGATGGAAGTGAATGGATGCCTCGTAGACAAGAGGTCTTTTATTGGAAGAATGAAAAGTGCAAGATAGATAAGACTTCTACACAAAGATGTGATGAAATGGGGGAATATGGTGAAGTGAGATGAGCCTTATAGATAATGGACTTTTACAAACTTTTTTTAGGAACTTTTTCCTCTTTTTAGTCATTTATTCAGGAACATTTTACAACTTTTTTGGAGTTTTATAATTTTCTAAGTTTTTTGGGAGTTTTTGTGGAACTATAACAACACTGTATAGGAACTATAGGACTCAAGAATAGAACCACTTGAGATGTTGGATATTTACATGATTAGGGAGAGGATCTCCCTCTAAAGTGGCAATTTGATAGCCCTAGAACCATATTTTTCTATAATGAAAAATGAACTAAGCCAATTAGCTTCAAATTTTCCTTTCTTTTCATAATTTTGGAGGTTCCTCATGTTATGCTACAAAACTATGTCACCCACCTCAAATTCTTGACGTCTAACTTTTTTGTGAAACTAGAGCTGAAGATGATTTTGATACATGTGGAGGTGGTTTAGGGCATTGAGGAATCTCTCATTAAGGAGTTGCAATTCTTGCAAGCAAGAATCTTGTTATTCTTCTTTAGTCATCAAATTCTTGAGAGAGATTCTGAGGGAAGGGAGCTTAATATTGATGGGTAAGATAGCTTCAGAACCATAAACAAGGGAAAATGGGGTGCTTTTGGGGGTATGGATGGAGGTGCAATAGGCCCAAAGGGTGGGAGCAATTTGGAGATGCCAGTCATGGCTAGCTGCATCAATGGTTTTCTTTAGGATTTTCAAAATAGTTTTATTGGTTGCTTTAGCTTGGCCATTTCCTTGAGGGAAGTATTTGGTGGAAAAGCACTGGGTGATTCTAAATTTCCTACACAATGTATCAACTTCCTAATTCTTGAAAGTTCCATTATTACTCATGATGTCTTGAGGGATACCAAAATGACAAATAATGTAGTTCAAGATGAACTTCAAAATCTATTTTCCAATGGTTTAGTTTAAAGGAATAGCCTCAAACCACTTTGTGAAGTACTCAGTGGTGGCAATAATATACTTGTGCCCATTTGCAAAATTTGGATATATTTGAGCAACAAGATCAAATATCTAACACGAAAAGGGTCATGGTATGATGGTGGGTTGAAGGTCTTGGGTGGGAGAATGTATCAAATATCCATGTTGCTAACAAGGAACACATTGTTTCACAAAATGATACGCATCCACTTCGATAGTAGGCCAATAGTAACCTATTATGAGGAGCTTTTCACTAACATAAGGCCATTGGAATGGGCACCAAAAATTCCTTGGTGAACCTCTTCTAACACCATTCTAGCTTCATCTAAACTGAGACATCGAAGGAGGGTTCCATTGAAGTGTTTTTGGAAAAGTGTATCACCTAGGATAATATATCAGGTAGTGTGATAGATGAAGGTTTTTCTTTGATTTGTAGAAAGGGCCATGGGGATCATTTTGTGATGAAGGTAAGAAAAAATGTTAGAGTACCATGGAGACTTAGGAACGAAAATCTCACACACCAGCTCGGATTTAGGCTGCTCATAAGCAAGAAGAAAAATATTACCAACAAGAAACTCACATTTAGGACTATACTTAGGCATGGAAATCATGGAGGCAATGGTGGGCATGGCATCTATTTCTTTGTTATTAGTCCTTGGTATCTATTGAAAGAATATCTCAGTGAAGTGTTGTTTAAGATCTTCAACTATCTAGTGATATGCTAGCAATTTTTCATCCTTTGTTTGGTATTCATCTGTGACTTTCCTAATGACCAATTGAGAGTCTCTAGAGACAAGTAGGCTCTTAATATTCCATCTGATAGCTTGATGGAGCCCTGTTACTAATCCTATAGACTCAACTATGTCGTTTGTGCAAGGGAATGAGATTTTATAAGACATAGGAATAAGATCTCCTTGTGGTCTAACAAACAAAATTTCTGCCCTCAATCCCTTTTGTGTGAAGGAACCATCAAAATATAGTTTCCATTGTGTACTAGGGGTAACAATCATAATTGTGTCATCTAGAAATTCTACTATAATAAGATGGTCACCTTGAAGAGGAGCTTTAGCAAGCTTGTCTACAATTACTTGTTCCTTAATGGCCTTGCAATCTTTATAGACAATGTTGAATTCACTTAAAATCAAGACCCATTTTGCAGCTCAACCAATGAGGGAAACTTTTGATAACAAGTATTTGAGGGGATCTATCTTGGAAATGAGATGTGTAGTATGATTAAGCATATAATGTCATAGTTTTTGTGTGCAAAAGACTACCGCCAAACAAGCTTGCTCAATAGCAGTGTAGTTCAACTCATAGCCAACTAATGTTCAACTGAGATAGTATATGGCTTGCTCATTACCTTTGTCATCTAGTTGTGAAAAAATAGCACCTAAGGAAATTGAAGTGGAAGAAATGTATAGAATTAGTGGTCATCCTATAATTGGAGGGACTAAAACTGGTGGATTAGCCAAGTATACTTTAACTTGCTCAAATGATTTCTGACATAGGCAATCCCATTGAAACTTAGTATCTTTTCAAAGAAAATGTTGGAGTGGATGAGCCTTATCTACGAATTGGGACACAAACTATCTAATGGAATATAACTTCCTTGAAAAATGCAGAGTTGTTTCAATGTAGTAGGTGGAGGAATTTTCATAATGGATTTCACTTTGGTGGGATCTACCTCAATGCCTCTTCTTGACACTATGTAACCTAGCAACTTTCCTAGTTTGACCCCAAAAACACACTTCTTTGGATTAAGCTGCATTTTATATTTCTCCAACCTTTTAAAAATGGTAGTGAATAGATCAATGTGGGAATCACATGTCTTATATTTTCCTAAAATTTTGTCAACATAGCCCTCCATTATGACATGTAGAAGACCACAAAAGACTATAGTCATATCATGTTGATAGGTGGTGTTAGTATTTTTCAAGCCAAAAGGCATGATTTGGTAACAAAAGATTCCCTATGGGTGGTAAATCTCATTTTATTTTGATCTTCTTCTACCATTTTGATATAATTGTAACCAGAGAAACCATCCATTAAAGACAACATTTCATGTCCAGTAATCGAATCCACTATGACGTCTATGTTAGGAAGTGGAAAACCATCCTTATGACATGCGAGATCTAAATCTCAAAAATTTGAATAGATTTGGATGCCCCTAGATGCTTTCCCTATAGGAACAATGTTGGAAATGCACTTAGGATAATCAATAGATTGGATGAATTTTTCCTCTAGCATTTTTTGTAGTTCTACTTTGACCAAAAGTGCTACATTAGGATGCATCTTGCACAACTTTTTTTTCATAGCTTTAATCTTTGGATCTACTACTAAGTGATGCACAACCAAATTTGTGTCTAAACTAGGCATGTCTTTGTATGTCCATGCAAAGTTGATTTTGCATTTTTGTAGGAATTCAGTCATCACTTTTTGTTCTTCGAGACTTAGGGTAGCTGAAATGTAGGTATTTTGTGGATTATCTACGTACCCAAGTTAATTGGAATTATGTCCTTATTCAATATATAAATTTTTTGGTAGTAAATATCTAAATGGAAAGTCAATCTCTTCCTCTTATGGTGCCTCTAGGAGGTTTTCACTAGAAGATGCATCCTTTATTTTGTCTTTTTATTCATCCAAAAGTTCTCCAAAAGATTTTTCACTAGAGGATGTTTCTTCTATTTTTATTTTTATTTTTATTTTTTCAATTTAATGATTAAGAGAGTTTAATTGGCCACCAAAGTAGGCTTCCTCATTGTATTGGATCTCATGTTCATAATCTTGGAGACTCTTAAGGCCAAAGAGTGTGATCATTGCTTTGTTAGAGTTAGATATATCAAGATTTGGTGGTGTGTCCTGAAGGTCCAAATCTATCATGTCAAGATTGGTTAGGGGTAAGTCAATAGATGAAAGGCTGGCTATCTTAATGTCATGGACATAATTATCTAGGTCATCCTTAATGTATTGAAAGGGGATTTTGAAGAATTCTTCCTCCTCAGTCTCAGAATCAAGTTCAACTGTAGAATAGTTGTTAGCAAAGAAAACCTTGGGTTTAATGGAGCCCAAACTATGTCCTTTAGGATAGCTATCAGCCTCAAGGGGCCACATCCTAAGTGATAAATTAAAACCTTTCTATCTTTGCAAGTTTGCAAAATTGGAACCAAAACTCTCTGCTACAAAAAACACAACATGTGCCCTTGCACTTCTTGGAAAATAGGAAAGAATAGGAAGCAAAATAACTAACTATATACAAGAACATTTATTCCTATCAAAAATATGGCTTGAGATATATTCCATTAATTGGAATAGGTAAGATTTCACCATTAGGCCTGCTTAACTAGAAAGCATTGGCTTGCTTGCAACTAATGATTACATAGGGACCACTCCATAGTGCATCGAATTTTGAATGTTTTCCTACCTTCACTCTGTAATCACCTAAAAATGGTCATCTAGACTATTAGCCCCCTTTTCAACATTTTGGCTAAATTAATTCAATCATTTACCTAGACCAAATTGCTAATAATCAATTTATTTGATTATAACCTATAGTTTGACTATGCTATCCTAAGTTCATTATTTGATTAAAAGAACATGTCCCCTTTTAATTAAATAAAAGACACCATTCTTCTAACCCACTTAAATTGCACACATAAAGTCCTTTTTCTATTTTGCAATTAAAAGAAAAGGCTTTGTGACTTTTGTCTTATATGACAAGTCAACTTATATTCTATTGGTTGACTTGTGTGTGCACATGGATCACTCCTCTTTTCAAATTCCACTGTTGATCATCCACCATCTTCATCTTGATCTCTACCATTTGTACAACTTTAAAAGGGAGAGAGATTTCCCCCTCAATCCATCCATCATTTGAATATTGTTATGCTGCAAGTTTTCTAACAGGTTTCTTTGGAGCTTTGTGGAGAACTTCTCTTTCTTGTCTACATTCTAGCTTAGCTTAGTTTTCTTTTCTTATATTTAGCTTAAATCACATAGTCTAATAGTTGGATTGTAACACTCTCATACATGCTTAACATAGCTATACTTTGCATCTTATTCTAACTTAATCTTCATTTGCATTGCATTCTTGAGGAACTCCTTGGGACATTTGCACTCTTGCTCTTGTCTCAAAGAACATCTCGTTGCATGGTTTACTAGCAGGAAGCACATTTTTAAGGCTTCGCTAAGATCCTTCATTCTTGAATACTAGCTTCTTCCACTCTGTGGATAGGGAGCTCTAAGCCGACAGCCAAACATTCCAACTCATGGAATCATTTGGATAGAATGGTTTAGAGTGTAACACAATTCGAGTGTACATTTTTGGCGCCCACCGTGGGGCTTGAATCAAATTTCTAGCTCCATTTGCTTTCATTTCTTATCTTTGGTTTTTTACAGCAGCATATTGGATCTAATCAAGTGCTTTTGTAGAATTATCACTTTGGTTTTAAGGCCAACCCATAAGTAGATTGGTTTGAAGGCAAAAAATCTAGTTGGTTTAAAGATTTGATCATATCTTTTAAACCACTTGGATTTTATTTCTGAATTTTTTTTTTTCAGGTTTAATATGAGTTCAACATGTTGCAGACCAACTTTTAGAGCATTTTGATGTGATTTGCAGGAGTTATGATTTTTTCTTTTTTTTTCATAAAAAGTCGTTTCTGATTGCAAATCAGCACATTTTTCAGAAAAACTTACATTTTCAGAAAGTTTTTTGACTTTTAAGGGGGGTAATTTCTTTGTATTTTGATTTTTGAGGTTGTATTAAGGATCAAAAAATCGATTTGATAAATTTGGCCTGTTTTGACAAAATGGGTCTCTAGGGCACAAATGAGGAGTTTTTTAAAATTTCTTGAATTTTTGAAAAGATCTTTGATTTTTAGTAAGGGTCTATTCTTTGAATTTCTCTTTTTAGATCCGAAATAATAACAAACAAATCCAATCTTGTTGACTAGGTCAAAATCAAAGAGTAAAAATGAGAGCATTTGTGATTAGTTTGCACTTTCTTTGCATACACTTGATTGGAAGATAACTTGGATATTTGAGGCAACTAACCACTTTTTATTGCATTATTTTATTTTATTTCACACTAACTTGTGGTGCTAACAAGTTGTGATTGGAGGTTGCCATCCTTGTGAAAAATAATTGAAACATTGCATAAAAAGAACAAATGTCAAAGCTTCAAATGTACAAGGGCTACTAACAATTGTTTGTAGGGCTGCCCAATGCATAAACTCAATTTTTCTTGTTCTTTACTTTTACATGTGCAACATATACTATTTTTTTATTTTTAGGCACATTAAAACTTAACATTGAGAACTTTTGGTGATAGGAGAGTATGCTCTTCACCCTTGTGATGAATCAGAAATCTTGACTTACCATTTGGTTTCAAGAGAAAGAGGCAACTGAATATTCTTGACATGTTTGGGAGAAAATGATTGGAATAGGAGAGTATGCTCTTCACCTTTGTGGTGAATCAAAAATCTTGACTTCCGAAAGTTGATCCACTCTTTGTGTAGTTAGAATCCTTTAGAGGGCCTGCTCTCAGACAACATGAGAGGAACGAACCAAGTGGGGACAAGTAGATTACCCAACTCTTCCAACCCACTATAAACTCAAGGCTATCAAGGACACAAAACCTTGGTAGACATAGTATTTGTCTTCGCCTAGTGTGATCACTTATGGGATTTCGACCATAGGGAGATCACTAGGCAAAAATGCTTAAGGTACTCTTGTGGTTGCGAGATCGGTTACTCATCGCAAGGTGAGGTGTCCCGTAATTGGGAGCAAGAGGAACACTATGAACAGAAGCCCTATCTAAACATTCTAAGTTAGTAACTACCCTTTTTAGCCGCTCAACTTCTTGGTGCAAGGATTGATCCTAGTGGACTACCCAGATCACCCCAAGATTTACACTCACCATATGTGTTCCCTTGGTTATGCTTATGGCATTTCCATGAAAAATCCAATATCTCTTGTGGGCAACCACTTGGTGTGAGGTGAAGGAGCATCAAGAATGGGCCAAGTTGTTGAGTAATGAACCATGTCCTTTAGGTAGATATTGCTTGATGTGTTCTTGAATGTGCTAGACCTGTGGAAATCTTTGGAACATACACATGATGATAGTTATACAGCTTTCTTTTAAGACCTCACATATGCTTGTATCATGCAAGGTTGCTTTGTCCCTTGTTTGATTGTTTGAAGACTACTCCATGTGTCACTATCTTGCTTGGAAAGAAATTTCTTTTGAACATCAAACTTGCTATGCTATCAACTATTGTCAAACTTTGTCAACCAAGTCAAAACATCAAATGCAAACATTTTCTTGTGTTGCTTGCTAAGGGGAGTCTCATCATTTGATTTTTATTTTTTATGTCTCTAGTTCTTGAACATGCTTAAAGTGACTCTTTGGTCTTGGTGTTCTTGGTCTTTCTATCTTCATGGTCTATGTCCACTTGCTAGTTATATTTTTGCTGAAATGATTGCCTTGATTTCTTGACTACACTCTTGGGTTGGAGAGTTGTTCACTTGTCACCCTGCTTGCTCTATCTATTTGGTTATTTGGGCATCTTGCCTAGCTATTGACTTGAGTCATTCATGTCATAAGTTTCTTGGACATATTGTTTGACAAGTCACTTTCATCTCTCTCTACTATCTTGGCAAGTGAACACTCTACCTCTCTAGTTTGGACATCAAGTTATCTTGTGTCACCTTATTAGCTTCCTCTAGTCTCCTTAATGCTTGATTATCTATCAACCACTATGGAATTCAAATCTTGTGCTACCAAACCTCAACCATAATCTAGATGATCATGATATCCTCCATATCACTAAAGAGTTTCAAGATCTATATCTGCAATACAAAGAATTAGAAGAGACAAATGATCTTTCTTACCTTCATCTCTCTAAGCGCATGATGGAAATGAAGTCTAAACTTGAGAAAAGGTTAGAGGAGAAGATTGCATCATTATATGAATCTTCCTTAAGGTCTTTAGATGCTTGTGAGTCACCTTCTTTGAGGTCATCCTCTTCTTCTAGGTCTACATGCTCTACTTCAAGACATCAAATATCTTCATCTTCTAGATCTAAAGACCTCCTTAGAGAGAAAGCAAGTGATACCTCCTTTGAGCCTATGCCAAAATTTCATGATGGACCTATCTTTGACCAAGATAATGATGAAGACATTAATGCATTCTATTCACTTGAGAAACAACAAGAAGATCCTAGACAAACTTCTAATAGAACTTTTGCTCCCTTGGAAGATTCTTATTGTGAAACTTTACAAAAACTTCTTAGCAATAAGATCATCATGTTACCTAAGTCTAGCTCATATGGAAACCAATTCTTGGATATCTATTGTGCTTATCATCAACATAATGAGAATAGTACTTCAGATTGCATTGAGCTAAAACATAAAATCCAAGATCTTATGGATAATGGAATTTTTGGAACCTCTAGTGACTCATGTGCTGAGGATACTTCTCTTGAGAAAGATCATATTAATGAACCTATGTCTAGTGATGGTTTCCTTGATACCTCCACTTCTTCTAACACTCATGCATCTCCCAACACCTCAAAGCTTTCTAGCATGCCTCCATCAAATAAAGAACCTAATTCTTTCCACATTGACTACGTGTATCCTCAAGGCCTATCTCTAAAAGAAACTCAAGCTAACCTTCACTTGGCTGCAAACCATTTCCATGCTACTAATCCTAAACATCCTCAACCTTCATGCACTACTATGCCTAATCCAAGCACTACTCCATTCACTCTTCATTCTCCCTTGTCCTTAGAAGTGGCTCCATGTCAAGAGGAATCTCAAAAAGAAAAAGCTATAAATGTTAAGAAAGATCAAGATCAAGCACCCTTTCATCTCTTTCAAGATTTTTCCCCTCCATATCCTATATCTTGTCCACCTCCTAAGTATGATGAAGATACCACTTCCATTATCTCCCTTGAGCTTACTGAAAATTATGAAAAAAGTTCTCTTCATATGCTATCCAAAGCTACTTGTCAAGATCAAAGCATCCCCTCATGTTCTACTTCTCCACATCCACTTCAAAATTGTGCTCAAGCTTCAAGTGCTTCTATTAAAAATTTTGTTCCTATGAAAGGTACTCATGAGTCTATTGATGGCTTTAACCATGTTGCTCACTCTAAAGATGTTGATATCCCTTTCCAATATCCCTTTGCATCTTCTAAATCTATCCTTGGTCCATATCCATCTAAGCTAAAGCATTCAAACCTTCCATCCATATTGGGGCCTTATATTCCTCCATCTCCTACATTAACTCCTAGCTCATTCCCTAGCTCTTCCATCATACCTCAAGATCAACAAAGACACTCATCCTTGGTGAATTTTCACCCATCTATACATCTAAACTATTCATATCATCCTTATTCATCCACAAATCCCAAGTCCTTTGGAAGTGAGAATAAACATAAGAATCCATTGAAAAAGAAAGATCACTATGTCCCATCTAATCGACATGTGAATGCTAAGAAGGAGAAAGCACAAAAGAGACTGCAAAGGTCCACTATTAAAAAAGCTAAATCAAAGAAAATATGGTTTCCTAAACCCATTATTAAAGAAATGTGTTTTGAAGTATCCAAAGGAAAATCTAAAGCTATATGGATTCCCAAGTCTCTTTTAAAAGACTTGAATATTGAAAATACTTCAAAGTTGACATTCAAGCTTCTAAAGGCTTCTATTCCATCTTCTTCCAAAAATCTTTCTAAAAATATTCCAAAGCCTTCCACTCCACTTTTTTCCAAATCTCTTCTACCACCTCATACATCTAAACCTCAAGCTACTTCATTCATGATTCCTCCATCATTCCAATACCGTTCAAGGTGTGTGTCAATTTTGATCTTGTCCAATATTTCAACTACCCTCATGAAATCCTCTAAAGCTTACACTTACTTTCTATACATTAACTATTATCCTCCATATACTCTTCCTACTACCATTTCTCTTTCATCACCCTATCAACATCTTTGAGCATACCTTTCTATGGTCTTGGCTTATCATGACTTATCTTTTCTATAGGAGCATTATCTACATTCAAACAACCTTAGCTCTTTCTAAAAATTCAAAAAAAAAAGAAAAAAAAAAGAAAAAATGAAAAAAATGAAAATCTGCCTTGGTGAAAACCACTTCTTGTGGCACCTTGGTAGCAAAAGTAAAGAGAAATAAATGCTTCCTATGGTGAAAACTATATCTTGTGGCACCTTGGATAAGTACCATGATGAAAACTTGGTAAACAGGCATCATGCATAATTCTTCCATCATTAATCTATCCCCTCTTCTCTCTTTGATCTTCACAATGTTAAGCTATCTTTGCATATTGGATATCTTATCCATGAGATTCTCTATTTGTGCTTTCTCATTCCCTCATAACCTCCATCTTGAGCTTTATTTTTATTGATCTATCCCATCGCTATACTATCTAGTTGACCCCTTGGTCTAAATCATAATAAATGAAACATGGTTCTCATAGGTCTCTTGACATGGCTACTCTTTTGGACTACATGCTTCATGCTATCTCACTTTTTGGCTTCACTAATTATTTTACATGCTATCTTGCTCATTACTTTCATTGCTTATCCAAATCATGCTTCATATGACTATTTCACCTCTTTCCCTAGCTTGGGTACTCTTGAGGAGTCAGTCCTTGAGGATCACTTTCACTTGCTTCATACTCTTTTTCATCCATCTTTTCTTATCCACTGGCTCATTGCTCCATCATATCCTATACCTTGCTAGACATTGGGAGAAAATGATGTGATCTTTCTTGAGAACTAGTGATATCTAAAACCTTCTAAAAAATTCCAAAAAAATCATATATGATCCTAAAAAAAGTCCTAAAAATCAGAAAATGTCCTGAAAAAAATGATTATCTTAGTGAAAACCTAGCAATAGGTGCTTTGATGTATCGGTGCTTTGATGTATCGCCAAAAAAATTCAAAAATAAAAAAATACAAAAAAATTGAAAAAAGTCCTAAAAAAATCTGTCAAGTGGTGAAAATCTAGAAATAGGTGCTATTTGAGACCCTTGCACCTCTGTTTATTAGTCTTAATCACCCATTTTGCTACACATTTCCTAGCTTGGAATTGTTTCTTGTCCTTGTTCTTGGGGGCACAACTGCTTAGCCTATTGAGGTATTCTTTTGCATTAGGGTTTCTTGGACAACTCACAAAATGGTGTTTCTCAACACTTCTCGCACTTTGACATCAAGTGTTTTTCAACAGTTTTCAAATAGTTTACCTACAGTCTCCGATGTCCTGATATTTCTCACTATCAGAATCAAGTCTTGAAGAAATGGCCAAGTGACTTACACACATGCACTTTAACACTTAAACGACTGAGTTATGTTGATCTTTATCTACTTTGTGTGTTGTCTATGATGATTTCTTTTCCATGTGTTCCCTCCCTAATAGTCTTTTGAGGATGTCGTTGACTAAAAGACTGGGGTCATGGGACATGTTTTCTTGATTTCTGCTTGTGGGTATACTTTGTTTGTCTATAGTGTTGTAAACATTTATGCTTGACCTATTCAACATTTTGACTTACAAATGTATCATCCTTGACTGTTTTGCAAGACCACACTTGGGGTTTATCCTAGCACTTATGCCTTGATACAGGTGTAATCTTGCTAAATTAAACTTAGGGATCTAATTGCGTAGTTATCTTGACTTACATGTCTCTGATGCTTAGATTGGATTTCCACATACCTATCTTATATCGATCATATTCATATCCTCATAGTTATACTAGTGATGGTTGTATGATCTCATGATGTCCTTAATAAATGCTCAATGATGAAATTAAGAGTCTAAATGTTATGCACTTCTTGCTGGTAAACCACTTTGCATATTAGCTTGCATTTTAGGTTCATTTTTTAGATTAGTCTTGCATTCTTTCATATGGGGAGAGCTCTCTCTTCATCTTTTTTGTTGACATATCAGCTAACTCCTTTCATATATTTCTTTATTTTCTTCTTGTTCATGTCTTTTCACCTTCTTAATCTTTCACTTCATCTCTTTTCTATCTTATCATCACATTATATAAATTTTTGACCTCTTAAATAATTTCAATTCCCTAGATTCATTTTTGGGATCGAAATCCAAATTTGAGTTCATCTTGATGGTCAAAATTGTCATTTTAAAATTTTACCTTCTTCTGAGCAGTTAGCTGACCTTTTGAGGTTTAATCCCCGAATCATCACTTGGGCATCTTCATTTCTCCATGTCTTCATCATTTCCATACTTCATATCTACTTTAATTCACCGTTTCATGTCTAAAATCACCTTTCTACTCGTTTTGACCTAATTTTTATGCTATATCCTTCAAGGTCAACTCTAGTCAAACTGGGGCATTTTATCAATTTTTTATAGTCATTCTTGGATTCTAATAATATATCTATCATCTTGGACATTGCTATATTCTAATTTTCTCATGTCTAGCCATTTTTTGCATCCCCTTACCTCATTTCAATTTCGATCCCGAGGGGGCAGAAATACTCTATTTTTTATTGTTACAACTATCTATTTCTTAGGAGAATTCGTTTGACCTTATCACTTGTTCTCGATCTATTAGCTTTGCTAGGTGTTAAAATTCTTTTTGGATCCTAACATCATCTTCCTAATGTTCAGTACTACAACTATCAGGCTGTGCATTTAGGACTTGCTATATATTTTTTCATTTCACTCTTTGGAATTAGACGTCTATATCTATCACCGCCTACTTGGCTTTCTATTTTATTTGATATAATGTGTTCCCAGATCGGTCACACATTAGTCAAAGAGGGGCAAATGTAATCACCTAAAAATGGTCATCTAGACTATTAGCCCCCTTTTCAACATTTTGGCTAAATTAATTAAAATCATTTACCTAGACCAAATTGCTAATAATCAATTTATTTGATTATAACCTATAGTTTGACTATGCTATCCTAAGTTCATTATTTGATTAAAAGAACATGGCCCCTTTTAATTAAATAAAAGACCCCATTCTTCTAACCCACTTAAAGTGCACACATAAAGTCCTTTTTCTATTTTGCAATTAAAAGAAAAGGCTTTGTGACTTTTGTCTTATATGACAAGTCAACTTATATTCTATTGGTTGACTTGTGTGTGCACATGGATCACTCCTCTTTTCAAATTCCACTGTTGATCATCCACCATCTTCACCTTGATCTCTACCATCCATACAACTTTAAAAGGGAGAGAGCTTTCCCCCTCAATCCATCCATCATTTGAATATTGTTATGCTGCAGGTTTTCGAACAGGTTTCTTTGGAGCTTTGTGGAGAACTTCTCTTTCTTGTCTACATTCTAGCTTAGCTTAGTTTTCTTTTTTTATATTTAGCTTAAATCACATAGTCTAATAGTTGGATTGTAACACTCTCATACATGCTTAACATAGCTATACTTTGCATCTCATTCTAGCTTAATCTTCATTTGCATTGCATTCTTGAGGAACTCCTTGGGACATTTTCACTCTTGCTCTTGTCTCAAAGAACCTCCCGTTGCATGGTTTACTAGCAAGAAGCACATTTTTAAGGCTTGGATGAGAGCCTTCATGCTTGAATACTAGGTTCCTGCACTCTGTGGATAGGGAGCTCTAAGCCGACATCCGAACATTCCAACTCATGGAATCATTTGGATAGAATGGTTTAGAGTGTAACACAATTCAAGTGTACACACTCTATCTGCATCCCACTTTAGCACAAGATCACCATCTCTGAGAATTTTGAACTTAGTCTTCTTATCAAATCTCCTCTTTACCTATTGCTAATTCATTTCCAAGATATCTATTGCTTGATGTCTCTTCCCTTCCAGCTCCACCAGTTTCCATTCTTATAGACATAATATCATTTTTAATCAGCTCCAAATGATGAGCCAACTCAAGAGCAAGAAAATCTAAAGAGATAGGAAGCCTTTCTTCTCTACCATATAATAGCATGAAATGAGAATTACCAATAGCCCTTTTAGGTGTTATTTTTTCGGCCCAAAGGGGAATTCTCAATTTTTGCTGTGAACACCTTTGATTATCTTCAATAGTCCTCTTGATGATTCTGATCAAATTCTTATTGGAGGACTCAGCCAAGCCATTACCTTGGGGGTAGTAATTAGAAGAAATGGTCAAGTAAATGCCATGATCAATTTCCCATGCACAAATTTTATCTCCTACAAATGATTTTGCATTGTCTAAAATTATGGTGGTAGGGGCACCAAACCTTGTAACAAGTCCATCTAAGAAATCAAGAACTAAATTCTCAGTAGTATCTTTTAATGTGATTGCCTCTATCCACCTAGTAAAGTAATTTTCAGTAGCTACAATCCATTTTTGAATAAATTTGGAAGGTGAATTGATGGGGCCAATAAAATCTAATCCTCATTGAGTAAATGGTTGATCCACTTGAATGGAATGCAATGGAAGGGTTGTGAGTCTTTGCTTACCTAAAAAGAAGGTACATTTTTCACACTTCCACACATGTCTATGACAATCATGGGACAAGGATGGCTAATAGTAACCATTCCTCATGATCTTCATTTTAGTTTTCCGTGCTAAAAAGTGGCCACCATCAAGATCATCATGAAGCTCTTTAATCATTCTCTCTTCTTGGTTTGCATCAATACATCTTAGCAAAGCTCCATTGAAGTCCTTCCTAAAAATAACACCATCAACTATAGCATAGGGGATTGATTTCAATCTAAACTATCTCCTTTTAGCCTTATCTAACCCTTGAGGATATCCATTTCCAGCTTAGAAGGTTCTCATGTCATCTATCCAACTCCTTAGATTGTTATTTCTCACCTCCTATTGTTTTGTCAACACCAAGCAACATGTTCATCAGGTTCATGAGATGAGATCATCTACTTGCACAACCCTTTCCCTCTTACCATTTTGGTAACCTAGATGTCCACATCATGCTCCATCACCATAGTGATCCAACCTTCTCTTTTCTCATTGATATCCTTGCTCAATAGGAAATCTTTAACACTTGCATGAGGGAGCAATAAGTAGATCTTATTGTGGGATAGAAGGTACTTGAACTTCTTCAAAGCTCTTATGATCATGAGGGCCTACTTGTCCACATATCTATAATTATTTCATACTCCTTTAGTCTTTCACTATAGAAATCAATAGGTTGTTCTTCATTCTTATCATTCAATTGAGTCAAAACAACAGAAATACTTGATTCACCACCCAAGATATAAAGGATGAAATCCTCCTCAAAATTTAGATCGATGAGAGTAGGGGTTGAAGCTATGGCTGCTTTGATCTCTTCAAAAATTTCCTTACCTTCCTTGGTCCATGAAAAGGCCATATTCTTCTTAAGCATATCTATAAGAGGTTTCACCATGGTAGCTAAATTAGGAATAAATCTCCTCACAAAATTTATTCTACAAAGAAAAATTTGCAGACACTTCTTATGGTTAGGAAGAGAGAGAGAAAGTATGGCTTTGGTTCTTTTTGGATCAATAATCAGACCATCCTTGGATATAATGTGTCCTAACAACTTCCCTTGATTAGTGGCAAAAACACACTTGCCTAGATTCAAAGATACTCTATACTCTCCACATTTTATGAATACTTGTATAAGATGGCCAAAGTGATCCACTACATTTTTTGAATACAATGTGATATCATCAAGGTAGAGCAACACAAACCTTTCAATCATGTTCTTGAAGGCCATCTCCATTGTCTTTTGAAATGTGGCACCTGCATTTTTTAATCCAAAAGGCATTTTACTATAGGCATAGGTACCCCATTTGGTGGTGAAAGCAGTCTTATATCTGTCAACCTCTTTGAATAACACTAGATTGTAACCAGAGAATCTATCAAGGAATGAAAACCTCTCTATACCACCAACTTTGAATAATATTTATTCCATGGAAGGGAGGGGGTGATGATCCTTCAGGGAGGCTTGGTTAAGATCCCTGAAATCTACACATAGTCTGATTTCCCCACTCTTTTTCCTAATAGGGACAAGGTTTGCTACCCAAGAGGAATGCTTAATAGGGAAAATGATATTGGCCTCAATTAATTTGTGTAGCTCTTTTCTCATTAACAGCTCAATCTTGGGATTTAGTAGTCTCTACTTTTTCCTAACAAGCTTGACATTATTAACTAGATCTATGGTATGTTGAATAAAACTAGGGTTGAAACCCTTTAAATCATCATATGTCGAAGAAAATACATCATGAATTTCTCAACATAGATGAACAAGACTTTCTTTCTTAGTTTTAGAACACAACTTCCCCATGTTTATCATCCTTCCATCAATAACTACAACTAGCATATGATCGTCTTTTTTTGTAGCAAGATTCATGCCTCTATCCCTTGCTTGGTCATCAAGATTAAAGATGCTCTCTAAGGTAATAAGACCCTAAGGAAACTTATTGGAGCTAAGGTTGATGATCTAATCACCATACTAGTCATGCAATCTTGATTGGTTTCTATCTAATAACTTAGCCTCATTCTACAAGAAACTTACAAATTGTGCATTAGATTTAGAGACTTGCCAATTGATATTATTATCAGGGACAACACATCTAACCACCACTTTAATCTTTTGCTTCTTCTCATCTTCAAAGCTCCTTAGCACATCATAAGATGCACCCATAGCTGCAAATTTGTCAGCATGTCAATTTCCTTTCCTCAGGATGCTTTGAATATAAAGGCATTGAAACTTCCAAGAAAATCCCATACTCTATGTTTATAAGATTTGAGAAAACCATTCTTGGTAATATTTTGATTTCTCACCTGATTAACCACTAGCTTGCTATCTCCATATACACTTAAGACTTGAATTCCTCTTTTTTGAGAAAGTAGGAGACCTTGAATTAATGCCTCATACTCAGCCACATTATTAATACAATTGAATTGAAGCCTAAATGAGAAATAGTACCTTTCTAGTGTAGGAGAAACCAAAATCACACCAGCCCCTAATCCATTTCTATTTGTTGATCCATCAAAATGCATACTCAATGTCCCACTTGTGTCTTCTTTGTTCTTCATCAAGTTAGGGATGAGAGCATCCTTCTCTGATATATAATAAGTACCAAGGCCTGTCTCGAGGGTTTCTAATATAAGATCAAATTGATATTCATTAGCACACTCATCTAAGAGGAAATCAAGTATCTCTACTAGAGAAGTGGTAGGTTCATTTTCTATGTTATTTTCATCTATCTCTAGGATGGTGCATTTAATATTCATGAGATTAGAAGGGCTCAATATGATGGAGGGCTAATGCTTCTACTCTGATTGAAGCTTCGATTCCATACCTTGTTCTAAAAAACATGTATGACCAATTAGAGGATATGTAACCACCTATTTGGGCAGTGAAATTTCTTGAAAGACAAATGGAAAAGTGTGGTTTAACCTCTATAATTGATATATCCTGAATTACAGTACAACCAAGGCATGCATGTATGGCCATTTCAATATTCTTAAGGATTCCTACACCTTTGACAGTACTACCATGTAATTGCAATACATCCCTAACAATGGATTTATATTTCATTTCTAAGATATCAGCAACACACTTGGTCATTACTGAACTGCTAGCCCCTAAATCAATCATGTAAATGCAAACTATCTAATCTCCTATAATTAAAGAGATATATGAAGGAGGAGGTCTAGTTTTCTTACTTGCTTCTCCTTCTTTTTCTGGTTGCACTAGGCTTACAACACTCTCCATTCTAAGTGGTTGATCCTTTGATTCAATTCTCTCCAATTCTTGTTGTAGTAGCTTCTTTTGTGATGGTATAGTAGCAATAACATCCCACATAGAAATATTCACATTTGTCCTCTTCATCTACTCTACCACATTGAATGATGCATTAGGTTATTTGATAGGAAAATTGGGAGTTGCATGTGTAGGAAGTCGAGATGGAACAAATTGAGGGTCATTCACATCTCCTCTACTTTCATTTTGTCTTTACTACTGAGGAGCATTAGCAGGATGATTAGCACTGTGTTGCTAGGAAACTATTTGTACATGAGGCATTGCACTTGATTTTGAAGCCTAATTAGAAAGAGAGGGAGTAACATCTTCAACAACTCTTATCTTGCTCTTGGTATTGTAAGCACAAGAATCTTGGTTTACATTACCATGATCTTCCATTTGATGGTTCATGAAAGAATAACCACCTTGTTGAAAAGTATCAGTAGGTTGATTAGCATTATGTTACTGGGAAACTGCTCACTCTGGTACAATTAATGCCAAGTAAGATTTTGTCTTCTAACACATGTAATATCTAAAGGAGTAGTTATAAGAAGGGAAAAAATCTTGATCTTGGGCAATATTGTTTTGAGGTACTAAAGCCCTATTTAGGTTGGTGTATGTAGTCTGGGTGTGGTTGATAGGTCTATTCTGATTGAAATGGTGGTCAATAGATCTATTTTGATTGTAGGGAACATGACTCTAGTTCAGAGGTCTATTATGTATGGGACCTTGATACAAGAGTTGGAAAGGCTTATTATTTTGAGCTTGTTGCCCCTTTATAGTCACCAACTCATTCCCATTTTTTGCACTACTACACTGTTGTCCTCCATCTTCTTTTCTTGATCATACATCATCATATCCACATTTTTCATCAGTTTCTACATCATGGCCTCAATCCTATCAACTCCATTAGAGGATGTGGAGGTTATTGTGACCACAACAAGATGCTAGCTTGTAGACAAAGTATGAATAGGGACTATAGTAGGCTGATGATTGGGCATGTCAAGGAAGAAAGGCATTGGAAGCCTTGGATCTAACTTCCCTCCTTATATCAAGATATTTTTTGCTCTTATGACAACCTCATATGCATTTGGTAGTGTCTGCTCCCATAGATTGTAGAGTGGTAGCAATATCACTATTGAAGGCCTTGAGGTAATACAAGAATCCATTACTAGAAGAAGACTTCACTACAATAGGTATTATGTCCCATGTCTTCTGAAATCTATAATTAAAATTAGTCATGCATTCATGGGGTTCCCTCTTGATAGTTGTCAGTTGTTCTAAAAGTGTTAGGTGATCACTTTTGTCCTCAAAATTCTTGTATAGGACTGCTCCTAACCCATCCCAATTAGCAATAGAGTTATGAGTCAAACCTCTATACCACTGTAGCTCTTTCCCCTTCAAGGTTGAAGTCAGAAACCTAACAATAACATCATCCTTAGATATTTCATATATATTACAAACAATTACAACTTCTTAGATGTGTTCTAAAGGGGAGATGGAGGTCTCACCAATAAACTCAGGGATACTTTTAAGATATGATACTGGTATGTCATGTCTTTGGGCTAATAGGAGAGAACTTCCACCATTAAAGGTGGCAAAATCATGAGCTCTAGACATGTAAGCAAGTGATCTATTGATGTGAGTAGATGGTATTCTAGGCTAAGACCTTACAAAAGGAGGAGTGGAGATTGATCTTATAGGGGTATGCATTACTACTACATTCATAACTTGTGATAGAGATACCCTAGCCTTTCTTTTTTGATTAGAAAATGGAAGCTCCTAATATTGGAACTTACCTCTAGAAGATGGCCTTTTTTGAGCTTTGGGCATGAGTCATAGCAATTTGGTTTGGAAACTAGATGTGGAATGGAATAGAGTCACCAAGTGCTTGGATAAGAGCCTCTCAAAAGCCTAAAAATATTGAGAGCAACACTATCTTCTCAACACGTATTGGAACTTTTCTTCTTTGACTCGAACAAACTTGAAATATTCTATATATTATCCCACCGAGCATGCCAAAAACTATTGTCACAAAACCTTGCACCCTTGTCCAAATTTTTTACCTAAGGAAAACCTCATGAAACATGGAAACAACCACCAAGATGTGGGACTTGAACTATGAGGTTGAGTCTCTGGAGAGGGTCAACTTCTTTTTCTATTAGGATGCACTTAAACTCTAATTGAAGAGGAAAGGGAGAAGGAATACATGAAAGTAACTACCTAATCTATTCTAAAGAGGTGATGCATGACAATAGGGTGTTCAATCCTACCTCTATCAATATACATATAGTTAACTAGTTAAAACCTCAAAGGATATAGATCCAAACCTTACTTAATCTAACAACCACATGTAGATTAGACAAAAAAATAATGGTATAGGAAGTAACTTCACTCAATATCATTAAAATTCCAAAATAGATACAATCATGCAAATTGTAGAAGATAGACAAGAACATTAACCAGAGGCAACGAAATCTTGCATAGTGTATTAATGGTTGAAAGAGATACAATAGATAATTACAATGGCTCAAAGGCAAAGGAAATTTACAATGCACATGCAAAACATGCCAAGAAAATAGAGAGGAATCTACTACTTGAGAAGTTACAAAAAATGAGCTTTTATAGCTTTAGCATAACTAGATATTTTTGTAAAAAAACACTTCACAACCACTACATCTAACCACTATTTCAAATCTAGAAAATATCTAATCATAGTACAAAATTAGATGCTGTAAATTCACTTGTCCATCAAAAAAATCTCAAAGAGGTCAATAACAATAGTCATTAACTTTTGACTGAATAGATGGATCAACAGGTAGTGATGGAGTGTTCCTTTACATTTATTAGACCTAGAGAATAATGAAAGTGGTTGAAGGAGATCAAAAATATTGGATCCATCATCAAAGAGCTACTTCTAGTATCATAAGTGCACCAAATTAGTTGTATCTTTGGTCAACTAGAGTCAATCCATCAAGCCCTGCCATGTGGACCAATCATCCTTTATCATTCTGTCACTTTTCCAACATTCAACCTTATATCTTATGTTTGAATGCCCATGATCATAGGTTTTCCACCACCTTTCTTCATTAATAGTTCTTTCTTTTGAAACTATGACCAATTGGTTATTGTTGCTTTGTAACCAATCCTTGATATATTTTATTAACTTCCATGACCTTGCAAAGACTGAGACCCTGAGTACATTCATGCCATCACCACTTTGACTTGAGGTACTCCTTCTAACCTTACAACCAAGAAAAAAAAAAAAAACATGATCACAACTCTAATGTAGCTTCCTTCTTAACATGTTGCGATAGTGCACTAGCCATAGATGTGAAAAAACTAATGGTGCAAAATGCATCCTTGAAACGTTGGAGACTTTTCCCTTACTGCACTGTCATGACTTAAACCATAGCATGCCAAACTCACCCTATGACTAGGTGAAAACAACATAATTTCCCTATTGGGACTCTAACCTTGGTTGAGCCAACTAACTCTATGATGATGCAAATACAAAGCAATCGCACCTTCACCTCCTTGACCTGATTTAGAACTTAATCCACTGCAACTGTTTGAATTGCATTATCACAACATAAAATGTTTTTAAGGTATACATAAAATAAAGTTTCAAGACTTAGGATAAAAGACATGTTCAAATTTGAAATAGATCCTTGCATAACATTTGATCATTTGAATATTTGAAAAGTATGACTATTAGATGGCTCAACATTTTGAAATCAATTTTCTGGTGGGAAGGAATTTTAGGCTAACACCTACCATTCAATATTCTCCTTGGTTAACCCTAGATCCATGATATGAAGGTCATTCCCTCCACATATCATTAGTGTGTTAAGTTTTCTGTAATGAGATAACCATCCACGTTGATCCTAAACCCTTTGCTTATTGCAATATGGTAGATGTCTGATATAATAACCATTACCCTAAATTCAAGATTAGCAACACCATGGAAAGCTCCTCTAGTACTTGCCATGATCTAGATACCATACTCACCTCCACTCATTCCATGGTTAAGATCAACTACCAAGGTTGCAGAGAATACAGTCTTTCATATGCCTTTGTTGTTGATACTCTACCACTTGATCGACATACTTGGGGGAACCCAACTTATCAGGAGCCAAAGCCAAACATGACTCCTCAAACCAAAAAACTTAGACCCACCACATTTGTTGTAAATGGGATCCTTAATAGAGAGGAAACCACCCCTAATATTGGTACATGGCTATACAGAGAACCACCTCCAAAAGGTAAAGAGCTCCTTGATTACTTAAAACAAAAATACCCACACTCACATTGCCTTGCTACAAAATAATGAGATTATCAAGGAGGTGGCCTAGGATATTAGGAGTTAGGAATTAGACACCTTGTAGAAGCATACAAGGAAGAGAAAAAGAAAGGTCTCAACTATGGACTCCCCACAACTAGGGGCACCGCAAAAGATGGTCATGCCTTTTTAAATATTCAAAACAATCTCCTTGAGGTCAAGGATATCCCTGATGAAGTCAAAAAGAAAGCCTATGATAATATTTTCCTTAATTAACTTATCTTAGTAGCCTTTGTACTCTACCAACTATCCATTGATCTGATAGAATTACTGCCTTGTTCACCTTGAACTAATTGATTGGTCCCAACCAAGAATTATCCATGTTTTCAAGTTCTCTACAGAACATGTGCTCCTCAAATTCATGGGACCTAAAATGCCACACAAAAAGCCACCACCACAATCAGCTTATGTCTACAAGTTGGATCCTAAAGGTTACTCTAGGGAGGAGGAAATATCTTGTCACAAAACTGATCAAAAGAAAGAAAACAAAAAGAAATAGAGCAAAGCAAAAGTATCCCCTAGTGAAAATTCTTCTAGAACGTCATCAAATCACTCAAAAAATGAAATACAAATAAAGGACGTATCCAATGGTGAAAAGTTTTTTGAGACATCTTAGGATGGAGATTTCATTATTATTCTAACAAAGACACCAAAAATCACATACATTGCAGCATCTTCAACACCTGAACAAGTGAATCTTCTCATTGAGGTGCTTCAAGAAAATATTGGTCACTTTGCATGGTCTATCAACACATGTTGGGCATAGATCCTAAGTTAGTGGTACACAATTTAGCTATAGATCCAAAGGTCAAACTAGTCAAGCAAAAACTCAAAAAGATGCATCCCAAGGTCAAACTAGTCAAGAAAAAGCTTTGAAAGATACATCCCAAGGTTTCTTTATTGGTCAAAGTGGAGTTAGAAAAATTGCTAGATGCGAGCTCAATTGACTACTCAGATTAGATCTCTAACATGGTACCTATCACAAAGCTTTCTGGTAATATTAGGATTTGCATAGACTTTAGAGACCTCAATAGGGCTTGTACAAAGGATGATTTCCCATTGTTAAATATAGACATGATTATCAATCTCACCACAAGCCATGAGCTCTTATTTCTCATCGATGGTTTCTCTGGGGACAATAAGATTCAAATAGTAGAAGTAGATCAACATAAGACAACATTTACCACCCCTTGGGGGACCTTTTGTTATAACATGATGTTGTTTAGGTAGAAAAAAACTAGGGCAACCTATTAGCAAGCCATGATGGCAATCTTCCATGATCTTATCCATAAAACTCTTGAGGATTATGTGTGTAATCACCTAAAAATGGTCATCTAGACTATTAGCCCCCTTCTCAGCATTTTGGCTAAATTAATTTAATCATTTACCTAGTCCAAATTGCTAATAATCAATTTATTTGATTATAACCTATAGTTTGACTATGCTATCCTAAGTTCATTATTTGATTAAAAGAACATGTCCCCTTTTAATTAAATAAAAGACCCCATTCTTCTAACCCACTTAAAGTGCACACATAAAGTCCTTTTTCTATTTTGCAATTAAAAGAAAAGGCTTTGTGACTTTTGTCTTATATGACAAGTCAACTTATATTCTATTGGTTGATTTGTGTGTGCACATGGATCACTCCTATTTTTGAATTCAACCGTTGATCATCCACCATCTTCATCTTGATCTCCACCGTCCATACATCTTTAAAAGGGAGAGAGCTTTCCCCCTCGAATCATCTTTTGAACATTGTTATGCTGCAGGTTTTCTAACAGGTTTCTTTGGAGCTTTGTGGAGAACTTCTATTTCTTGTCTACATTCTCTCATACCATAGCATCTTAGCTTAGATTTCATTTTTACATGTAGCTTAATCTCACATAGCTTAATATTTGGATTGTAACACTCTCATCCATGCTTAGAATAACTGCATTTTTCATATTCATTCTAGCTTAATCTTCATTTGCATTGCATTCTTGAGGAACTCCTTGGGACATTTGCATTCTTGCATCTTGTCTTTGGAACCTCCCATTGCATGGTTTACTAGCAAGAAGAGTATCTCTAAGGCTCATCTGAGAGCCCTTGAACTTGAAATACACTCTCTTGCACTCCGTGGATAGGGAGCTCTAAGCCGGCATCCAAGCATTCCAAACTCATGGAATCGTTTGGATAGAAGGGTTTAGAGTGGGACACTTTCGAGTGTACAATGTGGATGATATTCTATTCAAGCCTCTTAATGCCCTTGATCACTTATCTCACCTTGAGGAAGTGTTTAATCAACTAGCCAAGTACTGTCTTATGCTTAAAACCAAAAAATGTGTCTTCAACATCACATCTGGAAAGCTCCTTGAGTTCATTGTGTCAAGGCGTGACATTGAGTTTGACCCTAAAAAGGCCAAGGCCATCATGGATATGTCTCCTCCCAAGACACTTGAATAACTTTTCTCTCTCCAAGGGAAGTTGTAATCAATCAAAACATTCATCTCATAGCTCACAAATAAATGTCATTCATTTACACATTGGCTAGAAAGGGATCATAATTTTAGATGGGATCCTATTTGCCAATGCAACTTTGAACTTATCAAGCAATACTGGGCTAACCCACCTATCTTGGCTCCCCCAATTGTATGAAGCTCTTATTGCAAGGCTCAAAATAGTAGTTGAGTGGAACATCATAGAACTAAAGGTCTTTGAAGACTTACAACTAATTATCAAGCAAGTCCTTGATGAGTATTAAACCAAGGATGATAAACTTCCTTACAAATAATTGGTTGATCAATTAAAACAACATTTTATTCAAATCCAATTTACACATTATCATAAATTACAAAACAAGGTTGCAGATGCCATGTCCACTATTGGTTCACTCTTGGACATCCCTTAGGAGGCCACACAGTATGAATTCTAAGTTGAGTAGCTACATGAGCCCGCATATGAGAATGATGAATCAACATGGGTATGCATCTTGGTTGGTTCCCAATCCCCATGGTACCACAAAATTTATGCTTACCTTAAAAATGGTATCATATCTCCTCATCTCATAAGAATCCAACACCAAAACCTTAAGAATAGAGCATCCTACTATATTATTGTAGGTAACACCTTATATCGTTGAGGTTACCATGATACTTTCTCTTGGTGTTTAGATCAAAATGAGGCTGCAATGGCTCTCAAAGAGGTACATGCTAGATTTTGTGGTGCTCACACAAGTAGTATAGTCCTAGCCAAAAGAATACTCAGAGTTGGATACTACTGGTGTAGTGCCCCACTCGAAGATCCTTAGAACAAGGATTCAATACAAGCCAAGATTAAAAAAAGTATGGATGCACATGAAAATCCACATACAAGGATCACAAAGATCATAATGAAAGACTAAAAAAACATCCAAACACCAATGGATCTCCAAATGCCACTATTGACCAAAATGACAACTCACGAAAGAACACAAATGATTTTAAATCTAAAATATTCTGAATTCAAAATCCAATGCCAAGGGATTCAAGAGCATCATAGAGGGTAGTCAAAACACTTATCAAAAACTTTTGAAGAAACCAAAAAGTGCATGCTACCTGCCCAAACAAGTTTTCCTAAGGACTGAGGTGACACTTTCATGCAGCACTGTGCGACACTTTCCAATATCGTACATCCTTTCTCAAGAGGTCATGCAATACTTTTAGGATTTAAATGAGACTTTTCCAAAGGTAGTATGATACTTTATAAGTATCATATGATGGTTCCATAAAGGGTATGTCATACTTTCCAATATTGCACAATAATTTCCTTTAGGCATACAATACTTTATAGTATTGCAAGATACTTCTTCTATGGGCATGCAATACTTTATAGTATCGCATGATACTTCTTCTATGGGCATGCAATACTTTAAAAATATTACCTAGTACTAGAACATTGTCACCCAGGAAATGCAAGAACACTCTAATGAACATTCTATAAAGCATAAAGAGAGTTAGAACCTCCACACTGGGGAGTACTAGATCCACAAGTTGAGGCTTGGACACTTGAGCACAAGAGTAGAAACACAGAAACTGCATCTAACCATCTAAACATAGTAGTAAAGAGAACATATTGAAAGAAACATCGTAGTGTACAAAAATAACTTTGCACTGAACAAAAATAACAAATCTCATGTGTGGTTCCTCCAAACTACAATAGCATCATGAGACCTCAAAGGCCCTAGCCATCCCTTGCATGTAACATCTCAAAGTTCCAACTTGATAGTCAAAGTTGTCTTATGAGGACATCACCATTAAAATATAATAACATCATAAGAATGGGAAATCTAACATGCTAAACCAATAAGAAATAGATACTCCAACTAAGTAATTCACATCATCTAATCATATGCTAAACATCATGCTAAATAAATGAATAAAACAACTAACATTATCTAAACATGATATATAGGCATTCTAGTGAAAACATACAACTAACATCATCTATACATGATATCTAAGCATTCTAATGAAAGCATAATTATAAGGAAGCATACTCTGAAAAATTGAATATACTAAGTGACATTAAGCACTAGTCACATTGGAATAATAGATTGTCTCTATACATCAGTCCCCAATAGTGGTATAGGTAGCTATGCCTCCCAACCATGTGAAACATGTAGGTTCACTCCCATTGTGTTGATAAAGATAACTATCTAACCAAAAACACACATAAAGAAAACATACATGGCTAACACTCATGCCAGATAGTAAGATCATTACAACCAAGATCATGAGACAATACAAGAACAATAGGTCATGGTTAGACACTCAATGGGTTAGTATGTAGGGGCTGACAACATGGAGAGTCACCTGGCATCAAATAGCCCAAGCTAGTATTGGTAGCTCACACTTCCCAATAGAAGGAGCATATCTAGAATCTTTTTATTATCTTAGTCTTATTAGCACCCAATATTTTATTTAGTTATCACTTGATTAAAACTTCAGCATGCCAACCCTTGGGAAATAGTAACTAGGCTACAAAAAAAGAAGCCCCCTCCATGGTGCTACCCTATCCTACCCATGCTCATCCAAAAATAAGTGCCCGTAGGCATACATATTCCTAACCCAACCCCAAATGATCATAACTCTTGGAAGTACCATGGAAGATTAGGCCTCACAAGTCACCCAAAAAATGCACACGCACATGCTCATGTGCGGTGTACCACCATCACAAAGATCATAACACAAGGACCGCATGAGAACACAAGAAAAAATATAACACTCAATCAAATATCAACTTAGGAGGATGGATGTGACATGAATCCCAATGCAACATAAAAGTACAAAAATGGTCTACTAACATCCTATGGATGATCTAAGTCTATGATCAACATCATGCCAAGAAAACCTAAGAAAACTAGGCATTACGTAAATTGTGGTAAAAACCCCAAAACTCAAAAAATTTGGAGATAAAACCCATTTGGTCTTAGGGAAAAAAAGCTACAATAATCCAATAAAATTCAAGTTCAGACAAGATATACAAAAATAGCCAACATAACAGTGAGAAACCCCAAACCCTCATCCTAAAAATTGGAAAAATATTCATACCTAACCAACTGGGTAGAACTAGCAAATGGAAATGGAGGGGAACACTAGTTGTCAACTTCCTAACAAGAAGCTACTAGAACCATAACTAGAAATGGAGCTGAAACAAAAAAATGGGAGAGCCCTACTTGATAGCAAAAGGGGTAGAAATAAAAATCAACTAGATAAAATAAATATCCTGTAGAAGCTACCAAAAACTGTGGCAAAACAAGGTCTCCCCAAGATGGATCCAATGAGACCAAACTTGCAAAGATTCTACACCTGTAGCTCTTACAATGAATAGAAACATAATCCTCCAGAAGAGGATTTTGGAAAAAGATCTCAAATTTGTAATTTGCAAAAGTGAGAAGTGAGGAATTAATTTCCTCTTTCAATACTTATTCACTTTTTGAGTGAATAAATGATTAGGGTAATTAACCATAGTTAAATACTAAATCAACCCAAACAAAAATAGGATATTCTAAGTTATTGGAATTCATCTATCAAAAATCTACTAGAACATAAAAATCAAATCAATTAAAGCCTAAAAACCCAAAAATCATAGAATTTTCTTTAAAACCTTTGCGACAATGTGATCCTCTAAATGAACAAACACATTCATGGGTCTAATCACATAATGAAATGAGTCTAGATTAAATCAAATCATTAGAAGGTTTAATTTAAAACATTTAAATAATATGCATCACCCATAAAAGGACGACATTGGCAAATATGAATAACTAAATCACTAACTCCATGTACCACTATCATGGATATAAATCCACACACTAAAACACATGATCAAGTGCAATTGCATATAATAACATAGCCGAAGCAATAAATGCATTAAATACCTAATTTAAGCATTTATTCAAATATATTGAAATAAGTCATTTACATCACTCATGTAGCATAAATAAGAAAGAATGAAGTAAATTACCATAGCATTTAATCCAACATATAATCATAATTAGAAATGTGTCCAAATACTGGATAACCAAATATCATAATACAACATATTGTCATCTCAAAATGGCATCAGCATGCAAATATGGTCAACTGCAATGTATGGTAATCTAACATCTATGATACTAAAATCAAAGTATAACATATGGCCCTTAGGTCATCTCAAATGCAGAAATAATAATAGGAGTACAAGTATCTCTCAAATCAAAATAAACAAGGTACAGATTGCAAACATGAGAGGCACTACAACTGGCCTACTCTAGAACATGATGCTTGTGACTTTGTCAAATAGTGTATATCTTATCAGTAGCATGCAAATTTAATACAAGCTCCTAGTCATGACCTTCAACCCATTGCACTATGATGCCCATTTACATGTCGAAGGTTTGACCTTGTAGGTTTTATCACATTTCTATCTTTAGAAGGTCACAAATGGATAATCACAACAATAGATTACTTCACCAAGTGGGTAGAAGTAGTCCTGCTTGTTACTGCCATAGGAGTTCAAGTTTCCAAGTTCATCCTTTATCATATTATGTCACTTTAGGATCCCTACCACCATTTTCTCAAACCATGGAGGTGATTTTGAAAACCTTAATATGGAAGAGTTGTGCATCTCCCTCTACATTCATTACCATTTTTCTAGCCCCTACTTCCCACAAGGTAAGGATCAAGCTGAGGAAACTTACAAAACCCTACTCAAGATCCTCAATAAAGTTGTCAATGATTTCAAACATGATTGGCATTTACAAATCAACCCTACCTTATGGGCTTACCATACCTCATTTCATACATCCATAGGAACAACTCCATATTCTCTAGTCTATGGTGTTAAAGAAGTCCTACCTATTGAATTTGTACTCCCATCCTTGTGCATTTCTTTGTGAGGACAAATATCAAATGAAGATTACAAAGTAGCTAGACACACACAACTAGACCTACTTGATGAAAAGAGGTAATAGGCCTGTAATAATCTCACTATCTATTAAAATCATCTCAAGCACAACTTCAACAAAAAGGTTCACCCATGGAAGTTTCAAGAAGGTGACATGGTCCTCAAAGAAAACATGAAAGTCCAAGAAGACTAAGAAAAGAAGGACAAGTTTGTGCCCACATGGCTTGGTCCATGTGTTGTCACAGCATCTTTTGGCTCTTGAGCCTATCAGTTATCAACCTTAGAAGGTAAAGTACTCAATGATCCCACAAACATCATTCACCTCAAAATTTTGTATGACTAAGCTCCTTAGTTTGTCTTGCCAATCCTGTGAAAAAACCAAAAAAATAAAAATATCTAAAAAAGAAAAAGAAATCAGCGTCCAAAGGTGAAAACTTGGAAATTCAAGTGCCTTGGATAGGTACCTTGGTGAAAACCTAGCAAATAGGTACCATGCGTGCTTAGCCTTCCCAATATCTATTAGTGATCTTCATCCATTCACTATCTCCCTCCATATCTTGTCGTCCATCTTCCCATTTTCCAAGGTGTTCCAATGATCCCATTAGCACACTATTGCTACTGCTATCTCTATCTGTAAGCTTGGAAATTAAAACAGAGTAGTGTATTATACCATGATTTTTTCCATGTGTATCATATCTATGTATCCTATCACGTATATCCTAAATCATATTTTATGTTCCACATGTATCATATCCATGTATGTAATCACATGTATCATAGCACACAAAGCTTCTCTCTTGTACCATATCCATGTATCATACCATTGGTAACTCTAGCACTAGTGTACTATATTAGATCTTTCACACTACATCCTCATCTTGAGCATTTTTTTTGGTTGTCCATATACCACTAGCCTTTTACTCTAAACCTTTTTATAAAAACCCTTGAACATATCTTTGTTTTTTTTTGTTATATATCCTCTTTTCCAGTCATCCCTAGTCTGGGTCATGCTTCAAAGACTGTAGCAAAATCCCTTGTCATCAAAGAGTTGTCCTAAGAAAGGTTATCATTTTCAAACTCATCATAAACTTCTAAATACTACCAAAAGGTCCTTGTAGGATGCATCCTTCCTCATGTATAATCTTGGTCCATCAGTATCTAGTCCTAGCAATCTCTTTGGCAAAAGGTTACTTTTTAATGGATTTATCATTTCTTTTGATACTGGATTTCACTTTTTAGTTCTTTAAGTATCTTTTCCAAGAAATTTGGTTGTTCCCTCCTCAAGGTCACCAAGATCTTTTATATCACGGTGTGCTACGATTGGGGCAAGTTGTGGATGATATTTTGATCAATTCCTTTTCTAATTGTTGTACACTCAATTTGTGTCACACTCTAAACCATTCTATCCAAGTTATTCCATGAGTTCAAAATGCTTGGATGTTGGCTTAGAGCTCCCTATCCATAGAGTACAAAAGAATATAATTCAAGCATGAAGGTTCTCAATTGAGCCATAGAGATACTCTTCTTGCTAGTAAACCATGCAATTGGAGGTTCTAAAGATGAGATGCAAGAATGCAAATATCCACAAGGAACTCCTCAAGGATGCAATGCAAATGTAGATTAAACTATATGAGTATGCAAAGTGTAGCTATCTTAACAAGAATGAAAGTATTATAAGATCCAAGATAATTACTAACGGAGTTAGATTATAGAAAAAGAGAAACTAAGATACATGCAATATGGTTCTAAGCTAGTATGTGATGGATGAGAGAATGAGATGAGAAATAGAAGTTCTCCACAATAGCTCTTCAAGCATTCAAATGATAAACTTGTAACATAACAATACTCAAGGGTGTGGATCCTTTGAGGGGGAAAGCTCTCTCTCTTTCTAAAGCCATATATATAGTAGAGTCAAGGTCAAGATGCTGGAAGATCAAGGGTGGAGTTTGAAAATGAGGTTGATCCATTTGCACACACAAGTCAAACAATAAAAAAGAAGTTGACTTCCCATATAAGACAAAAGTCACAAAGCCTTTTCTTTTAATTTGCATAATATAAAAAGGGCTTTATGTGTGCATATTAAGTGGGTTAGAAGAATGGGGTCTTTTATTTAATTAAAAGGGGACATGTTATTTTAATCAAATAGTGGACTTAGGATAGCATAGTCAAACTATAGGTTATAATAAAATTAATTTATTATTAGCAATTTGGTCTAGGTAAATGATGAAATAATTTAGCCAAAATGTTGAGAAGGGGTTAATAGTCTAGGTGACCATTTTTAGGTGATTAAATTTGCCCCTCTTTGACTAATGTGTGATCGATGTGGGAACACATTATGTCAAAGAGAGTAGAAGCCAAGTAGGTAGCAATAGATAGAGTTGTTTGACTTCAAAGAATCAAATACAGAAAGAGATAGCTTGTCTTGAATGTACAGCCTGATAGCAGTAGTACTAAACACTAGGAAAGTGATGATGCCAGAATTCAAGAAGAATGCTAACATCAAGAAAAGTAGATAGATCGAGAGCAAATGAAAAGATAAAATATATGCTCCTAAGAAATAGAGAGTTGTAGCAAGCGATGATAGAGTATTTCTACCCCCTTGGAATCAAAATTGAAATGAGATAAGGGAAATGCAAAAATGAGCTAGATATGAACAAATCAAGATGTTGAAAATTCCATGATGACAAATATATGATTAGAATTAAAGATTGACTATAAAGCAGTCATAGAATGCCCTAGTTTGACTAGAGTTAACCACGAATGATAAAGTACAAAAATTAGGTCAAATCAAGAAAAAAGATGATTTAGAGATGAAGGTTGCAAATTGAAGTAGACATGAAGCATGGAAATGGTGAAGACATGGAGAAATAAAGATGCCCCAGTAAAGATTCAAAGATTAGACTTCAAAAGGTCAGATAAATACATAGCAGAAGGTAGAATTTTGACTATCAAGATGAACTCAAATTTCAATTTCAATCTTGAAAATGAATCTAGGATGTTGAAATGAGATAAGAGGCTCAAGTGGGTAGATAAATGTGATGATAAGATTAAAAATTTATATGAAATGATAGCAAAGAGGTGAAGCTAAAGATCAAGAGGATGAAAAGGCATGACTGTGAAGAAAGGAAAGTCAATGTGAAAGTAGTTAGCTGATATGTCCAAGAAAAGATGAAGGGAGAGCTCTCCCCATATGAAAAGAATGAACTAATATGCTAGAAAAATGATCCTATAATGAAAACTAATATACAAATTGGTTTACCAGTAAGGAATAGATAACATTTAGACTTTAATTTTATCATTGAGCATTTATTAGGGACATCATGAGATCATACAATCATCACTGGTATAACTATGAAGATATGAATATGATTGAAATTATATAGGTGTGTGGAAATCCAATTTAAGTATCAGAGACATGTAAGTCAAGACAAATACATGATTAGATTCCCTAAGTTTAGTGTAGTGAGATACCTGTATCAAGACATAAGTATCAGGATAACCCTCGAGTGTGGTCTTGCAAAGTAGGTCCAAAGTGTCATGTAGGACAAGCATGAATGCTCTAAACACCTTAGACTAACAAAGTATATCCAAAAGTAGAAAGCAAGAAAAACATGCCCCATGCCCTCAGTCTTCTAGTTCATGACATCCTTAAAAGACTATTATAGGGAACACTCAACAAAAAAATTATCATAAAAAAAACACAAAGAAAGATCAATTTCATCATAGCTTAGTAGTTTAGATATTTTAGTGCGTGAGTGTAAGTCACTTGGCCATTTCTTTAAGACTTGATTCTGATAATGGGAAATATTGTGATATCTGAGATTGTAGGTAGAGTATCTAAAAAGTGTTGTGAAACACTTGATGTCAAGTGTAGGTAGTGTTGAAAACACTATTTGGAAGACACTATCAAATAGAAATTGCCTTGTGCAAGAAAATCCTTGATAAGCTAGACAAGCAATGCCCCCTAGACTATGAAAAGAGTTAATTCTAAGATAGGCAAGGCAAGATAGAATAGTAAAGTGGGTGAGAAATGAATGTGCAACAAGTCTAATAGACATAGGTGCAAGGAACATTTTTGTTATTTTAAGTATTCAGGAATAATCTTTGACTAAGATGCTCATTTTTTCAAGACGTTTAATATTTTTTAGGATTTTTTCAGCATCATATATGGTTTTGTACAAGATAGCTAAGATATAAGCCTCTAAGCATAGAAATTCGTCAAATGTAGGACATTGATGGGCTCTACAAGTTCTTCCCCTTTGGGAGTAGACAATTGATAAGCTCCAGACCCAAATCATGTTGTGATAATGTACAAACCTAACCAATTAGATCCAAACTTTCTCTTCTGCTCTCTGTGTTGCTATTTCTTTGGATTCTCTCTAAGCACAAGTTCACCTAATTATAACTAATGAGGATGAAATTTAATTATAATGAGTAGACATGCACTTTTGATAAGCCCTCATGTGATCAAAAGTAGCCTTACAATGTTCATCAAGAGTTTCAAGTTCCTATACTCGCATAGCTCTATGGTCATCATCAGTTATCAGCCCATGTAAGGAGACTCGCAAGGATGGTATCTCAACTTCTAATGGGAGAACAACCTTAGATCCATAGACTAAAGAAAAAGGTGTGGCCCCTGTAGGAGTATAGATTGTAGTTCTATAGGCCCAAAGTGTCTAATTTATCTATAAGTTCCAGTCTTTCCCAGACTTGTGAACCATTTGGTGTAATATTTTTAGCAATGTTTTGTTGGAGGCCTCAACTTGGCTGTTCCCTTGAGGGTAGTAAATAGAGGACCAATTTTGTTTGATTCTAAATTTCTTGGATAGATGTTTAAAGTCCTTGTTCTTGAATTATTCTCCATTATCCATTACAATGGAGGAAGGAATGCCATAATGAAAAATTATGTGATTCAGTATAAATAGGGCAACATGTTTTCCTATAGCACCAGATAGTGGCACAACCTCAATCCATTTCGTAAAATACTCAATTATTGTGATGATGAACTTGTGACCACTAGATTAACTTGCATGAGTTTTTCCTACTAACTCAAAGGCCCATTGCTGAAATGGCCAATATGTCATAGAGGGAATCAACTCATGACTTGGAGCATGAAATAGGTTGCCATGAAGTTGATATTTCTTGTAGGGCTTAGTGCAACAAATAGCATCATCTTGCATGTTTTGCTAGTAATAACCCACCCTATGTAGTTTTTGAGCAAGTGTAAGGACATTAGAATGTGCCGCACAAATTTCATCATGGACTTCAGCTAGCACCTTTTCAGACTCTTCTAGCTCTAAAAGCCTAAGCAATGTTTCATCTAGACTCTTCCTATACAAGTCACTAGAGACCAAAGTGTAATGTGAAGCATTCTAGAGGAGTTGGCATTTTTGGTTGTGTGTGAGGATTTCAAGAATAACCTAATCATGTAGGTGAGAGAAGATGTCTACATAGTGGGAGGAATCATGACCTACAATAGTGCAGATCACATAGTTATCCAAGGAATCATAGGCAGGATGATGTAGTTCTTCCATGAACAACTCAAATCACAATTCATGTTCTTGTACTTGGAGGATAGATGTGTGTGTAGCCATAGCATTGACAACCTTGTTTTTTGCTCGAGGAATTTGCTAGAATGTCACAAAAGTGAAATAGTTCCTTAGAGTGTCGATCAACTTCTTGTAAGGTATCAACTTGTCATCCTTTGTTTGATATTCATTATTCACTTGATTTATAACAATTTGGGAATCTCCATAGACATGCAATTCAATGATTCTCCATTCAAGATTCATTTTGATCCTATTTGTTAATGCCTCATATTCTGCAATGTTGTTTGTGCAAGGGAATAAGAGTTTGAAGGATTTTGGTATTGTATAACCATGAGGGAAAAATAAACAAGACACTTGCTCTAGCCCCATTCTATGTATTAGAACTATCAAAGAAAATTTTCCAATTTTGCTCAATGATGCACATAATTGAGGCATTTAAAAACTCAATTTGCATGGTTATTGTATCCTCTAGTGGAAAAGCAACCAATTGGTTAGCTATGGCCTGCCCCTTGATGGCTTTATGTTCGACATACTGAATGTCAAATTTAGAAAGTATCATCACCCATTTAGCAAGACGACTGGTAAGCATAACTTTGCACAACAAATAAATTTTAGAGGATTGATTTTAGTAATAAGGTGAACTGTATATGCCGACATGTAATGTCAAAATTTTTGAGAAGCTAAGACCACTGCAAGGCATCCTTTTTCAATATTGATGTAGTTCATTTTTCAAGCCACCAAAGTTTGATTGATGTAATATATAGCACATTCTTTACCAATCTCATCACTTTGTGCTAATAATGCTCCAAGAGAAGAAGTTGTAGCTGAGATGTACAAAATCAAAAGTCTTCCCAGAAAGGGGGGCATCAAAAGTAGAGGTTTAGCTAAGTACCCTCTGATTTGGTCTAGACTTTGTTGACAATATTCATTCTAGATATGAGTAGAGCCTTTATGCAAATTCTTGTTAAAAGATTGAGTTTTATTAGCAAATTGAAAAATGAATCTTTTAATGGATTATAGACTTCTAAGTTAACTGATATTTCTTGGTGGAGGAATTTCCATGATAGCTTGGAATTTTTTAGGATCAACCTCAATGCATTTTGCTGATATAATGTAGCATAGGAATTTTCTAGAAGTGACACCAAAGTCACATTTTTTTGGGTTCAGCCTAAGTTGAAATTGTTCCATACAGTCCAATATTAGACTAAGGTCTTCAATGTGTATCTCATTTTCTAGATTTAGTCAGTGTGTCATCAACACAGTCTTCCATATTTTTATATATCATATCATGGAAGATGGTGGTCATTTCTCTTTGATAGGTAGCACCAGTATTTTTGAGCCCAAATGGCATAACATTCCAGTAGAAGGTGCCCCAAGCACATGTAAAGCTATCTTTTCTTGATCAACTGGAGTAATCTTAATTTGGTTATACCCAAAAAAGGAATCCATGAGGGAGTACATTTCATAACCCATTGTCATGTCCACTATCATGTCTATAATTGGTAGTGGAAAGTAATCCTTGGGGCATGGATTTTTTAGATCTTTGGAATCATTACAAACTCAAATGGATTTATCATTTTTAGATATAGGCACCATGTTGGAAATCCATATAGCATAATCAATAGCTCTGATAAAGTTTTCACTCAGGAGTTTTTCCAACTCATCTTTGACCAAGATGGTCACATGTGGATGCATATTTCTTTTTTTTTGTTTGAAATGTTTTACACCATGAGAGATAGATAAATGATGCATGATAAGGTTTATGTCAAGTCCTGGTATATTTGAGTACATCCATGAAAAATTGATCTTCTTGTCTTGAAAGAATTTGGAAGAATTCTCCTTTTCTTTAGTTGATAGTGATTGAGCCACATGGATAATTTTAGGAGATTCCTCTATCCCCAAGTTGATAGGCTATGTAGGTTCTATAAGAACCAAAGATGTGTCCTAAAAATAGCTTGGTAGACTACCAAGTACCTCATTTGTAGGCACCTCAAGGAGGTTTTTACCATTGGATACATCTTTGTTTTTACTTTTTTTAGGTTTAGATACCACCATAAAGTGGTTTTAACCATCTAACTATCTATTTTTTCTCTTAATTTTATGTTTGAGGTACTTGATATTTGATTTTGTCATGTTAACTACAGGTTCGCTAGTGGAAGAAGTGATGGATTCGATGGCATTTAGTAGCAAGTGATCTCATAGTCATTTTGAAAGGATGGTATCTCAGGTCTTTGGTTTTGAACTAACCAATATATAAGATCATGATAAATCAAGGAGAGTGATGTGGAAGATTCAAGGTTGTTAATACAAAAAGAGTCACCTTTGGTGACATGTGAATTCGAGCCTATAGTGAACATTGCAAAGGAATCTAGATCAGGAATAGACCTAGAGGGACTAGTGTGATCCACTAAAGTAGTTTGTGAGCCAAACTCATCTGACCCTATACTAGACTTGTCGACTACATTTATTTGGGTTGCATAGGTGTGAATGAAATCCACCCCTATTCCACAAGATGCATCTGATAGGCTTTCCCATTCATACTCACAAGAGCTTATACTCTGGTCTCTACCAATTAAGAAAATAATGTTTTGTCTGATCCTTCCTCTATTTATATCTTCATGGTTAAATTTATTTTGTTCCTATTGTCAAGAAGTAGAAGTGTCAGCATCATTGTGAGTATTTAGTGATTCTTCTCCCCAAAGGAGAGAAGTGATAGGCATAAAATCCTCATCTTGCAAAGTAGTAGCAACAATGGGAGGATCATCATCCTCTAATTTTCTATGGGTACTCTTCTATCAAATGTTGGTATGTCATCTTCTAGCCCAAAACCTAGGCTGGCAGTATCTCGAGTGTCATGACCTTGAGTACGACTTAAAGGTTCGACTAGAGATTTTTTGTTACTAGTTAAGGACTCTTGGCCCTAATAGCCCATGTTTGCAATAATTTTATAACTTTTGCCATAGCATTTAGGAGAGATGGGAGTAGTGGTTGTGACTTCCTCCTCATCTTCCTCTTCCCTATAGATCTAATAGTTGATTGCTTGTTCTTCTTTTTGTACTTCTAGGGAAACTAAGGATTATACAAAGGTGCCAAAAAGAGTCATTGTAGAATCTTTTGGATCCTAATTTAAAAGTGATTATTATTACCAATAGACAACAAAATTTATTATACCTAGAGGTAGCTAATGCTGATATTTAGCATAATAAACTATATCTTTGGGCCAACTTCACAAAGCACAAATGCTTCCTTCACTTTTGACTCTACAAGACCAAGGTGGGAGTACCTTAGGGTTTCTAATATTTACCTGAATCTTATCCTTAATCCACAAAAAAACTATAGATATGGTCCAATTTCTCTAATAAAATGTAGAACAAAGATGAGCTACAACACCTAATGATAACTCATGAATTCCCACAGATTAGATGATGACCACTCTTATACACTTGATATAATACTTGATTGATTTAAATTTGAACATAAATTGGATATATGTAGAAAAATTTACTTCACTTTGCTTCTGATTTATATGACTAGTACCTTACCCATTGTTGCACAGAGTCCGTTATCAATAGGGGATCTAATTTAGATAACTTGTAAATGAACTATATTAGTTATGATCATCAATTTCCATTCTTATGAAATATCCTTCTTATAAACTCACAGACCCTACAGATTCGTTGAAGCACCTCCTTAATTCTTTGAATTAAAAATAACAATAGAATCCACATACAATCTATCTAGATTGCATTCAACCAATTCAACCTTGTTTAACTGATCTCAAAATAAGAAAATTCATAAGATGGAGACAGAGATTGACAACACAAATGTAGTGTAAATGCCCTTTTGTATTATCCTTTTGAAAGATTGATACAATAACTGATAGAAACTCAAAATATAATACTAGTTTTTCCATTGACATCAAAACATTAGAAACTTGCAAAGCTAAAACATAAACTCGAAAGTCTATACATAAGATTGGACCGATTTTACTTTTGAACATGGAAAAATTACAATATTCATCGACCCATTCTCTGACCTTGCGATCTCAACTTTATAATGAGATGCAATAAGCTTCAGGTACTAAGAAATGACATCTGTCTAAAAGATACATTATTGCTAACACAAAAGACAAAGAAAAATGAAACAAGAAAACTTCATATTACAATATTCATTTATGGGACCACTTTTATGTTCCACCTATTGTCATGCTTTCTTTCTCTAAAAAGAGCTAATGATTGGCCTTTTTTTTCTATTCTGAATCCACAGAATATGTGGCCATCAAGTGTGCTAGTGATATATCTGGCTCTGATCTCTACAAGTTCACTTCAATTTAGGGATCTCCACTTGCCTCATCATGTACTATTAAAATGAGAGTTATATCTAGGCATGCTTCTGCCACATCATTAGTTGGGATGACAATGCTTTCCACCAAGGTTGGTTGTTCTCCTCTGTCTTCTTCTACATGCACTAATGTGTCACACTAATGGCTTTTATCAAGGTCCACATCATTAGCAACTATCTCTATTTGTTTGGAATGGACAAAATCATCCATCCATTTGTTGAAAACTATGTTCTTAGGCCAAACAAAGCTCAAGATTTCTCTTTTCTTTTTAACCACCCAATCCCCTAATTGGTATATTTCAACAAATTATTTTTTGAGAGAATTGTAAAATATTTGCACTTTAACAAACTCTTCATTTTTCATTGCCCATAGCACATGTCCTTCTTCATTGCTGACTCCAGTTATTCTTTGGCACAATAAATCATTCAATTATTTTCCCCACTCCTTTCTTTCTTTTATTATATCAATCTATTTGAGTGCCTGGGGAAAAAAGATCAAATTTCTCATCGAAATCCCTAGAGAAGAAATTTTTTACTCTTCTTTGCAATGCCTACTTTTTATTTTAAAAATTGGATAGATTTACACTTCTTTGTAATGCCTGATTTTTATTTTTAATATCAAATAGATCATTAGTTAAATCAAAAGTTTTTCTATCTGTTCATGGAATGAGTCAATAACTGAAGTGCATAAAAGGGTGACATCCTTATCCCTTTCCTCCCATTTACTTATTATAGGTTTGAAGACCTCCTCAACATCTTTAATTTCTCTCCACATATTAAAAATGTTCACTAACTACTCATAGAATGTAGGCCAATCAATCTTATCTACTAGAAATAAAATTGCTTTTTTGAGTTTTTCACTATATTGATATGTCAATTCATCTTGTAAGGCTTTTAGCTTACTATTTTCTTCCTCTAACTCATTAGCAGGATAAAAATCTACCCTTTGTGGAGTATTAGGGATCTCAATGAAAGGAGTAGGTCTAGGAGATTCCATTGAAAGGTGAGGATAAGTAATTTGTGGCCTAGTAGATTTTCCCACTAGTTTATTTTTAAGTTCATTTCTTGTTTGAACTGCTTTATCATATGCAACCAAAAATTTCTCATATTTGTCTTGTAATTCTAGCCTTTCTCTCTAATCTCTCTTAGAAATGGTTAAATTCAAGTTAGATACACCAACAGCCCAATGTGTAGCTTCTACATTAGTTTTATCTTCTACTCTCTTCAAATTATGTTGCCTATTAACCTAGTATCATCTGACTGTAAGGAACTAGTCCTAGATCTCTTTCTTATTGATCAAATGACTAATGCAACCTAGTCCTCACTAAATTTGGCACCTTTTATTTCCTTCTTATACTGATCCTCTCTACTCAATCTACCTACAAAAGAATTAAAAACTAGAGCATCTCCTATATCCCAATTTGATAACAATAAGATACCAAATGATTTTACCATTTGTCTCCCCTCTTGAAGGGTCATACTTTGGAATTCTTACATCATTTCTCCTTTGATGTGATTCTATACATATACCTCCTCCATTTCTAGATGCTCTATTTTCAACTTATTGCATATCTCCTCAAACAATCTCATGTTGATTCTCCTGGAAAATTGGCAGATTGCTCTTATTTTAACAAAATTATCATTAGATAAAAATTCATGACTAGCCTTCTTAATCATAGGATCTAATTCTTCAACTCTATAATCTGCCACTGTCAACTCAAAGCTTGTCATTGGAGGTTCCTATAGATTACCCTCTTCTAATTTAGCCTGTGTGATGAATATTTCCCGTTGGGATCCTAGCTGCTCCATTTTCTCCTTGGTGATATGTTCATCTCCAATTTGTAGTGGGGATTGTGTGGGTGAATATTCTTCAACTTGGGGTGCTTGTTCGCTTATTATCTTTTGCATTTTAGGTGAGGGTTTATCAAGTCTTTCTTCTAGGGATATACTAGTCTATCCCACTATCCATGTCCCCTTATCTATAGTATCCCTTTTATTTGAATCACATCATAGCTAGGCCTTTTTTGGATAATCAGCTTCCCTATTCCTACTATGGGAGTGAATGCCAATCTTCTCATGACCTCTCTAGCTTTGTTTGGAAACGAATTGATAAAAAATTGGTCCCTTTCATTCATTTTCTCCATGATCTTAGGGAAAGTAAGCATGAGTTTATTTATTCTATTTGCCTCTATTTTTCATTACCCAGAGGCTTGTAATCTTTATCAAAACAATGAATGAATTAAAAAACTCTGGAGAAAACTCTAAATTTATCTTTCTTAATCTCTCGCTCTCGTAGAGAAAACTCATTCCTTATTATGTCTTTAGGGAAATTAGGTTGATGTTTTTGGAAACCAATTTTAGCCCTTAATCTAAGAAGATTATTAAAAAATCCCTCAAAATCACAAAAATGGGGATGAGAAAAACCCATTTTTTACTTATCCAAGAATTTATACAAAAGCAACCATCCACTTTTTGTGATTATGAAATGGTGGGCTACAACACATGTAGAGAAAATTGAGCCTTTACCTCTTCTTACCAAATATGCTTCCACTAATCCTCTTAGCTACCATAATATCTTAACTATCCCTACTTTCAAAGGTACCTGGTAGGACAATACATGGGGAGCCCCTTCAAAGCCGTAAACCCTAAAAACTCTTGAAATATGGTATGGTATCATATCAGCCCAATTATGTGACACTTTTAAATTAGAGGGATTATCCATTGGTCTAACAAAATTCAATAATGCCCTAGGGATTCTAGGATTGTCCCTTAATAAGAGGCTTCTCAATTTGGAGGTGAAATATCAGTCAAACCTAACAAAACTAACATTTTCATCATCTCTAGTCATATCAGCACTCCACAACTGGACTAGCATAGCTTCCCCTTCATTTTCTCTGTTTAAAACCATCTCCTTCCCAAAATATATTGCACCCTTAAACAAAAACATATGCATTAATAATGAGTAATGACCAAAAGTCTTTTCTACTTTTCTCTTGACAATTCCAACCAGCCCTACATGGATTTCTTCTACTATATAAGATGCAAAATCAAAAACAATATCCACACCAAAAGAAGAAATCTGAGCCATCATATACATGAAGTTGATTTGCATAAAACTTTTCTCATCCTCACCAAAGACTTTACACAAGGTCATATATATTTCTAAAGCCCTAGAGGTGAAGAATTCCTTCTTAAAAGTCTCTCTTATATAGGCTGTGACCAATGGCAAATTTCCAATTGAAGCCAAATGTGCTCTCAGTGCACCTTTTTTGATCATTTCCTTCTTTGATAGGTATTCCTTTTCTAGTCCTAGTAGGTTAATGGTTACATGGTAATCTAACAAGGGCTCTAAACCAAAGACCTTTCAAATTTCTTCAACACTAATGCTCATCAGTCACTCACCTTCTAATCTTCTTACTACTCTGACAAAAGAGTCATAGTTTTGGGCAATAGCCATGAGTAGATCAACATCCACAAATATAGCAGGGACAACTAATTTTCCCAAGTCAAAATTCCAAATATTCCAATGGAGAGCAAACAAATTTCTCTCTGAGAACCATTTTCTAAAGAGAAAAGGCCCTGATTGGTAGTATTTGCATCCCTAATCCAATTTCATCTATCATATAAACCATCTATAATCTTGAGCCTAGGGTTTACTAAAATTAACTTCTTCATTTGGTCAAACTCACTAATAGAATCAGGCAATAACTTAGTAGGTCATCATGTATGTTCCTATTAACATAATATACTTATCCTTCAAATACTTTCTTTGGAGGCATAATGGATAAAAATTGTAGAATACTAGAAAGCTTGATATATAGTGGACTTGAGAAACTTACTTGGTTCTTTGCTACTCTCTTATTGCAATTCTATAATACACTATGATTACAAGAAATTCTTTCGAATTCGAATCACACTAAGCACAATTTCTTAATGGCTCTGAGCTCTCTAGAAATCTAAAAATTTATTCACTTGGAGAAGAAATGGCAAAAATCTGTAATATACTTTGTTTCTAGTTTGCACGGGGAGTCTTCGTTCTTCATAAATTAATTGTAAAGAAAAAATAGGGTGGCATCACCTTTTTTTTTTAAACACACCGTTGATAGTAAAAAATCTAACGATCAAGGAGTAAGATCATAGATGATTCATTTTTCTACTTGCTAGGTTAGTAGTCAATCCAATAGAATTTCTCCATTTAAGCCTTTCCCTTTGCCACTAGTAATTTGATTTGGACCTACTAACGCTCATGGATATGTGTTGCATTCTCGTTGTGTCATTATACCTAAATATTGATCAACTTTTCATAGTGACTTGGTGCAAACCCTTGATGCGCTTTTAATCACATGGTGAAGATTTTTTAATAACTTTACTCAAACTATGATGGGTCCATATGCTTTCCCTTTGGTTTCCATTTTGCATTAGATAAACATCTAGCAGGTGTCCATAGTGACTTGTCACCTACCATTGATATATTTTCAATCTAACAGCTTTGATTTATCATTTGCCTTTCCTTTGAGTGTGAATCCACGTAGCAGATGACAAGATGTCACTTTAACATACTGGCAAGGCCTTTTTACTAATTAATCTTTTGACATTGCTTTTTTAGGTTCCACCATGTTTTAACTTAATGGGAAGGCACTATGTCGTTACCGATGAAGATGATGAATTTCCTAGTCATGACATAGCGACTACCATGTTCCTTGAAAGAATCTGGCACAAAGAAGATGCACATTCTTATTACTATTTATTTCATTCATTACTTTTTGACATCCCATAAAAGTTACATGGCTCATTTATGATGAAGCATTCTTATGGTGCCTACACATGTTAATCATATCACTTTTCATTTTTATAGGAAGGCGCTATGTTGTTACCAGTGAGAATGATGAATTTCCTATTCATGACATAGCGACTACCATAATCTTGCAGAAAACCATCACTATGAAGAACAAAATGGCCAATTCTTACTTTAATCTCTTCTTTACTATGCCTGACACACCTGACAACCCACCATGTTGGCAAAGCTTATTTAGGGCTGCAAGATCCTAGCACCGTATCTATTTTTGGTCTCACCATGATTCACTTTTGTAGGAAGATGGTATGTCATTACTAGTGAGACCTTTCCATTTTTTGGTCATGACATAGTGACCACCATCAATTTTGGAAGATCCTACAGTTTCAATAAAACATGAAAAAATTATATTAAACATTAGCTGGGTCCCAAGTCTAACACTAAAATTGGTCGCTATGTCGCATAAGATGAAGTGATCAAAATCTTTCAATGTGATATAACAACCACCATAGATCTTACAAAGATCTGATGGTGCAAGATTTTTTGGATTTATGGCGTCCAAAGAAAATCCCAAAGGGCTATTGCCAATTATGACCCCCCCTTTTTTTTAAATGATTTTCTCCCACTCAACTAAGAGGTGACAATTTTATGACCTAAAAGGCTTATTTTATTGCACAAATTGTGTTTAGAATAGGATCTTTCTTAGGGTTAAAACAATTTTTGGTAAGACTAAACTCTAACTTGTAGGACACCTATATGCCTTTCTAATTTTCATTCTTTTTTTTAGGAAAATCTTTGCATTGTGGAAAATTAGACCATTAGTGACTCTGTCTAGGGATGATAGACTACCTGTGTCTATGCAAGAATTTAGAATATTTGGTAGTGTAGAGCACACACTTGATAAAGAACAACAACTTGCGAGATAAAAACTACACAAGAAAATAGTATCCACAAGGGCTATACAAGAGACAAAGAGGATTTACAGAATTTATAGGGAAACCCTAGATTATTGCTCATGGAAACAAAGATATTTTAAGAAAGATACCTCTTCAAGAATTGTCAATGAACTGGAAATTCAAGAATACCTCCAGTTAAATCTTTAAGATAATATGAATCTTCACCATTTTTTTCATAAATATTATATGGGCCAAGCTAGATAAAGTCGAACCTACCATGCTTGCCTTTATCTTCTATTTTGGCATTCCACATTAGCACCATACCAAATATTTCAGATTTCTTTTCCACAACTCTCTTTCCATATAGATGTTTCATCTGTGACTGCAACTTTGCATTTTGAGTAGAGGAATCTCTTCTTGTCTCTTCTAGTTGCAAGATATCATCCATCTTGAGTTGCATTTCATCAACAATATCCTCTTCATAAATTTGAACAAATTTATACATTTCCTTTAAGTTGTTTTGTGGAAGCCTAGCTTGTATGCCATAAACTAAATCAAATGGAGGACATCCAATAGCCTTTTTCATAGTAACCCTATTAGCCCACAAGGTTAATGGCAATTTTTAATCCAAGGCTTTTTTGTTTTCTCCTAGAATCCTTTGAATAATTTTTAATATGCTCTTATTGCTTGATTCTTCTTGACCATTCTCTTGGGGATGGTAAGGTGAAGATGTGCAATGTATAATGCTATATCTCTTGCAAAATTCTTTATACTCCTTAGATCTAAAGCACATAGCTTTATATATTACAATCTTCTATGGGCATCCAAACCTAGTTATGATGTTATTTAGAATAAATTTAGTCACTACTTGTTGCATTCTTAGTGGGAATTGCTTCAACCCACTTAGTAAAATAGTTAGTAGCTACCAGGATCCAGGAATGTCCACCACTAGGCATTTTTGAAATTTCTTCGATGAAATCAATCCCTTGTTGTGGAAATGATGTTTGTACTCCAACAAGTTTTAATGGAAAATTTCCAGAGAATTTTAGCTTTCCACTAAATCTCTGACAAGCATCACATGTTTTAACAAATTCATGGGCATCTTTGAAAAGTGTTGGCCACCAAAAACCAAATCTGAGGACTTTGTGAGCTGTAGTCTTATCCATGTAATGACCTCCATAGACACCTTCATTCATATCTCTTAAAAAAATTTCAGACTCACTTTCATCTATACACTTCAAAAGAACCCCTTCCATATCCCTCCACCATAACTACCCCTATACTATGACATATCTTATAGCTTGTAATTTTAGGGATCTTTTTTGGTTGTCTGTTAATCATGGTGGGGATTTCATATTTTGTAAATAATAAATCACATCTCTATACCAATCAAAAGCATCCATGTCACAGAGACTTTCCTTGTAGTTATGATCACATTGGTTAATTTTTTTTACCTCTAATTTTTCTTTGGTCATTAATCTAACCAAGCGTTGTCCTCTAACCAATTTGGTAATCTGAATATCAATATTGAATTCTTGTATTATGTTAATCCACCTGCACCTTCTACTAGATACCTCTTGTTGTGAAAAGATGTCCTTAACAATAGCAATGGGGAAAAATGTAATAATAGTTGCTCCCATTAGATAACACCTAAAGGTTTTCACTCCTTTCACTGGTGCATAAGCTTATTTCTCATTAATATCATACTTCAATTCTGTTGCCTGTAATGATTTTCTAAAAAATGCAATAGGTTGTTTATAGCCTTCTTCATTTATTTTTGTAGTAATATTGCAGCAATAGTGTGAAATGAAGCAAAAGAAAATATATGCATTGAACTGTCATAATTTGGTGTCCTAAGAATAGGTGCATCCTTAATAGCTTGCTTAATCTTTTGGAATGCCACACTAGGCTCACCATCCCACTCAATTTTAGATCCTTTCTTTAACATTTTTTATATAGGCCTACTAATTTCTATAAAATTAGTCACAAACCTTCTAAGAAAATTGATTTTCCTGAAAAATGACTGAATTCCTTTAACACTTTTAGGCTTCTAAATTTTATCTATTGCTTCTAGTCTTTTAGGATCAATCCTTCATGTTTTCCACCCAAATGCCCTAAAATCTTACCCTCAATAACACCAAAGTTACACTTCCTAGGATTCAAAGAAATACCATACTTAAGAGATTTGATAAATACATTTTCCAAATGCATGCAATGATCATTCTCATCCTTTAAATAGGAAATTAAGTCATCCTGATACACACCTAAAAATTTATCAAAAATATCTGCAAATGCCACATCCATTGCATGTTGAAAAGTAGCCCCATCATTAGTAAGTCCAAAAGGCATTCTGACATACACATAGTACCCAATGGAGTGGTAAAGGTAGTCTTAAACTATTCTAATTCTTTAACAACCACTTGATTGTATCCTGAAAAATCCATCCATCATGGATATAAGTTTAGCACCAGTGACCTTTTGCAACATAGCCTCCATATTTGGAAAGCCATAAATATCCTTTAATGAATATATCTTAAGATTCTTGAAGTCAACACATAACCTTATATCTCCACTCTTCTTCCTAACAGGGACTAAATTAGATACCTAAGATGAATGCCTAATAGGTTTTATGATTCTTTTATCCCTTAACTTCATTAGCTCCTCTTGCATTTTGGGGGCAAGAGTTGGGTTAATAGGTCTCTGTTTCTACCTAAAAGGCTTAGCATCTAGCTTCAATGGGATCTCATGCTGAAACAGATCCTCTCTATAAGCCTTAAGGTCATTATATGCCCATACAAACACATGTCTATATTTCCTTAGCAAATTAATCAAACCATGTCTTATTTTAGGAGACAACTTTCTACAAATGTATACCTTCTTCGGCATCTCTTTAGTTCCTAAATTTAGCTCCTCTAGATCCTTAGCATTATATTCTTTAGTATCCATTTTAGACCTATCTTGATTATTAAAAATAGTTTCTAAAATAAGTAATCCCCTTGGGATTTTGATAGTTTTCAATTGCACAACCTCTCGTCCAAAGACAGTAGCTCTTCCATCTATGTTCTCCACATAGGCTACACAATCAACTTCCTAACCTGATAATATATTCTCACAATTTAAAAATCTTAAAATGTCTCCATCTTCTTCAAATACTTGCCAATTCTAGATATTATTAGGAACAAAAAGCCTACTTTGGATTTCAACCTTGGATATACTAGAAAATGTAATTTCATTAGATTTTATTGCCATATTCGCTAGCAAGTCCGTCATCTTGTTATTAGTCCTATCTTTCCAAACTATTCCAAATGCATCAAAGAATTCAATCATATCCCACACAACATTTCTATATTGCTTTAGTCTCTTATTTTTTGACACATAAACATTTCTCACTTGGGATACAACTAGCTTAGAATCTCCCATGACATGTAAGCATTTTATCCCATGTTTATAGGCTAACCTGAGTCCTAACAACAAGGCCTCATACTCTGCTTTATTGTTAGTGCAAGGGAAAATCAATGTAAAAGAAAAAAATTACGTTACCCCTATAGGATAAATTAGTAAAATACCTATACCAAATCCATCTTTGTAGTAGACACCATCAAAAAAGAGAGTCCACAAATCACCTTCGTCTATCTTTGTATCAACTTCTGCTTCCATCTATGATTTATGTTTATCCTTTTTCAAAATCAAAACCTTAGCTTGAAATTCATTAACATCTGTATCCACAAAAAATTTCATATCATCCTCCATCTCTTCTTCAATCATGTATACACTTTTAGGTTCTATGCCTACCTTCACTAGATTCCCATCAATTTGGAAAGTGGCAAATGCAAGTCACATTGTAAACTTCCACCCATGGTAGCACTACATTTCCTAGATAATAACATGCCATATTGAGGTGAAATATAAACAACCAACATGCTCATAGTGAGTTCTTTGTTAGGATAAGCATTCAACTTATATGGCAAAGCATTAATGGTACCTACAACTATCACTTCTCTTTTTTCCATAGCGCAAAATCTTCCCTCAGTAGTATCAACCTTTTGGCCCAACTCTTTCATTATTTAAAATGGCATAACAATATTTGAAGCACCAGAATCAATCATGTAATTTTTTTTAATGTTTTACCATTTATAAAAATACTTAGAAAAAAGGATTCAACATTTCCCAAACATTGATTTATAAAATTATCCAAAAACATTTGGGGAATTTGAGAAATAACCCCTTCATCTTCCTTTTCCTCTACCTTTTCTTTACTGTTATCTTTAGGAATATGACTCTTATTACAATCACATTTCACCTCTTCATTGATACCTCCTACCCATGCTATGGCTTTATTTTTGTGTTCAGGGATTCTTAATAATTCAAACAAAGGAACCTTGACAATAATCTATGATAAAATAGTAAGCATATCTATAGAAGAATCAAAGGGGACATTAATGACCATACCTTGTTTATCCTTATTTTTATCAGGAATACTTACAACACCTTGATGATTTTTTTCATTTGCAATGAGCACCTTAGGTATCTTTCCCTCTGACCTCCTAAGAACATTACTTTGTATCTCAGGAACCTTGGGAGAGTCCATCTTCTTTGGTTCCCATTTTTTGCCAATAACTTTAGCTTTTAGATTAGGATCCTCTTTAAACTTCGCAACTTCCCTTTTCTTAGAATCAACCCTCCTTATAAACATACTAACCACCTTGCCACTATCAACTTTATGGGCCATGTTTCTAGTCTATACCTGAGCTACCATGCTGACTGTAATCTGATCAACCTCTTCCCTAGAAGGCTTTCTTAATATTGCTTCCTCTAGTGGTTTTCATATTACACACATTTTCCTCAATGTCACTTTCATCTAAAAATACCTATTGTTGCACATCATTCTAAAATTATTTTTGCTCATTAATATCTCTGGCATAATCTTCACAGTTGGAATAATCATAATATGACTCAAACATGTTGCACCCCACATCATCACTATTTTCTTCATGTTCTGGCTGTTCTTCTATTTTAGTCTGATTTCCAAAAAAATGATAAAGCTATTGCACAATATTTAGGAGCATGGGGCAATTGACAAGCAACACACCATGTGGGTTCAACATTAAACTTAGGATCATCTACAATATTTATAGAATTTATAGACAAAGGACCAGGAGTGACCTTATTATTGATATTCTTTGAAGGAATAACACTAGGTTGACCTTCTTTCCAAGTGTTATTAAAAGGGAAATTTTGCAACCTATTCTGTTTGTTAAAATTGGATTGATATGAGGCCTCATTTTTAGAGGGATTCCTATCAATTCTAGCTCAAGGTAGGTGCAAACCCTTTATATCATTTAAGACTTGGCTCATTTCACTAGCTCTTTCTTTCTACAACTTATAGGCTTTTGTTCTTCCTTTCTATTTCCCTTGCATCCATACAATCTAGGATCATCTCTTTTGCTTGCTAGTCTTCTTGAGATCCTCAAGTTATTTTCTATATTTACAACAATTTTGAAAGCATCCCTTAAATTCCTAGGTTCCTTATCCCTAAGTTGATATGCCATCTGACCATCAAAAGTATTTAAGTAAGTAATCATACATATCTTATCATCAACTTGCATGGCCTACATTAGCTTGTACATCCTCTTTTGAAATCTAGTGTTGAAGTCAGTGACAGATTCATTATGCAACTTCTTGATGTTATTAAACTCACCTAGGATATAGCTCAAGTTTTTCTTATCACCATATTGTTCCTTAAGATAATATTTGATATCTTTCCAATCTACAATATATAACTTAGGAAGCCTCTTGAACCATTCTCTAGCATCTTCAATTAATGACTGAACAAATAACTTCATGATGACATCTTTAGCCTTGACCTCATCATCATTCATCATGTCAAGAAAATTCCTCTAATGATCCTCATAGATGATAGATTTATTCCTACTAAACTTAGGCAACCTTTTCCTCATTTCTTGTGGAATGGGATTAGAAAACCCAAGGATTCTATCAAAACGAATCTACTTATAACCCTCTAACTGAATAGGTCTCCTTTGCATGTCACTCTTGGGGTTAATAACAATACTTCTTTCATTTCTATTTAAAGTATTACTAGTACTGGTATCTGTAATAGCTTTATTAAGGTCCATTTTCTATGATGAAAAAGATAAGAAAGAAGCAGACAATTTAGCAGTGTTTTGATTTACATCATTTGACTTATTCTTTGTATTATCTTTATGTATAGCTACAAATTGTTTCCTAGCATTTTCTAGGAATTTAATCTTATTATTCATCTCATCTATGGCTGCCTCATCTTCTATAATTTCTAGATTCTTGGCCAAAGCATCTCTCTCCTTCCTCTTCATTTTTAACTCAAGATTAGAAAGTGACATAGAAACTTGGACCTAAACAATCTTTACTAGTTTTTTGATCTTAATATCAACTTCCTTCTATTTTCCCTTATCCTTAATACCAATAACATGTTCTACATCTCTTGTTTTGTGGTTCTCAACTTCTAGAGCCTTATAATTGTTAATCTATTGTATTACAAGACCTTCATGGTTCACATCTTGTTTTTCTAACATCCTTTGCTCTTGCACCCTAAGTTGTTCAACTTGACCTACAATTTCAAGTCCCCAAGCACTAGTTGCTATTTCATTTTTCTTTCTCAGGGCAGCAATTCTCCTAAGTAGTGCTTGATTTTCTTTAAAAGCTTTCAAAATATTTTATTCCCTCTCCTTTTGCAATTTCCTATCTATGGCCTCTTGTTCTACAACATACATCTTCAAGTTCTCATCTCATTAGGATAGGGAATATTAAACACAAAACTAGAAGATTTCCTATCTTAAAAACTCTCAAGCTCTAAATATCTTGGTCTTATTCTTTTAGGGGAATGGTCTGCCATAGTGAGATTCCTATTTTCTAGAAAAATCTCATTACTACTCCTGGCACCCAAACTAGGCACATATGGTTGCATAACTTTCTCCTGGTACACTACTTCAGGAGTACTAAAATACTCCTCCTTAGACAATCCTAGGTGATATGTAGAGCTCTCATGAGAGGGTTCTTTTTTGTTAGTGGAAAGTGGATATTCTTTCCTCTCATTTCTTGCTCCCAAGGATGGTTTCCTTCTTGTGTTTTTCTTTCCTTTAGGAGGAAGATCAGTGTGCAACTTAATTGTTGGGTTTTTCTTCACATTTGCCTATGTTTTTTTCACACTTCCCATGATATAAAAATATTTTCAAACTTGACACTATTTAAAACCTCTTTAAGTCACCACCCACCTAGGGAAAAATATCATGAAATAAGTTGTTGACCTAAGGAAAATATCATGGTATACTATGAATAGACTGACATGTAAAGAGAAAAAAAAAAATCATAATAGTCCTAGGACTACAACTTTAGACTGATACACAACACACTTTGTAAGGATTGTACACGTTAGTATACACGTATGGTATTTTGGGTTCACTCTCTCGTTTTAAATTCTAAAGGTTTGTCACTAGAAGTAACCAATATGACCATGGGCAATCTCTCAGGAACCTAACAAAACTATACACTGACATAATGAAAGACACTATAATAAAATTCATAAATAAGCATGTGTTGTACATGTCTACAGAAGAGTCACCATTTTGTTGACTCCTGATTTAATTGTGACTATTATTACCAATAGACAACAAAGTTTATTATACCTAGAGGTAGCTAATGCTCATATTTAGCATAATAAACTTTATCTTTGGGGCACCTTCACAAAGCACAAATGCTTCCATCACTTTTGACTCTGCAAGACCAAGGTGGCAATACCTTAGGGATTTCAATATTTACTTGACTCTTACCCTTAATCCCTAAAAGAACTATAGATATGGTCCAATTTCTCTAATAAAATGTAGAACAAAGATGAGCTACAACACCTAACAATAATTCATGAATTACCACAATTTAGATGATGACCACCCTTATAGACTTGATATAATACTTAATTGATTTAAATTTAAATATAAATTGGATACATGCAACATAATTTATTTCACTTTGCTTCTGATTTATATGACTAGTGCCTTATCCATTGTTGCATAGAGTTCATTATCAAGAGGGGATCTAATTCAAATAAATTTTAAATGAACTATATTAGCTATGATCACCAATTCCATTCTTATGAAATATCCTTCTTATAAAATCATAGACCCTATAGATTCATTGAAGGACTTCCTTAATTCTTTGAATTAAAAATAATAGAATCCACATATAACCTATCTAGATTGCATTCAACCAATTAAACCTTTTTTAACTGATCTCAAAATAAGAAAATTCATAAGATGGAGATAGAGATTGACAACACAAATATAGTGTAAATGCCCTTTTGTATTATCCTTTTGAAAGACTGATACAATAACTAATAGAAACTCAATGAAACTAAGAATACAATACTAGTTTTGTCATTGACATCAAAACATTAGAAAATTGCAAAGCTAAAACATAAATTTAGAAGTCTGTACATAAGATTGGGCCGATTGTACTTTTGAACAAGGAAAAATTACAAAATGCATTGGCCCTTTCTCTAACCTTTGGATCTCACCTTTATAGTGAGATACAACAAGCTTCAAGTACTGAGAAATGACATCTGTCCAAAAGATACTTTACTACTAACACAAAAGACAAAGAAAAATGCAACAAGAAAACTTCATATTGCACTATTCCTTTATGGGACCACTTTTGTGTTCCACCTGTTGGCATGCTTTCTTTGTTTGAAAAGAGTTGATGATTGGAGTTTTTTTCTATTTTGAATCTTCAGAATATGTGGCCATTAGGTGTGCTAGTGATGTATCTAGCTCTGATCTCTACAAGTTCACTTCAATTTGGGGATCTCCACTTGCCTTAGCATGTACTATTAAAAACAATTATATTTGGGCTTGCTTCTGCCACATCATTAGTTGGGACCACAATGCTTTCCACCAGGGTTGGTTGTTCTCCTTTGTCTTCTTTCACATTCATTGATGTGTCACATGTTTGGATTTTATCAAGGTCCACATCATCAGTGGTTGTCTCTAATTATTTTGAATGGACAAAATCATCCATCCATTTGTTGAAAACTATGTTGTTAAGCAAATCAAAGCTCAAGATTTCTCTTTGCTTTTTAACCACCCAATCCCCTAATTCATATATTTCTACAAATTATTTGCGGAGGGAATTTTAAAATAGTTGCACTTTAACAAACTCTCCATTTGTCCTTTCCCATAGCACATGTTCTTCTTCATTGATGACTTCAGTTATTCTTTGGCACGATAAATCATTCAATTCTTTTCTCCACTCCTTTCTTGTATTATATCAATCTGTTTAAGTGCCTGGGGAAAAAGATCATATTTCTCACCTAAATACCTAGAGAAGCAATTTGTTACTCTACTTTGTAATGCCTTCTTTTTATTTTTAAAATTAAATCATTAGTTAAATCAAAAGTTATTTCTATCTATTCATGGAATGAGTCAATAACTGAAGTGCATAAAAGAGTCGCATCCTTATCCCTTTCCTCCCATTTACTTATTATAGTTTTGAAGACCTCCTTCGCATCTTTAATTTCTCTCCACATATTAAAAATAGTCACTAACTACTCATAGAATGTAGGCCAGACAATCTTATCTAGTACATATAAGATTGCCTTTCTGAGTTTTTCACTATATTGATATGTCAATTCATCTTGTAAGGCTTTTAGCTTACTCTTTTCTTCCTCCAACTCATCATCAGTATAAAACTCTATCCTTTGTGAAGTATCAGGGATCTCAATGAAAGGAGTAGGTCTATGAGATTCCATTGAAAGGTGAGGATAAGTAATGTGTGGCCTAGTAGATTTTCCCACTACTTTATTTTCAAGTTCAATTCTTTTTTGAACTTCTTTATTATATGCAACCAAAAGTTTCTCATAGTTGTCCTATAATTCTAGCCTTTCTCTTTGATCTCTCTCAACAATGGCTAAATTCAAGTTAGATACACCAACACCCCAATGTGTAGCTTCTACATTAGTTCTATCCTCTACTCTTTTCACAATTATGTTGCCTATCAATCCAATATCATCTTATTGTGAGGAATAAATCCCAGATCCCTTCCTTATTGACCAAATGACTAATGTAGCCTAGTCCTCACTAAATTTGGTACCTTTTATTTCCTTCTTATACTGATCCTCTATACTCAATCTATGTACAAAAACATTAAAAACTAGAGCATCTACTATATCCCAATTGGATAACAATAAGATACCATATGCTTTTACCATTTGTCTTCCCTCTTTAGGGGTCATACTTTGGAATTCTTGCATTGTTTCTTCTTTGATATGATTCTGTACATCTACCTCCTCCATTTTTGGATGCTCTGTTTTCAATTTATTACATCTTTCCTCAAACTTTCCCATGTTGATTCTCCAGGAAAATTGGTGGAATGCTCTTGTTTAAACAAAATTTTCATCAGATAAAAATTCATGTCTAGCCTACTCAATCATAGGATCCAATTCTTTTCCTTTATAATCTGCTACTGTCAACTCAAAGCTTGGCATTAGAGGTTCCTATAGATTAACCTCTTCTAATTCAACCTGTGTGATGAATATTTCCCCTTGGGATCTAGCTGCTCCATTTGCTCCTTGGTGATCTGTTCATCTCTAATTTGTAGTGGGGATTGTGTGGATGAATATTCTTCAACTTGGGGTGCCTATTCCCTTATTATCTTCTATCTTTTAGGTGAGGGTTCATTGGGTCCTTCTTCTAGGGCTACACTAGTTGATCCCTCTATCTATTTCCCCTTATCTATAGTAGCCCTTTTATTTTGAATCACATCATAGCCATGCCTTTTCTGGACTATCAGCTACCCTATTCCTACTATGGGACTGAATGTCAATATTCTCATGACCTCTCTAGCTCTGTCTGGAAAAGAATTGATAAAAAATTGCTTATTTTCCTTCATTTCCTCTATTATTTTAGGGAAAGTAAGCATGAGTTTATTTATTCTATTTGCCCCTATTTTTTCATTACCCAAAGGCTCATAATCTTTATCAAAATAATGAATGAATTCTAGAACTCTAGAGAAAACTCTCCATTTCTCTTTCATAATCTCCTACTCTTGTAAAGAATACTCATTCTTTATTATGTCTTTAGGGAAATAAGGTTCATTTTTTGGGAACCAATTTTAGCCCTTAATCTAAAAAGATTATTAAAAAATCCCTTAAAATCACAAAAACTGGGATGAGACACAACCATTTTGTAGTAATCCAAGAATTTATACAAAAACAATCATCCACCTTTTGTGATTATGAAATGGTGGGCTATAGCACATGTAGGGAAAATTGAACCTTTGCCTCTTCTTACAAAATATGCTTCCTCTAATCCTTCTAGCTTCCATAATATCTCAGCTATCCCTACATTCAAACGTACTTGGTAGGGCAATATATGGGGAGCCTTTTCAAAGCCATAAACCCTAAAAATTATTGAAATATGGTATAGTATGATATCAGCCCAATATTGTGACACTTTTAAATCAGAGGGATTATCCATTCATATGACAAAATTCAATAATTCCCTAGGGATTCTAGGATTGTCCCTTAATAATAGGCTTCTCAATTTGGAGATGAAATATCGGTCAAACATAACAAAAATAACATTTTTTGGATCCCTATTCATATCAGCACTCCACAACTAGATTGGCATAGCTTCTCCTTCATTTTCTCTATTTAAAACCATCTCCTTCCCAAAATATGTTGCATTATTAAACAAGAACACATGCATCAATAATGAGTAATGACCAAAAGTCTTTTCCACTTTACTCTTAGCAATTCCAACCAGCCCTACATGAATTTCTTTTGCTATATAATATGAAAAACCAAAAACAATATCTACACCAAAAGAAGAAATTTGAGCCATCATATACATGAAGTTGATTTTCCTAAATATTTTCTCATCCTCACCAAATAATTTACACAAGGTCATATATTTCTAAGGCATTGGAGGTGAGGAATTCCTTTTTAAAAGGCTCTCTTATAGAGGTTGTAACCAATGGTTGATTTCCAATTGAACCCAAATGTGCTCTTAGTGCACCTTTTCTGATCATTTCCTTCTTTGATAGACATTCCTTTTCTAGTCTTGGTAGGTCAATGGGTACATAGAAATCTAACAAGGGCTCTAAACCTAAGACCTTTTCAATTTCTTCAAAACTAATACTCATCAATCACTCACCATCTAATCTTCTTACTTACTCTGATAGAAGAGTCATAGTTTTGGGCAATGACCATGAGTAGGTAAACATCCATAAATATAGTAGGGACAACTAATTTTCCCAAGTCAAAATTCCAAATGTTCCCATGGGAAGCAAACAAATTTCTCTCTGAGAACCATTTTCTAAAGAGAAAAATTCCTAATTGGTAATAATAGCATGCCTAATCCAATTTCCTCTATCATCTAAACCATCTGAAATCTTGAGTCTAGGGTTTACTAAAATTAACTTATTCATCTAGGTAGACTCATTAGTAGACTCAAGTACTAACTTGAGGAGGTCATCATGTATGTTCCTATTAGCATTATCTACTTGTCCCAAGAATACTTTCTTTGGAGGCATAATGGATAAAAAAATTAGAATACTAGAAAGCTTGATATATAGTGGACTTGAGAAACTTACTTGGTTTTTCACTACTCTATTACTACAATTTTGTAACACACTATGATTAATGGAAATTCTTTTGCATTCTGATCACACTAAGCACAATATCTTAATGGCTTTGAGCTCTCTAGAAATCAAAAAAATAATTTTTACATAGAAGAAATGGCAAAAATCTGCAATATACTTTGTTTCTAGTTTGCACGAGGAGTCTTCAATCTTCATAAATGAATCATAAGGAAAAAATAGGGTAGCATCACCTTCTATTTTTAAAACAAACCATTAATAGCAAAAAATTTGATGATCAAATAATAAGATCATGGATGATTCATTTTCCTACTTGCCAGGTTGGTAGTAAACCCAATAGAATTTCTCCATGTAAGCCTTTCCCTTTGCCAATATCAATATAATCTAGACCCACTGGCATTCATGGACATCTTTCACATTCTCATTGTGTTGCTATGCCTAAGTATTGATAAACTTTTCATAGCAACTTGGTGCCATCCCTTGTTGCATTTTTTATCACACGATGAAGATTTTTTAATAACTTTACTTGAACTATGGTGGGTCCATATACTTTCCCTTTAGTTTCCATGTCACATGGGATAAACATTGAGCAAGTGTCCATCGCAAATTGGTGCCTGCCATTGATATATTTTCAATTTGATGGCTTTGATTTATCATGCACCTTTCTTCTAAGTGTGAATCCATGTACTAGATGACAAGACATCACTTTGAAATGTTGGTAAGGCCTCTGTATTAATTAATCTTTTGACACTAATTTTTAAGGTTCAACCATGTTTTAACTTAATGCGAAGGTGCTATGTCATTATTAGCGAAAGCAATGAATTTCTAGGTCACGACATAGTGACTACCATGTTCCTTGAAAGAATTTAGCACAAAGAAGATGCACGTTCTCATTACTAGTTTTTTTTTTATTACTTTCTAACATTCCATAAGGGTTACATGGCTCATTTATGATGAAGCATTCTTACAATGCCTAACACATGTTAATCATATTTCTTTTCATTTTGATGGGAAGGCATTATGTTGTAACTGGTGAGAATGATGAATTTCATGATCATAACATAGAAACCACCATGATCTTGCAAAAAATTGTCACCATGAAAATGAAAACAATCAATCATTACTTTAATCTCTTCTTTATTGCACCTAACACACCTGACAACCCACCATACTGGTAAACCTTATTTATGATTGTAAGATCTTAGCACCATATTTGTTCCTGGTCCTACCATGATTCACTTTTGTGGGAAGGCACTATGTCATTACCAATGAGACCTTTCCATTTTTTTATCATGACATAGCGAGCACCGTCGATTTTGGAAGATCCTATGGTTTGGATGAAACATGAGGAAATTATATTAAACATTAGTTGGGTCCCCAGTGTAACACTAAACTTGGCCACTATGTCACATAAGATGAAGTGACCAAAACTTTCAATGTGATATAATGACCACTGTAGATCTTAAAAATATTTGACGGTGTGGAATTTTTTGGAATTATGGAGTCCAAAGAAAATCCTAAAGGGGTCTCACTAATTATGACCCCCTCTTTTTTTTAAATGACTTTCTCCCGCTCAATTAAGAGGTGACAATTTTATGACCTAAAAGGCTTATTTTAGGACACAAATTTTATTTAGAATAGGATCTATCTTAGGGTTAAAACAATATTTGGTAAGACTAAACCCTAACTTGCAGGATGCCAATATACCTATTTGATTTTCATACTTTTTTTAGGAAAATCTTTGCATTGTGGAAAATAAAACCATTAGAAACTAAAAGCTTCTTTTTGGTAGAAGGTTTCCCATAAGACCGAGGGAAAATAGGTAGAGTAGAATTCTAGTCTAGAGTATATTCACCCATGTCGAGGCTCATCTTTTTCAATTTTTGTTCACACTCTTTAAAGGATGGTGTCATCTCATGAGAATAGAGATCATTTGGAATTAGTGTTTCTATAGCAGATAATGTATTGATAGACATTGAGTTTTCACTGAGGACAACTATCTTAGTACCATTGAAAGGGAACTTTATGTGTTAATGGTACATAGAAGGTACTGCTTGCATATCATGAATCCATGGGTGTCCCAACAAAAGATTGTATGCAAGTGGTAGGTCTAGGACTTGGAACACAACATCTTTCTCAATTGGACCAACTCTGATTGGAAGTACGATTAGACCTTTGGAAGGTCTTTTGACCTCATCATAGGCTTTTATAGTGATCTTGCACCTAGGGTCAATGGAAAATTTAAACATGCCTAATTTTTGGATCACATTAAATGAAATGATGTTCAACCTTGCAGCATTTTCTATTAGAACTCAACGAACATGATTACGAAAGGTTTGGACTTTGAGATTTAGAGCAATGTTGTGGGGATGATAGAGAGCTCAGTAATCTTCTTCAAAAAAGGTGAGGTGGTGAGGTGAAGAGATATGATTCACCATAGCTTGGAATCATTCTACATTGATATCCATGGGAATATTGGGAAAATGTAAAGCTTTTTCAAGGATGTCCTTGTGCAAAGGGGATAATTCTAACAACTCAAAGATGGAAATTTGAGCAAGGGTATGCTGCAGTTGGCTGACAAGGTCATAATTGGAGATCCTAGAGATAGTTTCTTGTTTAGAAGATGAATCATTCTTAGGATCATGAGAAAATTTTAGGACAACTTTAGATTTCCCCCTAGTGACAACATTAAGTGGTTCACTCTGTGAAGAGGAAGATTCATCCACTCAAAGTACCACCGTAGGTCTAGCATTGTTATGATTTTGGGTAACATTTCACATTTTGAGAATAAATTTAGGTTTTTAATCCTCAACATCATAATTGGGCCAGTTGTCATCATTAGAACTTGTCATGCATAGATATTCAATAGGCTCAAGCATGCCTATAATATTGTCTATGTTAGCATAGACATAACTGATCTTGACATCATGATTCTTTTGATAAGCCTTGGAGGCTTCACCTTTCTCATATTTTGGCAAGGGTTGTTTAAAATCTTTAGTGTCAAAATTTTTAACAAGGTCATCTGTGAAAACTTTACCACCATCGATAAGATCTTGAATTACATCCTTGAGCTTAAAACAGTGGTTAGTATCATGACCTTTGCTTCTATGTTAGTTGCAAAAATGGTCCTCTCTCCACTAATTATGTCTAATGGATTGGTCATAGGGGTAGGATTTTTCTAGAAGTGTGACCAATTTTTTGGTAATTAGAGTCTTCAAGACCACATTGTAGGTTTCAACCATTGAAATGTAAACATGTCTTTTCTTAGTAAATTTAGTTTTCTTGTCAGATGTTTGTCTTTTCAAACCTCCTTGTTTTTTTGTAGTGTAATAGCATTATAAAGGTTGAACATAGACTCCTTGGCCATAGGAGCATCCACTACTCTGTCATTGACAACATATTTGTTTTTATTTCAGGGTTTTCCCTTGTCTTTGCCATTTCCATTATCTTTGTTTAGAACAATGTCACCCTTTTTGATAGAAACATTCTCAATGTGATATGCACTCTCAACCATTTTGTTAAAGGATGTGAACAATTGTTTTCTTAAGGAAAAGTATAGTTCAGGTACAAGTGTGCTAACAAAAATATCAAAATTTTCAGCCTCAGGAACTTGCAAAGGGTACCTAGAGTATAAGGATCTCCATCATTGAAGGTATGTTGCAAAAGGTTCTCCAAGTTTTTGTTTGATATTGCATAATTCCAGGACAATTATAGGATGTTGGATGTTGTAGGAGTATTTTTTGATAAAGCATTGTGCAAGCTCATCATATGTTTTTAGAGGGGCAGTCAATTTTGTGAACCACTCTATAACTTGCCCTCTTAGACTCCTAGGAAACAAATGCATAAGATAGGATTTTTCACGCATGAAATCCATGCTAATAGCATAAAAATGCCTTACATGATCATTAGGATCACCATTTCCATCATATTTGTCATACTTAAGAACCTCTATATCCTTAGGGAATGGTAGCATGTATAAACTCCTATCAAATGGAAGAGTGCATATTGATTCAACAAATGAAGTTTTAGGTGGCTCTTTTGAAGTTTGTAATTGTGCAATTTGTTTCCTCAATTCTTGCATTTCTTCTCTCAATATTTCAGCCTCAGTGGGCTCTCATTTTTTTATTATTCATTGCACATCAAAATCTTGGGTGATCCATCATTTCGTTGTCATATGCTGGAAGTATTGATCCCCATTTTTCTCTAAATATTTTAGCATCAATTTTTGAGAAAGCTCATCTTCTTGAAATCTTACAACATCTTCACTAATGATCTCCTCATCACTTTTGTGATGTGACTGTGATTGTCAAGGTGGTGATGGGCATGCTCTTGTGTTGACTCTAGGATTCCTTGGAGGTGTGTGATTTTCATTATTGCCACTGATGGGGATGTGTTCAAAAGGATTGTGATAATAATCTCTTCCAGTTTTCTCATTATGTATATGAGGGTTAGGTTTAGCCCATTGATCCACTCTTTCTCTAGCATGGATAGCTTCCACAAGTCTTTCATTTTCACATGCTTGCTCTTCTAAGTGGCATTTGATTTCATCAGGATGCATGTTGTTCAAATTTTTTTTCACCCTTGGGTGTGTCAAAGGGTGTTCCAAATAGGTTCTCAAAACTATAAAGAAGATTATGCTAGATGTTAGCTGTCTATGTTTGACTAGAATCAAGATCTTCTACACAAGGTTTTCTATGAGGGTGCCTAGGTGGAGTCTCTAACTTAGCAAAAATGAAAGGGGAATGACTACCGTTACCAACTTGTAACCTAGTTGTGACCAGCATGTAAAACATGTATTTTCTTAATAGGACAAGAAATTTTTTTTAGATTTGAAGCTCTTACAATCAAGAATAATCACTTGTCAAAGTAGAATAGATGCCTTGTCAAAAGTGCTCAAGAATTTACAACACTAGTGACTTGAGCTGAGAAAGCAAGCAAGAAGCTCAATAGTGAATAGCTATCATAGAATGGTAACCAAATTTTGATAAGTGATCATCAATGATGTTTTTAAGACTTACATCTTACATAATAGACTCATCTTTTCAACTTGGGACAACACCTAACATATAGATTTGAGACCAGGCACAGGAAGGAATGAGGAAACAAGACCCTAGATAATATAAAGTGGAATGCAGACTCTGTTTTAATAGAAAAATGATCAAGGAAATATTCTTCCAGAACCCAAGTGATAGTAGGACAACAAATTAAATCATACATAGATTTTATAATACCAATGCAACACTTTTCTTTTAGGTCATAGTTCGCACAAGGCAGGATGAAAAAGTTCAGCATAGTAGTGCAATAGACCTTTAAATAGTAGGGAAACACAATTTTTGAAAAAAAGGGTCACACAATATCTCTCCGGAGAGTGTGCATAAAGTGCCAATTGTGTGTAAAAAGGACAAGTTTAACTCCAAATTGTTGTTTTTCAGTTTGACAATTAGATAGTTTTTTAGACTAGATAGTTTCAAATTTCAATTTGTGTTGAATAACAACAAGGTTTGAAAATAGTAGGGTTTTTTAATCATGTCTCAAACAATTGAACAAGGGTAAAAACAACCTTGCCAATACACATTTGTGATACAAGAATAGCTTTCCTACCAATTTTATCAAGATGTTTGATTTATAAGAACGTTTACATAGGTCAACACATTCAAAAATATTAGCCAAGAAATCTATCTTAAAGTCACGGTTCATTACTCAACAACTTGGCCCATGCTAAGTGCTCATTTACCTCACACCAAGTGGTTTTCCACAAGGGATATTGGCTTTGTCATGGGAGTTCCATAAGCATAACCAAGTGAACACAGATGGTGAGTGTAAAATCTTGGGGTGATCTGGGTAATCCACTAGGATTGATCCTTGCACCAAGAAGTTGAGCGAAAAATAGGGTAGCTACTAACTTTGAGTATTTACAAAGGGTTTCCATTCATAATTTTCTTCTTGTACCCAATTATGGGACACCCCACCTTGTGGCTGATAACAGACCTCGTGGTCACAAGAGCACCTTAAGCATTCTTGCCTAGTGATCTCCTCATGGTCGTAATCCCATAAGCAATCACACTAAGCAAAGACAAACAATACATCTACCAAGGTTTTGTGTCCTTAGGGAGATCCCACAATAATGGGTTCCACTTTTTGACCAATTTTGACACTAAAATCAATATTTTTGAAACAAACCTCAAGTTCATGTGACTATATCTCTAAAATTATAAATAATTTCAAAATGACATAAACTAGTGATTTTTAGCACTTTGTTCCTACTTTGTAACCATATTTTTTAATCTAAAAAAATAAATTATTTATGTCAATTTTTTTCTTCTTTGAAATGTGGTGCATAATAAAATTCAATATTTTTAAAGAGTGACAGTCCGCTTAACACACATAACTTTTTTTCTAGAAAAGATAATGAGGTAATTCTTTTAGTGTTGGATTTGTAACATCAATATCTAGAGAATGCATTTGATTTTATTGAATTTGGTTGAATATTTCATAGTTTATGAAGTTTCGAAGTGACACTAATCATAATTTAGATATACGTTCATTTTGACACAGATAACTTGAAGTCAATTTATCATAAATCTTTTTTTTTGTGAATAGAAAGCTATCTCAATAAGTTATTTCCTAATATTTTCAAAACAAATTTGACCTAATTTACTGATTTTCTTGAAGTATCAAGGTCAGTTGATGTTCAATTGGTAATGAACCTATGATAATTTAAACTCATATTTGAAAGCCTTAATGATTAAAATATGTATTACAATTATAGTAGTTAGAAAGCTTTCCCTAAGCAGCACATTTTTGCATTTTTTATTTTATAGTAGGAGATCATTCATCTACAATTATGGGTGTCAAAAGAGCCAAAAATAATAATTTAAAGAAAAAAGGGCCAAAAAAATTTAGTTTTTCATGTTCGCAAGAACACATTGTTCATTGCGAACATATAAAGCATGTTTGCTACAAACACATGTTTGTAGCGAACATGCGGTCCAAAAAATTTCAGCTATCAAAAATTGAACAAGACATGTTAGCGTGAATATGTCTACTACTTGGCATTTGTGTAAACATGAAAAAAAACAAAAATGATGATGTCAGCTTCAAACAGGTCGGCTTAAAAATAGTGAAGTTGTACTACGAATTTGTACAACACCATTTTTATATAGTTATTGCATGAAATTTATCTTGAGGCAAGAAGTAAAATTTTTTTCTTAATGATTTTATAATGGAAAACAAGAAAGGAAGGCAAAACAAATATGCAAGGAAGAGATCTAATGAAGCAGAACAAAGAAATCTTTAGAAGACTATAGCATGTTATCATCAAATTAAATAAGGTATGTAATTATATATATTAGTTTGTTTTTTTATGGTTTTGAATTTAATTATGTTTCAATCTTATTTTTTATCTAATTTTATTTATTTATAAATTTTTTGCAGCCAATCAACAAGGTGAAAGAAACATTGAAGAAGGCTTGATAGAAGTAGAAGAAGTGCATATGGGAGAGAGTTCAGGAACACTCCCTATGAAATCTCAAACAATGAATGTTGAAGAAGGTTCAAGGTCACTCCCTATAGAGGTTTGAATAATAGAAATTGGAGAAGGGTCAAAATCTTTCTTTACAAAATCTCAAACAATGAATGTTGGAGAAGGCTCAAGATTTTTCCTTGTAGAAATTCTAGTAATAGAAGTCAAAGAAGGGTCGGGATCAGGTGTAGGAACTAGTATGGATGAACTCCTAAATATTGCCCAATCTATAAAGAATGCTATTTCTCCAAAAAAAAAAAATATCATTTACTTAAAATGGATGTGGATAAATTGAGAAGACTTGCAGCTATTGTTCAACCATTAAGTTTGTTTAAGAAAAAGTCAATGAATAAGAAGATAAGAGAAATTATGACTCAATTTGATAACACTGAAACACTTGAACAAGGTCAGTTACTTTCACTTTTTCTTACACAAAAAAAGTTGCAAGAGATAGTGAAATTGTTAGGTGTAGACATAGCATCAAAGAAGAGAAGATTTTCTAGCATGCAAACTGATTTGATTGAAAATGTTAAACAAGGTTTAGAGAAACATAGAAAAATACTCTCGAACTAAAAATAAGTTAGTGGCAAGAAAAGTGATGTTGATGTCTATTGTAAATAAGAATATGACCCAAAATAGATAAGTATCTTCAATTTCATCTAAAATGGGTTTTAGTAGGAAAACAATGAGAAAATATGTTAAGAGAAGATTAATTGTGGATGACAGTACTATGGAGAGCAATTGGGAAATCATGTGTAGAGAACCTCATTCTGATAGGATTGAAGAGTCATTAAAAAATTTAGTCATATAATTTTGGATTGATGTTCACTCATCTTTCATCAAATAGTAGAGATGTTATCAAGCATAGGATTGCATCTAGTCAATATGAACATCATACAAAATATTGGTTGGACACAACACAACATGAGTTATATGTGTCATTTTGTAGTGAACATCCTAATGTAAAAGTTGGGCAAGCATTGTTTGAAAAATTGAAGCCATACTTTGTGAGGTCAAAAAAAGTGTTTGAAACATGTTGTTGTCATCATCATATTGAGTTTGATCTCCACTATCAGGTATTTCAAAAGTTTGTAGAAGACACATATGGTTTTCATGTTGCTCCTCCTACTAGGAGAAGTGAGTTTATATCATCCATTCTATGTGACAAAATAGATGATCTAGCTGGTCAAATAAATTGCATCAAAGGATTATGTGAAACATGTGGTAAATTGGCTCTATTTCCTTTGAAATTTTAAAATATTGATGCAACAAAAAAATTGAATTGCAAAAATTACAAGTATGTCAAGAATGAAACAAAGTTGGAGAAAGAGACAAAAAGGTTGGAATATGTTGAAGATGAGTTACCTGTTCTAACATTTATGGACAGATTTAAGAATTTGATTCAACCTTATATTTGTCATGCATTTTTTGCAAAGTGGCAAGCACAATAGTTTCAAACTTTGAGAGAAAATTTCCCGCTTGGAATGATTGTATCAGTTGTTGATTTTGTAGAGAGCTATTCCTTTGTTCATCCGAAAGCAATTCAATTAGAATATTACTTTTCTAAGCAGGTCACTATTATGGTACATGTTTGTTATAGACATGCACAATTAGATTTGGATGATGTTTAGAGTATAGTTCAAGCACGATTAATTAAAAAGGAATATCATTTTTATATAAGTGATGATAAAGAAATGACATTCACTATGTCAAACATTGCTTCAATATCTTCTTTTCTTATTTGAAAGAAAGAAACATAAATGTTGATAAACATTATGTTTGGTCTGATGGATGTGCCACATAGTTCAAATCATCTAGATCATTTTATGTATTATGTAGATATCATCGCAATGAGAATATAAAACACATATAGAATTTCTTCAAGAGTGGCCATGGAAAAGGTGAACATGATGGTGTTAGAGCTTGCATCAAACATGCTCTGTGAAAGTATCAAATGAATTATCAAGGAGTTCATGTAAATGATGCACATGAAGTTGTCGAATGGTGTAAGACATATTTTGCATTAGATGAGGTTGGGACATCACCAACAACGAGTCGAGAAGTACCATATAGAGTCTTTTGGGAGATAACAGGTATGGATGTGTACATCTATTTAATTTTTATGCAATTAAGTTATAAAATTTTATTGGTAAGTTTTATTTTTCAATTCATTAAAGTTTAAATTTAATTTGTCCATATTTTTAATTTAATGAACTTCCAGGTGTTAAAAGAAAAAACATACATGGTTTCAAGAGGATAGAAAAGACACATTCCTTACATTCAGTCATGAGTACAAATAATTGTAATTGGACATTGAAGACAAGAGAATATTCATGTTTTTGTGGTAGTTGCATTAATGTAGATTATGAAGAATGCATCAATCAAGCACATGGATATATAGGTGCATGGATTTCAGTACCACTTGATGTTACTGATACATTTGATAAAGATGATGAAAATTTTGATGATATTCCATTGGTTTTTGATGATTATAGTCATATCTCTAGATTGGTAAAAGTGGTAAGTATCATAACAATTAATCTCAACTTGTTATTTAATTATCAATTTGAACTGTCTTATATATGTACTATACACATACACATGTATACTTGTTATGCAAGAGATGTCTTTGCAGTGATTGCTGAGCTTGGAAATCATGAAGGTGTCAGTTATTATTTATTGTGATGTACTGCAGGGAGGACAAAGTTATATGACCCTGAAGAAAGTGATGGAATGTTGTTCTCCATAGGTAACTTTATATATATATATAGTTAACTTTATATTTATCAAATTTTAAAATACTTAAATTTGTGGTGTAGGTTATGTTGTGATAGAGGGAACATATTTGAAGGAAGACAAAATAGTCCAACATGGAATATACTTTTTTTATTATCAACCTAACAACAAGGTTTTACAATACAGCCACCTAGTCATTGCTACCGAGTGTTGTCTACATCCAGTCAAAGTTAAGTGTGCACATCACAAGTGGAGACTAGATAGTGAAGATCATGAAAAGATATTACATGTTATAAGTGTACATCATGGTTGAACTGACCTTTGAGATTTATTTTATAATAATTTGAATATCAACTTCTTTTCAAACTATTGAATTTCATCTTGAATTAAATGTGTTTTTAATTGTATGATCATACTCTTAGTTATCATTAGTTTATTAAAAAACTATATAAATTAATAATATTAATTGTACTATGGATGAATTTAATAATAACAACTTGATATTTAAATAAGCAATACAAGTTAGTTCGAACTTACACAATCATTAGATCTAGATATGTATCAAAGATAATTTAATATGTTATAATTCTTAAATATCAACTTCTTTTCAAACTATTGAATTTCATCTTGAATTAAATGTGTTTTTAATTGTACATGATCATACTCTTAATTATCATTAGTTTATTAAAAAAACTATAAAAATTAAAAATATTGATTGTACAATGGATGAATTTAATAATTTAACAACTTGATATAAATAGGCAATACTTGAAGTTAGTTGGAACTTACACTATTGAATTTCATAAGTGAATTAATTTATTTTTTTAAATTGTAAGTTTTTAAGTTCATAGTAATCATTAGTTTATTAAAAAACTATATATTAATGTTAGTTTATTGTCTATGGTCATACTCTTAGTTTAAATTAGTTTAAATTAATATGTTTTTAAATTTATTATATTTTGTAAAAGTTTTCTAAAATAATCTATTGGCTTACCTAATTAACATATTTTTATCCACATAATTTAACTAATATTTATCTTTAGTGGGTTACTAATTGATAATTTAAGAAATATGTATCTTTCTAATTTCCTACTAATTGATTTAACAAATTTGTATCTTTGTCCCTACTAATTGATTTACCAAATTTATGTATCTTTAGTCCTACTAATTGTTTATTTCATATAATGATTACAAATAAATATAATGTTTTAAATTTATAATCTAAATCATCAAGGGTTAATTTAGTAGTTTTAAGCACCTATATTAATTCAATTAAATCACCCTATAAATTATTATTATTTTTCAAAATTTTAAATTAGGTTCATAGATCAATTTGGAACTGAACTTTGAATATTGAACTATTGAAGTAAATATTTAGAGAAGTTAATTTGATTATTTTATATAAAGATCACAATAAAATCTAAATTTTAAAAGCTATAATCTAATTCATGAAGAATGTTCTACTATAATACAAAAAAATACACATACACATGTAGACATCTCAAGAATAAATGTATCTACATCTAATATATGTCTAGAACTAAAATTCATACATATGCAAACTGTAAATCTCAAGTAAATACATGTATGTCTAGCAAAATATTAAAAATTCATATATACATGTGACCATCTAACTACTAAAGTACTGAATAGTCAAATAAATAGTGAAACATATGTATACATGTCTTCAAGGTACTAAAATACAGATATTTGTATGTAAGTCTACAATATAGAAATGCATCAAAAAATATATAAATCTACTACTACTAGAGAGACCCCTCAAGATGCATATGAACAGAATGACCCTCTGATCGAGTCTCATGTACATCTTATGGTCACTCGAGTGCATCAACCAAGCCCTGCAAATATATATACTTACATGTGTGCATTCAAATTAAATATGAGTGCATATATATCTAGTTTGATGTTTATAAATAACTTTAAACAAACTATTTAAAACTTGTACCTGAGCACTACTAGATGCCTCAGTAGAATCATCTCTCTCACGTACATGCCATGAACCAACACTAGATGTGATCATGTGCTCAGCGACCTGTGCATGCATGATTTATTATCTAGTTAGATTAAATTTTAAATATTTATCTGAACTAAATTTTTAAATAAATTCATATTTTTTAATTTCATATATTTAAATTTAAAAATAAATTATATATATATATATATATATATATATATATATATGTACCCGGGCCTCTGGAGATGGAGGATGATTAGTAGACTCCATCGTATTGTCTATCGATGCACCTTCTAAAACTCTGACACCTGCTAAACCACCCTCAACACCATATCCAACTACTAGTAATGATGAGTGAAGTGGATTGTGTAACTATCTAGGTAATGGTGTAGAATCATGGCTGTCAGGTTAGAGTAACATCTCCATGTATGATGAAATACCCATGCTCAAACTAGTATCAATCTCAGATAGCCCTCATAACTGCTCACCAAAATCATAAAAACCCTCAGCTATGATCCTAACATCTCCAACTCGTATGCCCGAGTCATTTTTAGAGTGTCATGAGCTTGGTGTCAAATGTTGTGAGCTAAGCATAAGTGTATCATCTATCATTGGTGTGGCGACCTTTGTTTGTCGAACTGCGAGGCTCTGGTGGTGTCTAATGGCATCCATCACTAAGTGAACTGGCATCCCCTATGTATCATAAATATAATTGATACTCTATAATATATCCTCCAAAAAATATAGTGCTACATCCATATGCGTGTGTTTTCTTGAAAGAGCACAAAGATCACCTGGTAGTGGTAGTCTAGCAGCTCTATATGCCTCATTAGGGGAGGTGCCTAAAGTGCTAGTAGATGCCTCTAAATATGGTTGACCAGGTGGATGACTTTGTTGAATATGAATATAATGACCAAGAGAATCAGATGTGATACTAGCAGTTGTAGATGCAATGTATCCAATAGTGTCAATTTCTCCCCTCTAGGAAGTAATGACAACTCTATCTACAATAGGCGCCAGTGCTAAAGTCACTGGAGGCAGTCTTTGTCTAGTGAACTATCTGAGATCTAGAGGTGGTAGACGTTGTACATTATGATACTCGTCACGATCTGTGACCTGAACATGCCCCTGTCTACAATAATCTAGAATGTCTAAGTAGTTGATGCTGAGCCCCATGTAGAACTCAACATACAACTGATGTGCAAAATAAAGAGGTATCTAGTCATTATTAGGATAATGACCATGTGTTGCTTAAAATAGAGGATAGATCATGCTAGCAATAATAGGATCTCTGCATCGTGTGACTCAGTAGCCTCTCACCCTACCCTGTGCTCCCTCATATGATGGAAAGAGATCTCATTTGATGATGTCTTTGGGGACCACCCTCTTGATGTCATCAAAAGATGCATCTCCTAAAATCTCAGCCCTAAGCTCCCTAGATATGGAAGCTAATATGTCAAGAGTAAATGAATGGTGAGCTCTAAATCTAGCAGTCAAATCTTGTAAACTCCTACATATAGTAGCACATATGTCTCTATATAGACCATCATCAAAGGAAAATATAGACTTCTATAGTCTAGCAACCTCTTGCTCTAAAAATAAAAATAATGCATCAATATCGATGCATGGAGGTAGTGTGGCAAGACCTCTAGCAAGAGCTATAGGTCCAACCTAGCCTCCAATAGGAACCACACCAGGATGCATGCCAAGACCTATACCACTTGGAGTCATAACATGAGCCACACGATGAGCCCTACAATGAGGTACAACAAGAGCCCCACCATGAGCTGCAACACAAGCCCCACCATGAGCAACATGATGAGTTGCATAACCTAGAGCTAGAACAAGAACTGCATCAAGTGCCATAGCAGGAGCTGTAATAGGAGTCATAATAGGATGATGAGCAAGTTGATCATGTGAAGTCATATATGTACTAATGTCTCAAGAGCTAAGTCTATTGTACACACAATTTTTTATTTAAATTAAAAATTTATATCTAATTTCAAACATACATCACATGTCTCTAAGATAATATGTAACATACATTACATATTAATAAAATTTAAATATGATCACATATACATACATGAGAGTTAGAGTTAGAGTTATTTAGCTTGGAGTTCTTGAGTTCTCAGAACTTTAGGAATTAAGGATTAGTACCTAGGTTCAATGACTTAAATGGAATTAGATTAGGGATCAAAGTAATTGCATGCAAACAAATTTTTTAAGACTAAGTGTCATTTTTAGTGAAGATTCAAAGTACCTAGTAAGTGGTTCATCAAAGTTAAAATGAAATTAAAAGTTTGTTCAAACAATTCCAAATATTGCTCAATTTCATTAGTAAGACTTTCATTTTGTTGAGACATTATGGTGTCACAAAGGTTGGTTATCCTACTTGTTGTACACTCGAAAGTGTCCCACTCTAAACCCTTTTATCCAAACGATTCCATGAGTTGGAATGTTCGGATGCCGGCTTAGAGCTCCCTATCCACGGAGTGCAAGAGAGTGTATTTCAAAAATAAGAAGGCTCTCAGATGAGCCTTAGAGATACTCTTCTTGCTAGTAAACCATGCAATGGGAGGTTCCAAAGACAAGATGCAAGCATGCAAATGTCCCAAGGAGTTCCTCAAGAATGCAATGCAAATGAAGATTAAGCTCAGATGAGAATGCAAAATGTAGCTATGCTAAAACATGTATGAGAGTGTTACAATCCAAATATTAAGCTATGTGAGATAGATTATTGCAAAATAGAAGCTAAACTAACATGCAACATGAATCTAAGCTAAAATGCTATGGTATGAGAGAATGTAGACAAGAAATAGAAGTTCTCCACAAAGCTCCAAAGAAACCTGTTAGAAAACCTACAGCATAACAATATTCAAAAAAGATGGATGGATTGAGGGGGAAAGATCTCTCCCTTTTAAAGATGTATGGATGGTAGAGATCAAGATGAATATGGTGGATGATCAACGGTGGAATTTGAAAAGAGGAGTGATCCATGTGCACACACAAGTCAACCAATAGAATATAAGTTGACTTGTCACATAAGACAAAAGTCTCACAAGCCTTTTCTTTTAATTGTAAAATAGAAAAAGGACTTTATGTGTGCACTTTAAGTGGGTTAGAAGAATGGGGTGTTTTATTTAATTAAAAGGGGACATGTTCTTTTAATCAAATAATGAACTTAGAATAGCATAGTCAAACTATAGGTTATAATCAAATAAATTGATTATTAGCAATTTGGCTTAGGTAAATGATTAAATTAATTTAGCCAAAATGTTGAAAAGGGAGCTAATAGTCTAGATGACCATTTTAAGGTGATTACATTTGCCCCTCTTTGACTAATGCGTGATCGATCTGGGAACACATTATGTCAAAGAAAATAGAAAGCCAAGTAGGCAGTGATAGATATAGATATCTAATTCCAAAGAATGAAATGCAAAAATAGATAGCAAGTCCTGAATGCACAGCCTAATAGCGGTAGTACTGAAAATTAGGAAGATGATGTTAGGATCCAAAAATAATTCTAACATCTAGCAAAGAAAATAGATCGAGAGCAAGTGATAAGGTTAAACAAATGCTCCTAAGAAATAGATAGCTGAACAATAGAGTATTTCTGCCCCCTCGGGATCAAAATTGAAATGAGGTAAGGGGATGCAGAAACTGGCTAGACATGAGAAAATTAGAATATAGAAATGTCCAAAATGACAGATAAATGATTAGAACCCAAGAATGACTATAAGAAATTGATAAAATGCCCCAGTTTGACTAGAGTTGACCTTGAAAGATATAGCATAAAAATTAAATCAAAATGAGCAGAAAGGTGATTTTAGACATGAAATAGTGAATTTAAGTAGATATGAAGTATGGAACTGATGAAGACATGAAGAAATGAAGATGCCCCAGTGATGATTCAGAGATTAGACCTCAAAAGGTCAGCTAACTACTTAGAAGAAAGTAGAATTTTAAAAGACAATTTTGACCATCAAGATGAACTCAAATTTGGATTTCGATCCCGAAAATGAATCTAGGACGTCAAAATTATTTAAGAGGTCAAAACTTTATATAATGTGATGACAAGATAGAAAAGAGATGAAGTGAAAGATTAAGAAGGTGAAAAGACATGAACAAGAAGAAAGTAAAGAAATATATGAAAGGAGTTAGCCGATATGTCCACAAAAAGATGAAGAGAGAGCTCTCCCCATATGCAAGAATGCAAGACTAAGCTAGGAAATGAACCTAAAATGCAAGCTAATATGCAAAGTGGTTTACCAGTAAGAAGCGCATAACATTTAGACTCTTAATTTCATCATTGAGCATTTATTAGGGACATCATGAGATCATACAACCATCACTAGTATAACTATGAGGATATGAATATGATCGATATTAGATAGGTATGTGAAAATCCAATCTAAGCATCAGAGACATGTAAGTCAAGATAACTACACGATTAGATTTCCTAAGTTTAATTTAGCAAGATTACACCTGTATCAAGGCATAAGCACCAGGATAAACCCTGAGTGTGGTCTTGAAAAAGAGTCAAGGATGATACATTTGTAAGTCAACGTGTTGAATAGGACCAACATAAATGCTTACAACACTATAGAAAAACAAAAGTATACCCACAAGCAGAAATCAAGAAAATATGTCCCATGCCCCCAGTCTTCTAGTCAATGACATCCTTGAAAGATTATTAGGGAGGGAACACATGGCAAAGAAATCATCATAGACAGCACACAAAATAGATAAATGTTAGCATAGCTTAGTCGTTTAAGTGTTAAAGTGTGTGTGTGTAAGTCACTTGGCCATTTCTTCAAGACTTGATTCTAATAGTGAGAAATATCATGACATCAGAGACCATAGGTAAACTATCTGAAAAGTGTTGAAAAACACTTGATGTCAAGGTGGGGGAAGTGTTCAGAAACACTATTTTGTGAGTTGTCAAACAAACCCTAATGCACAAGAATAACTCAATAGGCTAAGTAGTTGTGCCCCCAAGACGAGGACAAGAAACAATTCCAAGCTAGGAAATGTGTAGCAAAATAGGTGATTGAGACTGATAGACATAGGTGCAAGGGTCTCAAGTAGCACCTATTTCCAGATTTTCACCACTTGACAAATTTTTTCAGGACTTTTTTCAATTTTTTTGTTATTTTTCAATTTTTGAATTTTTTTTGTATTTTTGTATTTTTGATTTTTTTGGATTTTTTCAGCATCATATATGATTTTTTTTGGAATTTTTTAGAAGGTTTTAGAGATCACTAGTTCTCAAGAAAGATCACATCATTTTTTCCTAATGTCTAGCAAGGTATAGGACATGATGGAGAAACAAGCTAGTGTATAAGCAATAATGCATAAGAAAGGAATGTGAAGCGAGTGAAAGTGATCCTCAAGGACTGACTCCTCAAGAGTACCCAAGCTAGGGAAAGAGGTGAAATAGTCATATGAAGCATGTTTTGGATAAGCAATGGAATAAATGAGCAAGATAGCATGTAGGATAAGAAGTGAAGCCAACAAGTGAGATAGCATGAAGCATGTAGTCCAAAAGAGTAGACATGTCAAGAGAACTATGAGAACCATGTTTCATTTATTATGATCAAGACCAAGGGGTCAACTAGATAAGATAGCGATGGGATAGAGCAATAAATAAAGCTCAAGATGGAGGCTATGAGGGAATGAGAAAGCACAAATAAAGAATCTCATGGATAAGATAGCCAATATGCAAAGATAGCTCAACATTTTCAAGATCAAAGAGAGAAGAGGGAATAGATGGATGGTGGAAGAACTACGCATGATGCCTGTTTTCCAGGTTTTCATCATGGTACTTATCCAAGGTGCCACAAGAAGTAGTTTTCACCATAGGATAAATTTATTTATCTTTACTTTTGCTACCAAGGTGCCACAAGATGTTGATAGGGTGATGAAAGAGAAATGGTAGTAGGAAGAGTATATGGAGGATAAGAGTTCATGTATAGAAAGTAAGTGTAAGCTTTAAAGGATTTCATGAGGGTAGTTGAAATATTGGACAAGATCAACGTTGACACACACCCTTAAGGGTATTGGAATGATGGAGGAATCATGGATGAAATAGCTTGAGTTATAGATGTATGAGGTGGTAGAAGAGATTTGGAAAAAAGTGGAGTGGAAGGCTTTGGAATAATTTTAGGAAGATTTTTGGAAGAAGATGGAATGGAAGCCTTTGGAAGCTTGAATGTCAACTTTGAAATATTTTCAATATTCAAGTCTTTTAAAAGAGACTTGGGAATCCACATAGCTTTAGATTTTCCTCGTTCTTTGGGTGCTTGAGAGTACATTTCTTCAATGATGGATTTAGGAACCCACATTTTCTTTGATTTAGCTCTCTTAATAGTGGACCTTTGTAGTCTCTTTTGTGCATTTTCCTTCTTAGCATTCACATGTCGATTAGATGGGACATAGTGATCTTCATTTTTCAATGGATTCTTATGTTTATTCTCACTTCCAAAGGACTTGGGACTTGTGGGTGAATACGGATGATATGACTGGTTTAGATGTATAGATGGGTGAAAATTCATCAAGGATGAGTGTCTTTGTTGATCTTGAGGTATTATAGGAGAGCTAGGGAATGAGCTAGGAGTGAATGTAGGAAATGGAGCAACATAAGGCCCCAATATGGATGGAAGGTTTAAAGGCTTTAGCTTTGATGGATATGGACCAAGGATAGATTTAGAAGATGTAGAGGGATAGTGGAAAGGGATATCGAAATCTTTAGAGTGAGCAACATGGTCAAAGCCATCCATAGACTCATGAGTACCTTTGATAGGAACAACATGTTTAATAGAAGCACTTAAAGCTTGAGCACATGTTTGAAGTGGATGTGGAGAAGTAGAACATGAGGGGATGCTTTGATCTTGACAAGTAGCCTTGGATAGCATATGAAGAGAACTTTTCTCATAATTTTCAGTAAGCTCAAGGGAGATAATGGAAGTGATATCTTCATCATACTTAGGAGGTGGACAAGTTATAAGATATGGAGGGGAAAAATCTTGAAAGAGATGAAAGGGTGCTTGATCTTGATCTTTCTTGACATTTATAGATTTTTCTTTCTGAGAGTCCTCTTGACATGGAGCCACTTCTAAGGACAAGGGAGAATGAAGAGTGAATGGAGTAGTGCTTGGATTAGGCATAGTAGTGCATGAAGGTTGAGCATGTTTAGGATTAGTAGCATAGAAAAGGTTTGTAGCCAAGTGAAGGTTAGCTTGAGTTTCTTTTAGAGGTAGCCCTTGAGGATACACATAGTCAATGTGGAAAGCATTAGGTTCTTTATTTGATGGAGGAATGTTGGAAAGATTTGAAGTGTTGGGAGATGCACAAGTGTTGGAAGAAGTGGAATATGTAATAGAGATGCTACTAGGCATAGGTTCATTAATGTAATCTTGCTCATGAAAAGTATCCTCATCGCATGAATCATTAGAGGTATCAATAATTTCATTATCAATAAGATCTTGGATTTTATGTTTTAGCTCAATGCAATCTGAAGTAGCATGGTCATTAGATTGATGATAGGCACAATAGATATCCAAGAATGGGTTTCCATATGAGCTAGACTTCGGTAACATGATGATCTTATTACTAAGAAGTTTTTGCAAAGTGTCGTCATAAGAATCTTCCAAGGGAGCAAAAGTTCTATTAGAAGTATGTGTAGGATCTTCTTGTTGTTTCTCAAGTGAATAGAATGCATTCATGTCTTCATCATTAGCTTCGTAAAAGATAGGTCCATCATGAAATTTTAGCATAGGCTCAAAGGAGGTATCAGTTGCTTGTTCTCTAAAGAGGTCTTTAGATCTAGAAGATGAAGACATTTGATGTCTTGAAGCAGAGCATGTAGACCTAGAAGAAGAGGATGACCTTAAAGAAGGTGACTTACATGCATGTAAAGACCTTAAGGAAGATTCATGTAATGATCCAATCTTCTCCTCTAACCTTTTATCAAGTTTAGACTTCATTTTTGTCATGCACTTAGAGAAATGATGGTAAGAAAGATCATTTGTCTCTTCTAGTTCTTTGTATTGTGCATATAGATCTTGAAACTCTTTAGTGACATGGAGGATATCATGATCATCTAGATTTGGTTGAAGTTTGGTAGCACAAGGTTTAGATCCCATAGTTTTAGATGCAAAGCCAACCATAAAATAGTCTAGAAGATAACTTGATGTTGAAACTATAGGAGGTAGAGTGTTCACTTGCCAAGATAGTAGAGAGAGATTAAAGTGACTTGTCAAACAATATGTCCAAGAAACTTTCGATGTGAATGACACAAGTCAATAGCTAGGCAAGATGCCCAAATAGCCAAATAGATAGAGCAAGCGAGGTGACAAGTGAACAACTCTCCAACCCAAGAGTGTAGTCAAGAAATCAAGGCAACCATTTCAGCAAAAAGATAACTAGCAAGCAAACATAGACCATGAAGATAGGAAGACCATGAGCACTAAGACCAAAGAGTCACTTTAAGCATGTTCAAGAACTAGAGACATAGAAAATAAAAATCAAATGATGAGACTCCCCTTAGCAAGCAACACAAGAAAATGTTTGCATTTGATGTTTTGACTTGGTTGACAAAGTTTGACAATAGTTGATAGCATAGCAAGTTTGATGTTCAAAAGCAATTTCTTTCCAAGCAAGATAGTGACACATGAAGTAGTCTTCAAACAATCAAGCAAGGGACAAAGAAACCTTGCATGATACAAGCATATGTGACGTCTCAAAAGAATTCCCTAAAATTATTGTCATGTGTATGTTCAAAAGATTTTCACAAGTATACCACATTCGAGAACACATCAAGCAATATCTACCTAGAAGTCATGGTTCATTACTCAACAACTTGGCCCATGCTTGATGCTCATTTTCCTCACACCAAGTGGTTTCCCACAAGAGATATTGGCTTTGTCATGGAAATGCCATAAGCATAACCAAGGGAACACATATGGTGAGTGTAAATCTTGGGGTGATCCGGGTAGTCCACTAGGATCAATCCTTGCACCAAGAAGTTGAGGGGCTAAAAAAGGTAGTTACTAACTTAGGGTTTTTAGATAGGGCTTCCATTCATAGTGTTCCTCTTGCTCCCAATTACGGGACACCTCACCTTGTGATGAGTAACCGATCTCACGATCACAAGAGTACCTTAAGCATTCTTGCCTAGTGATCTCCCTATGGTCGAAATCCCATAAGCGATCACACTAGGTGAAGATAAACACTACGTCTACCAAAGTTTTGTGTCCTTGGTAGCCTTGAATTTATAGTGGGTTGGAAGAGCTAGGTAATCGACTTGTCCCCACTTGGGTCGTTCCTCTCAAGTTGTCCGAGAGCAGGCCCTCTAAAGGATTCTAACTACACAAAGAGTGGATCAACTTTTGGAAGTCAAGATTTCTAATTCACCACAAGGGTGAAGAGCATACTCTCCTATTCCAATCATTTTCTCCCAAACACGCCAAGAATATTCAGTTGCATCTTACTCTTGAAACCAAATGGTAAGTCAAGATTTTTGATTCACCACAAGGGTGAAGAGCATACTCTCCTATCACCAAAAGATCCCAATTGTAAGTTTTAATGTGCCTAAAAATAAACAACTAGTATATGCCACACATGTAAAAGTAAAGAAAAAGAAAAATTGGGTTTTTATGCATTGGGCAGCCCTGCAAACAATCATTAGTAACCCTTGTGCATTTGAAGCTTTGACATGCGTTCTTTTTATGCAATGTTTCAAATTTTTCACAAGGATGGCAACCTGTAATCACAACTTGTTAGCACCAAAAGTTAGTATAAAATAACATAAAAATCTAAAATAAAAAGTGGTGAGTTGCCTCAAAAATCCAATTTATCTTCCAACCAAGTGCATGCAAAGAAAGTGCAAGTTAATCACAAATGCTCTCATTTTTACTTTCTGATTTTGACCTAGTCAACAATATTGGACTTGTTTACTATGATTTTTTCTCCAAAAATGAAAATAAAAAGAAGAGACCCCTATTAAAAATCAGAGATCTTTCAAAAAATGCAAGAAATTTTAAAAAATCTCTTCATTTGCGCTCTAGAGATCAATTTTGTCAAAACAGGTCAAATTTATCAAATTGAGTTTTTGATCTTTAATACAACCTCAAAATTCAAAACACAAAGAAAGAACCCCCATTAGAATTCAAAACCCTTTCTGAAAATGTAAGTTTTTAAAAAAAAAATTCTGATTTGCAATCAAAAATGACTTTTTATGAAAAAAAAAGAAAAAATCATAACTCCCAAAAATCATGTCAAAATACTTTGTAAATCGGACTGAGACATTTTGAGCATATACCCAACTTGTAAAAAACATTTCAGAACGAAAATCCAAGCGGTTTAAAAGATATGATCAAATCTTTAAACCAACTAAGTTTTTGGCCTTCAAACCAATTTACTTATGGGTTGGCCTTAAAACCAAAGTGATAATTCTACAAAAGTATTTGATTAGATCCAATATGCTGCTGTAAAAAACCAGAGATGAAAAATAAAAGTAAATGGAGCTAGAAACTTGATTCAAGCCCCACGGTGGGCGCCAAAAATGTACACTCGAAAGTGTCCCACTCTAAACCATTCTATCCAAATGATTCCATGAGTTGGAATGTTGGGATGCCGGCTTAGAGCTCCCTATCCATGGAGTGCAAGGAGTTAGTATTTCAGCATGAAGGCTCTCAGCCAAGCCTTAGAAATGTACTTCTTGCTAGTAAACCATGCAATGTGAGGTTCCAAAGACAAGATGCAAGAATGCAAATGTCCCAAGGAGTTCCTAAAGAATGCAATGCAAATGAAGATTAAGCTAAGATGAGAATGCAAAATGCAGCTATGCTAAAACATGTATGAGAGTGTTACAATCCAAATATTAAGTTATGTGAGATAGATTATTGCAAAATAGAAGCTAAACTAACATGCAACATGAATCTAAGCTAAAATGCTATGGTATGAGAGAATGCAGACAAGAAATAGAAGTTCTCCACAAAGCTCCAAAGAAACCTATTAGAAAACCTGCAGCATAACAATATTCAAAAAAGATGGATGGATTGATGGGGAAAGCTCTCTCCCTTTTAAAGATGTATGGATGGTAGAGATCAAGATGAATATGGTGGATGATCAACGGTGGAATTTGAAAAGAGGAGTGATCCATGTGCACACACAAGTCAACCAATAGAATATAAGTTGACTTGTCACATAAGACAAAAGTCTCACAAGCCTTTTCTTTTAATTGTAAAATAGAAAAAGGACTTCATGTGTGCACTTTAAGTGGGTTAGAAGAATGGGGTGTTTTATTTAATTAAAAGGGGACATGTTCTTTTAATCAAATAATGAACTTAGAATAGCATAGTCAAACTATAAGTTATAATCAAATAAATTGATTATTAGCAATTTGGCTTAGGTAAATGATTAAATTAATTTAGCCAAAATGTTGAAAAGGGAGTTAATAGTCTAGATGACCATTTTAAGGTGATTACACTTGTGAGCAAGTGCAATAGTATCATCATGTTCACCTAAGTCATACCAAGGGGTATATTTGACACTTATACCCTTTTTTGATTTTTTGGTCCAACTTAGCATCATGTAATATTAATGATAGGTCATCGCAATTACACTTCAAATTTATTTGTGAAAATATTAATTTGAGGATGAAAATGATAAAAAAATAAGAATGTAAATGAAAATTATTCAAAATGGTTAGAATCTATATGAATGATGATCACTGAACCAAATTTTAGTATGATAAAAACATAAAAACCTCAAGAGGCTCACCCTCAAATCAAAAGTGAATTAGTACAACCCAAAATGAATAGAGGGGTTTTAGTGCAAGATATAGAGTCAAGGACATGTGGGAGTCAAGGATGCATTCCTTTCAAGATAAATATGTGCTTATGATATATAAAATTATTAAAGTATTTTGTTATACTACAAAGGAAATGGAAAATAGCAAGGTATGATATTACATCTAATGTATAAAAGTAGGCACAAGAGGTGAGATAGAAAGAGTAAACTTACCTTGAGATGGATCACGTAGTCAACCTAGTCCTATTCCTTCTTAGTAATTTCATGATTTCAACCTAGAAATGGTACCAAGTCTTAGTAATGGATGGATGAAGAAATAAATAGAATCCATAAGTATGGTTGAATACATGTGCTTAAAATGTATCTTTGAATCAAGGATTCCTTTTTAAATGCATGTTTATATATAATACACTTTCCAATCTTAGATCTAGAATTATATTGGTGTTCTTTATGGTCATCAATGGAAAAGAAGAGATAAGAAGAATGGATAAATTTGGATCTTCTTTATTTCTTGATAATTATTCTAATTGGTAATTGTGTATGAAGAAAAATGTAAATTAGATGTATAATATTTCTATATTTTGAATGGATCTTTAAAAAATGAAGGTCCTTGGAGTTCTTTAATTGGGTGTTTTCCTTCAAATGTTGAGTACAAGTCTTCAATTACACAAAAACTTGAAAAATTCATGGAAGATTTAAATTTATTGATCTATTGATTTCATGTTATGGCTCAAGTGAAAGGAGGAAAGCCCCTTTTATATAAATTTTGGATTCAATATTGTCAGCATGATAGAACATAAAGACTGGGAAGAAGATCCCTCACAAATTGGGCTCAAATATTACCTAAATGTAGACCTAGTCAACCAAGTCTTGGAATTGTTATAAAAGAAGGGAGTGAAATCGAAAGATATATTCAAGAAACAAACATTAAAGACATCCAAGAACCTTTAATAATGGGTGCTAGCATTTTAGGAGAGCATAGCCACATTTCAAATCTTGAACTTCTTCTTATCTAGGTATGCGGGATTTTTTATTGGTAAAGTGGAAAATTTTATTTGTTCTAGAGCCAAGTATCTTAACCTAGAAATTGTATCTTCTTAGTAATGCAAGTAACTCAAAATACTAATGAGGTTAATTGAAATCACCTCTATCTATATCATGTATCTCTTACATATGTACTTGTTGTGTGTTTCAACAAGCTTGAGGGAATAGAAAGGATATTCCTTTGGCTAGGAGTTAAAAATGAGAACCTGTTATTTATTACTGACTAGGAGAAATTATACACTCCCAAAATCTTGGGGGATTAAATGCTTGTAATTTTCATAACTTGAATTCAATCTAAATTTAGTCTAAACATAATTAATTATTAGTTCACATTGGTCCATAATCCATCATTTAAAATATATAAAATAAGAATGATCTAAGGATATTAGATCTTATTTTATCCCCTAGATCAAATATATTCAAGGAGTAGTTATTCTAAAATATATATAGTTAAATCCTATTTTGTAGTTTAATTACTAATTGTATAAGAAATGTAAAGGGTTCATCTTATTATATTTAAGTAATATGTTTTTATAATTTTATAAGAAGTGCAATTCAAAACATTTCTTTAGCTCTCTCATATGGTATCAAAGCATGTTTATTGAATCTAATTGAGGATTGAAGAAACTTACAGTAAGGAATTGTGAATTATGGTCTTTGGCAAATGATCACCTGTATATCAAATACAACTCATGCATGTACTCCGTTTTGACTATTATTTTTCTAGGGGCAACATAACACTAGTAACTTTACAAGTAGATCATTCAGAGCCATGGGTATGATGGTGATGACTAAGTTAGGTACATAAAAAAGAATTAATTTATGGATAGACAATGTTGTGAACCTTTCATTCTTCTTGTATAATATCTTCCTTCTCTTTGTTAACATATTTAATAGAAGTAGATCTAGGTACCTCTCTTTGTTTTCAAGCTACTAGTGTGGATGTATATAATTGGTCTTAAGAAAGTGTAAATATGTAAGAGTTTGAAATTAAGGTTAGCGTTAGAAATTAGGGTTAGCATTTTCAAGTTAGGGTTAGAAATTAAGGTAACTAGAGTTTGAGTTATGGTTAGGGTTATGGTTAGTGTTATATTTTAGGGTTATAGTTAGTTTTAGGGAACTATGTCTAGACATTTTTTATGTTTTCTTATGATTGTTAATGTTGTTATGTATTTATGTATATAATATTTATGTTCTTAAATGATACAAATTCTTTATGTTTGTATATAATCTTTATGTTCTTATATACATATTAACTTTTATTAATTAAATGTTGTAACATGTATTCTTTAGGTCATACTCTTTATATGTTCTTATGTACATGTATGTTATATTCTTACCTATGCATTAATCTGCATTCTTACATATATGTATAATTTAGGATCTCCCCTTAAGACATGTCATTGAATATATTTAATTATAATTAGATTAAGGCATTAAAAATAATAACATAAATATCAAAACATGCATGTGTCTACATTTAACATGAACATATTTACATACATTTACATGAAATAAAATATACATTAATCTACACTCTTATGTATAATTTAGGATCTCCCCTTAAGACATGTCATTAAATATAGTTAATTACACTTCTAAGATAAAGACATTAAGATCAATAACATATACATATGAAAATGTGAATATTGAAAACATACATGTCTACTTTTAACATGAAAAAATATACATACATCTATGTTCAAAATAAAAAATACATTTTAATCTACATTAGATTATGTATAATTTAGGATCCCCGCTTAAGATGTATGTCATTAAATATAGTTAATTACATAATTTAGATTAAGGCATTAAGATGAATAACATATACATAAACATATACACAACTTTTTCTAAAGATTTTATAAATAAAACTAATATTTTTATAAAAATTTGTTTCTAATTAAACTAATGTTTTTCTAATAAAACTAATATTTTTCTAAATTTTATTTTCTACACTATTGTTTTTAATATTTTCTAATTTTCAAGACTAACATTTTTAAAAATATTTTCTAATATTTTTCTAATATTTGCTAATATTTTATAATGTCTTTCTAATATCTAAATGTAGTGTTTTTCTAATGTTTTCTAAATTTGGATGATTCTCATGATGCTACTGGTAGTATTTTCAGTGTAGAAAATTATGGAGCAATAGGGGATGGAAAGCATAATTCTACCGAGGTAACTTTACCATTCTTGTTTTCTTACTACTAATTAGTACCAATGATGAAGATTAAATGGATACCATAATGAGAATGTGGAGAAGCGTTGGATGTCGTCTGGGCTAGGGCTCTATCCCTAGCCTGTGATTGTTGTTTGATCTTTTCTGATATTTTTCCCTCTTTTGTTTGGATTATCAACTACTAGTCAAAGTTTGCGTGGGTTCTAGTTTTTTGAAGTCTTTTGCGGTTGATTTTGGATTGGGGTTTTTATTATTTGCATGGCAGGGCCTGGGATTTCTTCTGTGTTGGTGAGAATAGATGGTTCTTCTCCAACTGTGCATGTAATGAGATCTGAATCATTTTATTCAGGGGAGAGCTCCAAGTTGAAAAACATTAATGGTTGTTTTTCGCATAGCCATGATCACCTTGTTCTGGTTATTCCTCCAGCAGCTGTAATGGAGGACATTGAATATTGGACCAAGCATGCTTTGATATGAAAATTTCTTGGAATTTGAGTTTCCCTATCTGCTCTTGAGGCATGGATCCATCGCTCATGGTAGGTGGAAGGTGATATGGAGATTATGCTGGCAAGGAATAGCTTCTTCTTTTTGTATTCTCTTGCATGTCTGATCGTGATTGTATTTTTGAAGGAGGCCCTTATTTCTACAACCATGTGGGCTTATTTGTCAAACCTTAGCATTTAGGATTTAATTATGTTGAGGATCTCCCTTCAACAGTACCAATTTTGGTTCTCTTGCCTCACCTTCCCCTAGAATTTTGGCGTGAAGACATCCTCCAAAAAATTGTTGCTTTGTTGGGAAAGCTGACTGCGATCGCACATCAATCCCTCGATAAAAAGGTTATTTCTTATGATAGAATTTGTGTTGAAATTAATTTGAATAACCCATTACCAGATTCTTTGGAAATTTTTCTTGGGGCTTCTTCCTCAATGCAGCAATTAGATTATGAATCCCTCCCTTTTTGCTATCAGATTTTTCATGAGTATGGTCATTTATGTGTCAGTGCCCCCGTAACTTGACTTCCAAAGGAGTGGATGGTTCTACGATCGGTAATGCTGGTGGTTTGGAAAATAATACAGGGAAAGGACAATCTCAAATGGCTAATACTACCAAGGGGATGAATCTGCAAGATGCTTTAGGAAAGGGTAAGGCTCAAGTGCAGGATAAGGATGGATTTACCCCTACTCGCCCTCAAGTTAAGGGGTGTGGTCAAAAGAGCCCTTTGAAAGAAAGAATATCTTATTTAGGTTTTAATTGCCTTGAGGTGCTGGATAGTATGTTTCTAGAAGAGGGTATTCCTCCTCCTATCTCTTCTAACCCAATTTTCTCAGATGAGGGATTTGTACCTAATGACGCTTGTGGGGCATCCCAAGTTGTGGTATATCAAAACTGTGAGGTCCCTGTTATAATCACCTAAAAATGGTCATCTAGACTATTAGCCCCCTTCTCAACATTTTGGCTAAATTAATTTAATCATTTACCTAGACCAAATTGCTAATAATCAATTTATTTGATTATAACCTATAGTTTGACTATGCTATCCTAAGTTCATTATTTGATTAAAAGAACATGTCCCCTTTTAATTAAATAAAAGGCCCCATTCTTCTAACCCAATTAAAGTGCACACATAAAGTCCTTTTTCTATTTTGCAATTAAAAGAAAAGGCTTTGTGACTTTTGTCTTATATGACAAGTCAACTTATATTCTATTGGTTGACTTGTGTGTGCACATGGATCACTCCTCTTTTTGAATTCCACTGTTGATCATCCACCATCTTCATCTTGATCTCTATCATCCATACATCTTTAAAATGGAGAGATCTTTCCCCCTCAATCAATCCTCATTTTGAATATTGTTATGCTGCAAATTTTCTAACAGGTTTCTTTGGAGCTTTGTGGAGAACTTCAATTTCTTGTCTACATTCTCTCATCCATGGCATCATGGCATTCTAGCTTAGCTTAGCTTTCATTTTTACATGTAGCTTAATCTCACATAGCTTAATAATGGTATTGTAACACTCTCATACATGTTTTAGCATAGCTCCACTTTGCATCTCATTCTAGCTTAATCTTCATTTGCATCGCATTCTTGAGGAACTCCTTGGGACATTTGCATTCTTGCATCTTGTCTTTGGAACCTCCCATTGCATGGTTTAATAGCAAGAAGAGTATCTCTAAATCTCATATGAGAGCTTTCTTATTCTTTAAATATACTCTTTTACACTCCATGGATAGGGAGATCTAAGCTGACATTCAAACATTCTGAACTCATGGAATCGTTTGGATAGAAGGGTTTAAAGTGGGACACTTTCGAGTGTACATTTTTGGCACCCACCATGGGGCTTGAATGAAGTTTCTAGCTCCATTTACTTTTATTTTTCATCTCTGGTTTTTTACAGCAGCATATTGAATCTAATTAAGTGCTTTTGTAGAATTCTCACTTTTATTTTAAGGCCAACCCATAAGTAAATTGGTTTGAAGGCCAAAAATCTAGTTTGTTTAAAGATTTGATCATATCTTTTAAACTGTTTTGAATTTGATTCTAAATTTTTTTTTGTAGGTTTATTATGTATTCAAAATGTCTTAGCCTGATTTTCAGAGCATTTTGACGTTATTTGCCAAAGTTATGATATTTTCTTTTGTTTTCATAAAAAGTCATTTCTGGTCGTACGTCAGCGTGTTTTTTAGAAAAACTTACATTTCTAGAAAGGGTTTTCAATTCTAATGGAGCTTCTTTCTTTATGTTTTGAATTTTGAGGTTGTATTAAGGATCAAAAACTCAATTTGATAAATTTGGCCTGTTTTGACAAAATCGATCTCTAGAGTGCAAATGAAGAGATTTTTTTAAATTTCTTACATTTTTGAAAAGATCTATGATTTTTAATAGGAGTCTCTTCTTTTCATTTTTATTTTTGGATATAAAATCATATCAAACAAGTCCAATCTTGTTGACTAGGTCAAAATCAAAGAGTAAAAATGAGAGCATTTGTGATTAACTTGCATTTTCTTTGCATGCACTTGGTTGGAAGATAAATTGGATTTTTGAGGCAACTCACCACTTTTTATTGCAAATTTTTATGTTATTTCACACTAACTTTTGGTGCTAACAAGTTGTGATTACAGGTTGCCATCCTTATGAAAAAAAATTGAAACATTGCATAAAAAGAACGCATGTCAAAGCTTCAAATGCGCAAGGGCTACTAACATTGTTTGCAGGGCTGCCCAAAGCATAAAAACTCAAAATTTCTTACTTTTTTGTTTTCATGCATGGCATTGACTAATTTTTCATTTTTCATAGACACATAAAACTTGTGATTGGAGTCTTTTGGTAATAGGAGAGTATGCTCTTCACCCTTGTGGTGAATCAGAAATCTTGACTTGCCATTTGGTTTCAAAAGTAAGGGGTAACTGAATCTTCTTGGTGTGTTTGGGAGAAAATTATTGGAATAGGAGAGTATGCTCTTCACCCTTGTGGTGAACCAAAAATCTTGACTTCCAAAAGTTGATCCACTTTATGTAGTTAGAATCTTTTAGAGGGCCTGCTCTCGGACAACCTGAAAGGAACGACCCAAGTGGGGACAAGCTGATTACCTGGCTCTTCCAACCCACTATAAACTCAAGGCTATCAAGGACACAAAACCTTGGTAGACATAGTATTTTTCTTTGCCTAGTGTGATCGCTTATGGGATTTTGACCATAGGGAGATCACTAGGCAAGAATGCTTAAGGTACTCTTGTGGTTGCAAGATCGGTTACTCATCGCAAGGTGAGGTGTCTCGTAATTGGGAGCAAGAGGAATACTATGAACGGAAGCCCTATCTAAACACCCTAAGTCAGTAACTACCTTTTTTAGCCCCTCAACTTCTTGGTGCAAGAATCGATCCTAGTGGACTACCCGGATCACCCCAAGATTTTACACTCACCATCTATGTTCCCTTGGTTATGCTTATGGCATTTCTATGACAAAGCAAATATCTCTTGTGGGAAACCACTTGGTGTGAGGCAAAGGAGCATCAAGCGTGGGCCAAGTTGTTGAGTAATGAACCATGTCCTTTAGGTAGATATTGCTTGATGTGTTCTTGAATGTGCTAGACCTGTGGAAATCTTTGGAACATACACATGATGATAGTTATACGACTTTCTTTTAAGACCTCACATATGCTTCTATCATGCAAGGTTGCTTTGTCCCTTGCTTGATTATTTGAAGACTACTTCATGTGTCACTATCTTGCTTGGAAAGAAATTATTTTTGAACATCAAACTTGCTATGCTATTAACTATTGTCAAACTTTGTCAACCAAGTCAAAGCATCAAGTCTTAACATTTTTTCTTGTGTTGCTTGCTAAGGGGAGTCTCATCATTTGACTTTGATTTGCTATGTCTCTAGTTCTTGAACATGCTTAAAGTGGCTCTTTGGTCTTAGTGCTCTTGATCTTTTTGTCTTCATGGTCTATGTCCACTTGCTAGTTATCCTTTTGCTGAAATGGTTGCCTTGATTTCTTGACTACACTCTTGGGTTGGAGAGTTGTTCACTTGTCACCCTACTTGCTCTATCTATTTGGATATTTGGACATCTTGCCTAGCTATTGACTTGAGTCATTCATGTTGTAAGTTTTTTGGGCATATTGTTTGACAAGTCACTTTAATCTTTCTCTAATATCTTGGCAAGTGAACACTCTACCTCCTATAGTTTCAACATCAAGTTATCTTCTAGACTATTTTATGGTTGGCTTTGCATCTAAAACTATGGGATCTAAACCTTGTGCTACCAAACTTCAACCAAATCTAGATGATCATGATATCCTCCATGTCACTAAAGAGTTTCAAGATCTATATGCACAATACAAAGAACTAGAAGAGACAAATGATCTTTCTTACCTTCATTTCTCTAAGCGCATGACAAAAATGAAGTCTAAACTTGAGAAAAGGTTAGAGGAGAAGATTGCATCATTACATGAACCTTCCTTGAGGTCTTTACATGCATGTGAGTCACCTTCTTTGAGGTCATCCTCTTCTTCTAGGCCTACATGCTCTACTTCAAGACATCAAATGTCTTCATCTTCTAGATCTAAAGACCTCTTTAGAGAACAAGCAACTGATACCTCCTTTGAGCCTATGCTAAAATTTCATGATGGACCTATCTTTGACCAAGATAATGATGAAGACATTAATGCATTCTATTCACTTGAGAAATAATAATAAGATCCTAGACATACTTCTAATAGAACTTTTGCTCCCTTGGAAGATTCTTATGATGACACTTTGCAAAAACTTCTTAGCACCAAGATCATCATGTTACCTAAGTCTAGCTCATATGGAAACCCATTCTTGGATATCTATTGTGCCTATCATCGATCTGATGACCATGCTACTTCAGATTGCATTGAGCTAAAACATAAAATCCAAGATCTTATTGATAATGGAATTATTGATACCTCTAATGATTCATGCGATGAGGATACTTTTCATGAGCAAGATTACATTAATGAACCTATGTCTAGTAGCAGCTCTATTACATCTTCCACTTCTTCCAACACTTGTGCATCTCCCAACACTTCAAATATTTCCAACATGCCTCCATCAAATAAAGAACCTATTGCTTTCCACATAGATTACGTGTATCCTCAAGGGCTACCTCTAAAAGAAACTCAAGCTAACCTTCACTTGGTTGCAAACCTTTTCTATGCTACTAATCCTAAACATCCTCAACCTTCATGCACTACTATGCCCAATCCAAGCACTACTCCATTCACTCTTCATTCTCCTTTATCCTTAGAAGTGGCTCCATGTCAAGAGGACTCTCAAAAAGAAAAAGCTATAAATGTCAAGAAAGATCAAGATCAAGAACCCGTTCATCTCTTTCAAGATTTTTCCCCTCAATATCCTATATCTTGTCCACCTCCTAAGTATGATGAACATACCACTCCCATTATCTCCCTTGAGCTTACTAAAAATTATGAGAAATGTTCTCTTCATATGCTATCCAAAGCTACTTGTCAAGATCAAAGCATCCCCTCATGTTCTACTTCTCCACATCCACTTCAAAATTGTGCTCAAGCTTCAAGTGCTTCTATTAAAAATGTTGTTCCTATCAAAGGTACTTATGAGTCTATTGATGGCTTTTACCATGTTGCTCATTCTAAAGATGTTGATATCTTTTCCCACTATCCCTTTGCATCTTCTAAATCTATCCTTGGTCCTTATCCATCTAAGCTAAAGCATTCAAACCTTCCATCCATATTGGGGCCTTATGTTCTTCCATCTCCTACATTCACTCATAGCTCATTCGCTAGCTCTCCTATAATACCTCAAGATCAACAAAGACACTCATCCTTGATGACTTTTCACCCATCTATACACCTAAACTAGTCATATCATCCTTATTTATCCACAAATCCCAAGTCCTTTGGAAGTGATAATAAACATAAGAATCCATTGAAAAAGAAAGATCACTATGTCCCATCTAATCGACATGTGAATGCTAAGAAGGAGAATGCACAAAAGAGACCACAAAGGTTGACTATTAAAAAAGCTTAATCAAATAAAATATGGGTTCCTAAACCCATTATTGAAGAAATGTGTTTTGAAGTATCCAAAGGAAAATCTAAAGCTATATGGATTACCAAGTCTCTTATAGAAGACTTGAATATTAAAAATACTTCAAAGTTGACATTCAAGCTTCCAAAGGCTTCCATTCCATCTTCTTTCAAAAATCTTCCTAAAAATATTCTAAAGCCTTTCACTCCACTTTTTTCCAAATCTCTTCTACCACCTCATACATCTAAATCTCAAGCTATTTCATCCATGATTCCTCCATTATTCCAATACCCTTCAAGGTGTGTGTCAATGTTTATCTTGTCCAATATTTTAGCTACCCACATGAAATCCTCTAAAGCTTACACCTCCTTTCTATACATGAACTCTTATCCTCCATATATTCTTCCTACTACCATTTACCTTTCATCACCCTATCAACATATTTGAGCATACCTTTATATGGTCTTGGCTTATCATGGCTTATCTTTGCTATAGGAGCACTATCTAAATTCAAAAAGCTTGAGCTCTTTCTAAAAATTCAAAAAAAGAAAAAAGAAAAAAAAAATCAAATAAAAATAAAAATGAAAATGCGCCTTGGTGAAAACTACTTCTTGTGGCACCTTGGTAGCAAAAGTAAAGAGATATAAATGCGTCCTATGGTGAAAACTACATCTTGTGGTACCTTGGATTAGTACCATGATGAAAACCTGGCAAATAGGCATCATGTGTAATTCTTCCATCATCCATCTATCCCCTCTTCTCTCTTTGATCTTGACAATGTTGAGCTATCTTTGAATATTGGCTATCTTATCCGTGAGATTCTCTATTTGTGTTTTCTCATTCCCTCATAGCCTCCATCTTGAGCTTTATTTTTATTGCTCTATCTCATTGCTATCCTATCTAGTTGACCCCTTGGTCTTGATCATAATAAATGAAACATGGTTCTCATAGGTCTCTTGACATGGCTACTCTTTTGGAATACACACTTCATGCTATCTCACTTGTTGGCTTCATTGCTTATCCTACATGCTATCTTTCTCATTACTTCCATTGCTTATCCAAAATATGCTTCATATGACTATTTCACCTCTTTCCCTAGCTTGAGTACTCTTGAGGAGTCAATCCTTGAGGATCACTTTCACTTGCTTCATACTCTTTTTTCATCCATCTTTGCTTATCCACTAGCTCGTTGCTCCATCATATCCTATACCTTGCTAGACATTGGGAGAAAATGATGTGATCTTGGTTGAGAACTAGTAATCTCTAAACCTTCTAAAAATTCCAAAAAAAATCATATATGATCTTTAAAAAAATCTTAAAAATTAGAAAATGTCCTGAAAAAAGGATCTTCTTAGTGAAAACCTAGCAATAAGCACTTTGATGTATCACCAAAAAAATCAAAAATACAAAAATACAAAAAATTGAAAAAAGTCCTTAAAAAATCTTTCAAGTGGTGAAAATATGGAAACAGGTGCTACTTGAGACCCTTGCACCTATGTCTATCAGTCTCAATCACCTATTTTGCTACACATTTCCTAGGTTGGAATTGTTTCTTGTCCTCATCTTGGGGGCACAATTTCTTAGCCTATTGAGGTATTCTTGTGCATTAGGGTTTCTTGGACAACTCACAAAATAGTGTTTCTCAACACTTCCCCCACCCACTTTGACATCAAGTGTTTCTCAACACTTTTTAGATAGTTTACCTACAATCTTCGATGTCGCAATATTTCTCACTATCAGAATCAAGTCTTGAAGAAATGGCCAAGTGACTTACACACACGCACTTTAACACTTAAAAAAATTGAGCTATGCTGATCTTTATCTACTTTTTGTGTTGTCTATGATGATTTCTTTGCCATGTGTTCCCTCCCTAATAGTCTTTCCAGGATGTCATTGACTAGAAGACTAGGGGCATGGGACATATTTTCTTGATTTCTACTTGTGGGTATACCTTGTTTTTCTATAGTGTTGTAAGCATTTATGCTTTTCCTATTCAACATTTTGACTTACAAATGTATCATCCTTGACTATTTTGCAAGACCACTCAGGGTTTATCCTGGATCTTATGCCTTGATATAGCTATAATCTTGCTAAATTAAACTTAGGGAATCTAATCGCATAGTTATCTTGACTTACATGTCTATGATGCTTAGATGGGATTTCCACATACCTATCTAATATTGATCATATTCATATCCTCATAGTTATACTAGTGATGGTTGTATGATCTCATGATGTCCCTAATAAATGCTCAATGATGAAATTAAGAGTCTAAATGTTATGCACTTCTTGTTGGTAAACCACTTTTCATATTAGCTTGCATTTTAGGTTCATTTTCTAGCTTAGTCTTGCATTCTTGCATATGGGGAGAGCTCTTTCTTCATCTTTTTGTGGACATATCAGCTAACTCCTTTCATATATTTCTTTATTTTCTTCTTGTTCATGTCTTTTCACCTTCTTAATCTTTCACTTCATCTCTTTTCTATCTTATCATCACATTATATAAAGTTTTGACCTCTTAAATAATTTTAACGTCCTAGATTCATTTTCAGGATCGAAATCCAAATTCGAGTTCATCTTGATGGTCAAAATTGTCTTTTAAAATTCTACTTTCTTCTGAGCAGTTAGCTGACCTTTTGAGGTCTAATCTCTGAATCATCACTGGGGCATCTTCATTTCTTCATGTCTTCACCATTTCCATACTTCATATCTACTTCAATTCACTGTTTCATGTCTAAAATCACCTTTCTACTCATTTCGACCTAATTTTTATGCTATATCCTTCAAAGTCAACTCTAGTCAAACTAGGACATTTTATCAATTTTTTTAAAGTCATTCTTGGGTTCTAATCATCTATCTGTCATCTTGGACATTTCTATATTCTCGATTTTCTCATATCTAGCTTGTTTCTATGTCCCCTTACCTCATTTCGATTTTGATCCCAAGGGGGCACAAATACTCTATTGTTGATTGTTACAGCTATCTATTTCTTAGGAGCGTTTGTTTGACCTTATCACTTGATCTCAATCTATTCACTTTTCTAGGTGTTAGATCTTTTCAGATCCTAACATCATCTTCCTAGTGTTCAGTACTACTGCTATCAGGTTGTGCATTCAGGACTTGCTATCTATTTCTACATTTCACTCTTCGAAATTAGACATCTATATCTATCATCGCCTACTTGGCTTTAATTTTCTTTGACATAATGTATTCCCAGATTGATCACGCATTAGTCAAAGAGGGGCAAATGTAATCACCTAAAAATGGTCATCTAGACTATTAACCCCCTTCTCAGCATTTTGGCTAAATTAATTTAATCATTTACCTAGACCAAATTGCTAATAATCAATTTATTTGATTATAACCTATAGTTTGACTATGCTATCCTAAGTTCATTATTTGATTAAAAGAACATGTCCCCTTTTAATTAAATAAAAGGCCCCATTCTTCTAACCCAATTAAAGTGCACACATAAAGTCCTTTTTCTATTTTGCAATTAAAAGAAAAGGCTTTGTGACTTTTGTCTTATATGACAAGTCAACTTATATTTTATTGGTTGACTTATGTGTGCACATGGATCACTCCTCTTTTTGAATTCCATCGTTGATCATCCACCAGCTTCATCTTGATCTCTACCATCCATACATCTTTAAAAGGGAGAGAGCTTTCCCCCTCAATCAATCCTCATTTTGAATATTGTTATGCTGCAAATTTTCTAACAGGTTTCTTTAGAGCTTTGTGGAGAACTTCTATTTCTTGTCTACATTCTCTCATCCATGGCATCATGGCATTCTAGCTTAGCTTAGCTTTCATTTTTACATGTAGCTTAATGTCACATAGCTTAATAATGGTATTGTAACACTCTCATACATGTTTTAGCATAGCTCCACTTTGCATCTCATTCTAGCTTAATCTTCATTTGCATTGCATTCTTGAGGAACTCCTTGGGACATTTGCATTCTTGCATCTTGTCTTTGGAACCTCCCATTGCATGGTTTACTAGCAAGAAGAGTATCTCTAAGGCTCATATGAGAGCTTTCTTATTCTTGAAATATACTCTCTTGCACTCCATGGATAGGGAGCTCTAAGCTGGCATTCAAACATTTCAAACGCATGGAATCATTTGGATAGAAGGGTTTAGAGTGGGACACTTTCGAGTGTACACCTGTAGCTTTTGTGTTGAAGGCTCTGATGACACCTATAGTGTTGGAGGATAATGACGTTGTTCTGGCCGACTTGGTTAAGGATGTGCTACCATCAGGTAAGGGTAGGGGATCTCCTCTCCCCTTAGGGTAGATGCCTAAACCTTTTAAGCAGGTTTCTTTTACTCCCCCTCTAAGGAGTGGGCGAAAAATAGACCAAGAGAAGATTAAACTCATAGGAGATATATTGATTGAGTTTGGGTCAGTGAAACCTTTGGATGCTCATTTTCCCCATTCTACTCAATAATGATTATTCTCTCATGGAATTTTAGGGGGTTGAATAGCATCCCTAGACAAAAAGCTATTCAAAATTTGGTGGTTGATCATTGCCCTAATGTTTTTTGTATCCAAGAGACTAAGCTTTCTATGGATTCTATGGTCCAACATGCCTCTAGTATTTGGTCTCGTGGCCAATGCCAGTGTGTTGGGGCTATGGGCAGTGCTAGTGGTTTAGCTATCTTTTAGGATCCACGAAAAATTTCTACCCTTGGTTGGGTGTTTTCTCACTTAGCTCTCTCTATGGTGGCCTCTGCTTTAGACTCAGTAGAGGTAATCATGGTTACTAATGTGTATGGGCCTATTGATCTTGTGGGAAAGGAGGAATTTTGGAGGCATATTCAATATGTTAGAAATTGTCACCCTTATCATCCTTGGGTGTTAGCAGTAGACTTCAATGCAGTTTTAAGTCTAGAGGAGAAGCATGGTGATTTGGCTAGACTAGGGCCTTCTTCTGCTCTTCTTTGGCAACACATATCTCTTTTTCATCTCTTTGATGTTAAGCCTTCTAATGGTCTCTATACTTGGAATAATCAAAGGACTAGGGTTGATGCTATCTCAGAATGTTTGGACAAATTTCTTGTTTCTTGCTTCTGGGTTAGTGGCACCCTTATTCTCTCTTCAAAAATCCTTGATTGAATGGGTTGTGATCATTGTCCAATCAAATTTTCTACTATTGGGGCATGTATTCCAAAGCGTCCTCCTTTTAAGTTCCAGTTGATCTAGCTTCATGACCCCTCCCTTCATGATTTCGTTTTATGTTGGTGGAAAGATGCCACTCCTGCATATGGTACTACTATGTTCTCATTTTCTAAAAGGCTTCAATATGTTAAAAAGCAACTCAGGATATGGAACAGACAATGTTTTGGGAACCTTCACTCTATGAAGAGGCTTGCTCAAGAAGATCTTGATGTCATCACAAGGGAGATTAGAGATCGAGGTTTCTTGGAGGATCTTGGAATTGTTGAATCCCTTGCTTCTAGAGCTCTAGAAGAATGGGAACTTCAAGAGGAAATTTTTTGGAAGCAAAAGGCTAGAGTTGATTGGCTCTAGGAAGGTGATCGGAACACTACCTTTTTCCATAAAATAATGCAATCTCACCAAAATCAGAGCAATATCACTTCTTTGATTGATTCTCAAGGCATCCAACTGACTTCCTTGCCAACTTTGTTCCAGGAGACTACTCGGTACTTTACTACCCTCTTCTCTGAGGACTTTCCTCCTGCCGATAATGAAGAAAATATTATTTTGTCTTTTATTCCTTCTCTTATCACTCATGAAATGAATGATTATCTCATGCATACAATATCTTTGGAAGAGTAGGAGGAGGTGGTCTTTGGCATGCCTAAGGGGAAGGCTCCTAGTCCTAATGGATTTCCGGTTGAGTTCTTTTAAGAATTTTGGGACATTATTAATCATGATTTGTTGGAGGTGGTTAAGGAATCCTATTCTAGCAAGCAAATGCTTCAGGCTTTCAATTCTACTTTCTTGACTCTTATTCCTAAGAGAGAGGGTGCTAATCAATTGGAGTTTTTTAGACCAATTGCCTTCTGTAATGTGGTTTACAAATTTTTTACTAAGTTGATTGCTGAGAGAATTAAAAAGTGCTTCCCATTATTATCTCTGAAGAACAAGGTGGTTTTGTTGTTGGAACACAAATTTTGGATGGGGTGGTTATTGCTACTAAGGCTATTCATTCTATGGCTACTTCAAGGGAGAGAGAAATGTTTATTAAGCTGGATATGGCTAAGGCCTATGATAGAGTTAAATGGAGTTTCCTAAGGAGTATTCTTCTTCCTTTTGGATTTAGCTCTGACTGGGTGAGTTGGACCATGAGTTGTGTTACTTTTGCCTCTTTTTCTATTCTTCTTAATGGTCAACCTTCTCAGCTATTTGTTGCCTCTAGAGGCCTCAGCTAGGGTGACCCTCTCTCCCCATATCTATTCATCATCATGGTTGAGGGCTTGGGTAGATTCATTAAGTATCAGGTGTCCTAGAATTCTATTTAGGGGTGGCAATGGGGTACTGGTTTACCTTCTCTTTCCCATCTTCAATTTTTTGATGATTTTGCTCTTGGGGGTCTTGCTAGGATCAAGGAAGCTGAAGCCTTTTGACATACTATAGACATTTATTTGGCAGCTTTAGGCTAGAAAGTTAATGAGAACAAATCTTCCATTTACTTTTTTAACACTCATGATTCTATTCAGCACAGGATTGCTGGTATCCTGCGGTTTCAGATTGGGTCACTTCCTTTGACTTATCTTGGCATTCCTATTTTTGTTTCTAGGCAGCCACATCTCTTCTAGAAAAAAATTATTACCAAGCTTCACAATAAGGTAAATCATTGGACTCATAGATGGCTTTCTGCTATTGCTCGGGTTACTCTTCTTCAATATGTTATCCAAGCTCTTCCTACTTATAAAAGCATGGTTCAGGCTACTCCTGTTTACTTTCTCAAGGAGTTTGATGCTCTTTCTCAATAGTTCCTTTGGAGTGGTAATTTTTGTAGTACTAAATGGAGTTTGATTAGTTGGGAGACTATTTTTAGGCCTAAAAAGGAGGGTGGTCTTCGGCTTTGATCAGCTCTCTTGAGTATTCAAGCATTGGCTGCTAAACTTTATTGGCGATGGTGCTCGAGACAACATCTACTTTGGGCTCATATTATTACTCATAAATTTTTTTATGGTGTTGATCCTTGCTCTATTTCTACACTTCCTCTTGAAGGTTGTGACTCAATGGTCTGGCATACTCTAAAGATAGGTGTAGTGTTAGTCAAGAGGGGTCTGTTCTGGATATGTAAAGGAGGTTTTGAGGCTTTTTTTTGGTCTAATGCTTAGGATGGATTCCCTTCCATATTATCCATGTACCCTCATCTTCAGACTCTTTGTGACTCTTTTCATGTTGTTGGATGGGATAAAGTGGCTCATTACAAGACTCCTTATCAATTGTGACCTGTTGTTGGTTACATATGGAAGCATTCTTCTGAGTGGCCTCTTGGAGGTGCAAACATGGATCATGAGGAGCTTTCTCAAATTCTAGCCTCTAGAGATGTTCCTCTTTACTCGGTCTTGATGTTTTGGCTTGGGGAGGTACCTTGTCTGGTAAATATCATGTCTCTACTAGGTATTAGGAGATAACTAGACAATTATTTGGGGATACTGAGGTCCTATGGTTGAAGCAAGTCTGGAATAACATTTCTTGGTCCAAGTGCAATTTTTTCATGTGGCTAGTGGCTCATAACCATTGTCTTATGTGCAATAATCTTTGTAAACATGGATTTTAGGGCCCCTCTTATTGTGTTTTGTGTGGTAATGGGGAGGAGTCTATTTCCCATTTGTTCTTCCATTGCTCCTATTTTATTTAGCTATGGTACCTTTGGTGGAGTGCTTGGGGTTTCTCTAGTAGGCATGCTTCCTCTTTGCCTGAGTTCTGGACCCACTTGGGAAATGCTCCCTCCAATTCTTCTCCTCTCCATGCTGCTTGGATTACTGGCCCATCATTCATGCTTTGGCATATCTAGTTGGAGAGAAATCGTCACATCTTTCAAGATGTTCAGCTTGGTGTTTTACATCTTTGGTGGAAGATCTCACATTCTCTTCAGGAAACTATTCAGGTGAAGTGTGAGATTGATGGCGGTATGGATCTGGTTGATCTTGCTATATGTCATCACCTCAATTTTCATCTTTAGGTTAGGGCTGCAGCTTAAAGGTTTCCTTTTGTGTCCAGGCAGCTTCAGCATTAGAGGAAAGGTTAGGTGAATCGGGATGGGCATTGGACTCCTCCTCACTGTGGAGTTCTAAAAATTAACACTAATGGTTCTTCTTGAGGGAATCCAGGTCCTACTGGTCTTGGGGGAGTGGCTCGTGGTAGTTCTAGTCATGTTAAATTCTTTTTCTTAGTTCATAAGGGTGATTACACTAACAATCTCATAGAAGCTCAAGCTATTTTACATGTTGTGGAACAGTGTTGCTTGCGGGGATGGAGTAAGATTATCAATGAGTCTGATTCCCAAGTGGTGGTGAACTTGCTTTCTTAGCAGGAGCTTGAGGATGTTAGTTGGTAGCTAGCCACTATTGTTAATCAGATTATTCTCTTTTCTACCTCTTTTCAGTTCATTAGGTTCACTTATATTCCTCATGAATGGAATAGAGTTGTTGATTGTTTAGCCAAATGGGCTTCTAGTCATGATCCAAGTTGGAATATTATGGATAGGGGACATCTTTCCTTTGAGATGGTGCAAGAATTTGATGATCTTGTTGCTCAGGATTGAGCTCCTCGTTCAGCTCTCCTTATTGTATTTCTTTATGTCTTAATAAATTTTTACCCCTCTTTTAAAATAAAAAAAATGTTTTCTAAATTTTTTTCTAAAGTTTTTCTAATGTTTTTTATAATGTTTTTCTAATGTTTAAATTCTAATTTTTTCTAATTTTTTTTCTAATGTTTTCTAAATTAATATAATTAATTTTAACATAAATAAACAATAAAAATATTAAATTAACATTAAAATATGCTTTGAAAACATTAAAAATGTTTAAAACATTAAAAAATGCTTTGAAAATATTAAAAACGTAAAAAACATTAAAAAAATAATATATAGACATACCTAAAATAGTGTGAAGATGAGAATCTAAAGGAAAATGATGGTGGCATGCTAACCAATAGTAAACGTTCGCTCCAACCTCTTGTCAAATATTCAATGCCATAAAAATGAACAGTACTGGGATAAAAAATGATGTTTTAAAGCCAAAATTTGGCATTTCATATGTTCGCAGTGAACATATTAATTAACAATATTCGTGTGAACATACATAACTATTTTCAAATATGTTCACTGTGAACACTATTTTAAAATATGCTCACAACAAACATGTCTAGTGTATTCGCGCAAACGTATGGTAAATACGATTTTGCATTTTGCAATTTTTTTTGTTTTTGTTCGTCCCACTAAAGTGGAACCCATTATTGTGGGTTCACCCCTTGATATCCTTGTGTTTATAGTGGGTTGGAATAGTTGGGTTCACTTTTCCCCACATGGTTCATTCCTCTTGGTTTCCTAAGAGCAGGCCCTCTAAAGGATTTTAACTACGACAAATTCGGTCCACTTTCAAGAGTCAAGATTTCTAATTCACAACAAGAGTGAAGAACATACTCTCCTATCTTGATCATTTCCCCCAAACATGTCAAGAAAATCCAATTATCTCCTTGCTTTCAAAATCTAAAGGCAAGTCAAAATTTTTGATTTACCACAAGGGTGAAGAGCATACTCTCTTATCACCAAAGGACCTTAATTGCAACTTTAATGTGCCTATGATAATTAAACAACTAGTAGTATTGTTGCACATGAAATAAGGAAATACAAGCAAGTTGGGGTTTTTATGCTTTGGGCATCCCTACAAACAATTGTTAGTAGCCCTTATGCATTTGGAGCTTTGACATGCATTCCTTTTAGGTGATTATGCAAGCATCTCAAGGAAACAATCTATAACACAATCATTAGCTCCACAAGTTAGTCTAAAAAAAAATATGAAATATGAAAATAGCATACTATCAAACAACCATAGACCTATAAAATTCAAAAAATAGCAAGTAACATCTGAGAAATTGACCAAATCACTCAAACAACAAGTAAATTCAAGCCAAGCAGCTTTTTTGTTGGAAGACCCTCGTACGATACTTTTTAGTATACCCGTGCAACAATTTTCTCTTATGTGATATTTCTGCTTAAGGCATATGACAAAACTTACTATACTAAGGCAATACAACTTACTAAGAGCATGTGATACTTTTACCAAAAAAGTATCACACAACAATACAAACAAATGTCACACAATACTAGCAAAGTATCTGCCAAAAGTTGTGACTGTAAGAAAAGAAAATGTGAATAAAAATGCAAAAAATGCAAGAAATGGGGTGAGCTAAAGAGAAGAACTAGGATTTTTTTCCCACAATGGGTGCCAAAAATGTACACTCGATTTGTGTCACACTCTATACCATTCTATCCAAGTTATTCCATGAGTTCAAAATGCTCAGATGTTGGCTTAGAGCTCCCTATCCACAAATTGCAAGAGAGTATGATTCAAGCATGAAGGATCTTAGTTGAGCCTTAGAGATACTCTTCTTGCTATTAAAACATGCAATGGGAGGTTCCAAATTCAAAATGCAAGAATACAAATGTCCATAAGGAATTCCTCAAGGATGTAATGCAAATGTAGATTAAACTATATGAATATGCAAAGTGTAGCTACGTGAACAAGAATGAAAGTATTACAAGATCCAAGCTAATTACTAAGTGAGCTAGATTATATCAAAAGAAAAAGTGAGCTACATGCAATATGATTATAAGCTAGTATGTGATGGATGAGAGAATTAGATGAGAAGTAGAAGTTCTCCACAATAGCTCTTCAAGCATCTGAATGATAAACCTACAACATAATAGTACACAAGAATGTGGATCTTTTGAGGGTGAAAGCTCTCTCTCTTTTTAAAGCCATATGGATGATAGAGATCAAGGTAAAGATGCTAGAGGATCAAGGGTAGAATTTGAAAATGATGTTGGTCCATGTGCACACACAAGTCAACCAATAAAATAGAAGTTGACTTCCCATATAAGACAAAAGTCACAAAGCCTTTTCTTTCAATTTGCAAAATAGAAAAAGGGCTTTATGTGTGCATATTAAGTGGGTTAGAAGAATGGGATCTTTTATTTAATTAAAGGGGGTCATGTTCTTTTAATCAAATAGTGGACTTAGGATAGCATTGTCAAACTATATGTTATAATCAAATTAATTTATTATTAGCAACTTGGCCTAGGTAAATGATGAATTAATTTAGCCAAAATACTAAGAAGGGGGTTAATAGTCTAGGTGACCATTTTTAGGTGATTACACTTGTGAGTTAGTCAGATGTGACCCTTTCATGTTACAAACATGTGTTCATTCATGATCACATGGTGCAATTGGGAAATATTTTTTTCTTATGGACTATCCAGTATTGTTTCCCCTTTGATTCCCTAGGGGTTCATGTGTGACGTTGGGGCAATCCTTGTGTGCCTATTTGAGTAAGTCTTATGTAATATTGGGGTACATGTCTTGATGTTCTTGGTAACCTTTTCCTATACCCAATATTCATATATCAAATTAAGTGTTCAAACTACATGGTGGTACTTCTTAACAAAGTACCCCACCCCAAAGCTTCAAGCATCATTCCATCATCCCATCACTTTGTTCCATAAAAGGAAAATCTTATTCATCTCCCTTTTACCAAATCCATGCTACCAAATCCTACATGTCCTTATCTTACCATACACATCTCTCCTACCTACCTAACCAATTTCTATTCTTAAAAGCATCCCTAGATATCCTATCATCCTATCCATGTTCCACCCCATCACCTGAGATCCAATCTAACAACCTATTCCCTTTTCCTTTCTTTTTGATCCCCTAACCCATCACATCTCCCTAGGTCTCCTATCCCACAATTATTATGTTCAAAGTTGTGCACATTGTTTCCTCCAAATAAGGCTATGATCGATCAGTGATATGCTACAAATCTATACTATTTTCCCTCATACTCCCACATATGTTTCCCTATCATTCTACTTGCATTTCATCTCATATCCACTCATCTCTCGCCACATTACCATGATATTTTTCATTTTTAGTCATCATTTTCATCATCATAATTCTTTAAGTCCCATGTTACTTATTATTCCCATCATTATAACTTTCACAGTTCATTTTAAATCATAATTTTCCCTATCATAGTTTAGATACATTTTCATTATCATAGTTTTAGATTCATTCTTTCATCATCATAGTTTTAGGTTCATTTTTATCCTTTTCCATTATCATAGTTTTAAGTTCATTTTTATCCTTTCTCATTTTCATAGTTTTAGATTTTTGTTTATCCTTCTCTACCATCATAGTTTTAGGTCCAATTCCATTATCATTACCTTAGGTTCATTTCCACCATCATATTTTTTGATCCATTTCCATTATCATAATCTTAGGTTCATTTCTATTATGATAATCTTAGTTTCATTTTCATTATCATAATCTTAGGTTCATTTCTATTATTATAATCTTGGGTTCATTTCCATTATCATAAATCTTAGGTTCATTTTCATTAGCATAATCTTGGGTTCATTTCCATCATCATAGTTTTAGGTTCATATTGTTGGAAATACAATAGGGAAAATAAACTATAAGGGTGGGGGGGCTGGGGTGGTGTTGAATCAGTCCTTCAAAACTTTATCCATTAAATCATTCACCTCACATCCATCTCACAATTTTCATATAAACTAAAATACTAAACTAAGCATGTTTATCCATAGCATGAAAACAAATAAAAATTCAACATAGATATGACACAGGATATTTGGTTACCTAGAAACCCTCCAATGAGAAGGTAAAATTGGGGTGGGGATTAAACCCACATTTCTTTACTACTGCAATTGTAAAGTGTATTCAATGAAGGTTACAATATTTCATCATAAACTATGATCTACCCTATGAAAGGTCACCCATGTTAAAGTCTTACAAAGATTGTTAGATCTTACCCTATTAAAGGATTTGAAAACCCTATTAGAATCATGCCTAGTTAAAGGACTTCAACTTACAATTAAGTAAGCACTTGATTAAGAGATTTATACAAAAAGTTAGCTAGAACTTGAAACCTACTAAGGCTACTCTATTAAGAAATTTTACTAATTCACTTGTTAGAATGTCTCAGCCTTGATCCTTCAGTTAGCATTTCTTTGCTAGACAATAGATCACCTCTTTCCTGATGTGTACTTGATCCTCTTTGATCATATGTATCACTTATATCCTCTCTACTTTCCTCTCTTCTCTCTAATATATTCTACAATTTATATCTCAATTCACAACTCCTTAGTCACAATGAATGCTCTGTTTGCACATGCAAACTTCTCTCTTCACTTTCTAACTAATTAGGGTTTTCCTTCAT